>CM035123.1:97700440-98157940 GCA_020205555.1 Panax stipuleanatus | reverse complement strand
TGAGATCAGTTGGCTAGATAATGATCCTTGGCCAACCTTGGTTATGGATCATTCCCATATGTGTGTGTTTGTGTGGAGAGCAGATCCTCTGTCCCCAAATTCTCTGTCCCCTTGTGTCTCACTACTTAAATGTTGACACATATCCTCTTACAAAACATCAATTAACTCTAAAATTTAAAAAAAGACAAGTGTCAACATTTAAGTGGTGGGACACAAAGGGACAGGGAATTTAGGGACAGAGGATCTGCTCTCGTTTGTATGCGGGCGCGCATGTGTGTGGGGCTCAATTTGAGTTTTCCTGTGCAGAGTATGACGATGACGGGCCATTGAAGGACTCGGGTTCAACACCACCTAAGGTTGCAGATATATTTAGAAGCGCCTCTTTACGGTGGTCCGATAATGGCAACAGCAGCTTCAGATCAATTAAAAAGAAACTTCAGAAAGCAACAACAGAAATCAGGCATACAGGATCACCAACATACTCCTAGTCCTAGATGGTGGCTTTGCAAATACAGATGTATTCTTAGTTGTGGACAATAATAGTATTAAAATCTTGTTGTATATATAAGGCATAACCATTCTCAAAAACAAAACTCATGTATCCTTGTGTTGTTTTCATTCAACCCTTGGTTAATTTAGTACGTTTAGTTGCCTGGGGTCTTTTATGATTAATTGTTTTATTTCCTTTGGGGTCTGGTCTTGTAGTACTATGCTCTGTGGTTCCAAATAAATGTATTAGTGATGTTTGAAGTTTTATACACATTTATTTTAGAATAGAGGATCGTAAATATAAATATTTGGTCAGTACATGATGAGATAATAAATGTTCATACAACAACAACAATAATAAAATGAGTTTATTAAAGGATTAAAAATGAAAAGAATATTTTTACTACTTATAATAATTATTATTTTGTTTAATTAGTTTGAACGGAACGAATTTAACGAGTCGAATTTGGAATATAAATTTTTGGGTATCACATTGCTTCATTCAGGTACGGATTTCGTACTCCTTCAATGATAATCTTTTTAATTTTGATTTGTTCTTTTTGTTTTTCGTTTAGAAGTTAGTTATTGTTTCACGTGATTGTTTCTTTTTAAATTCATGTGATAGTTTTGTTTTGGGTATTGATACTTAGAACTCATGTTTATACTCTTTGATCTCGTGTATCATGTTTAATATTTATTTTAATTCTTCGTAGCATGTTAATATATTTTAGAGACTTCTATTGATGATTCATTTTGATTTAACATGTACGTATTAAAACCTCTTTGTATTGATATTGTATCGCATGTGTTGTGACATGATATCTTTGTTAGAATGTACCGTAGGGTTTGAGCTATAACCACCTGTGGGGGGATCACATGTATGTCTCTTGGCACCGAAACATGACACCTTCTGTGGCGGTGTGATTAGTCAATGACGACTCCGGTTTGTGCTACAATAGGAGTTAGCCATTTGATGATTTTATTGTGGGAGGCGTATGGATCGAAGTTGAACGCTACTAGTGAGTCTAGTCTAGTAATAAGGTCAAATCTATGATTGTCAGTTCATATATTTTTCTATAAATAGAAAATAGGAAATATGTTGGATATAATTTACAATATTGTTGGATCTTCTACTTATATCTTAGTGTTGATTTAAGTTATAGTGTTGTTATATATTACGACAATTAGATATATATTGATATTAAATATCAATGTATGTAGATGAAAAAATACATAAAAAAACTCGCACATTATTATTATATCTTATATTTTAAAATTCCACATTGATTGCAATCAAAATTTATTATGAAATTAATCTAAATATAAATTATTTTCCTAAGTTATATATATAGGGGACTGATCCACAGTAAACGTTGTCAATTTAAAGTTATTCTTACAACACATCGCGGCCTTCCATTCGATGATCTAACGGTTTAATAGAAATCCGGTCCGCAATTTAATTTTCAATATCCGCAATTTAATACCGCGTATTGGGTCTTCCCATTCTCTCTCTTCCCCTTTGTTGTTCTCTGTCTTTCATTTATCTCTCCTCCACTTCTTTCTTCCTGGTATTTCCTTTCTCTCTCCTCCCCTTCTCTCCATATAGTAATGCTGGAAAATTCACATTTCTTTCTCCTCCCCTTCTTTTTTCCTAGTCTTTCCTTTCTCTCTCCTCCCCTTCTCTCCATGTAGTAATGCTGAAAAATTCACATTTGAAGACTCACCAATTTTCGTGCCGGGTACATCGTAGGCCGCCGCAGCTTCCTCTTGGGTGCCTGAAGTCGTAATTTATACAAACCAGAAAAAGTTTTGTATGTCATTACAAAATCTCTATACCAAGAACCGGGGAATAAACAAGTCATACAATTAAACAAAAAGAAAAGAAAATCAACATTGGATTAGGAATGAAAGGAAGATCCCTAAAAAAAGTCAGCCTTAATTGGTAAAAGAAAAGATGCTTACTCCACCGATTATTCATATATTTACACAATGGTGAAAAGAATGATATATGGTTGAAGCTTGAATATTCAAGTAAGGTATAAAAGTTCTCCACCAATCATTCATATATTTACACAATCATGAAAAGGATGATATGTGGTTGAAGCTGATTCAAGTAAAGTACAAACATTCTCCAAGAACTTCAAGATTCATAAAAAGCTTACTAAATGTCCCGAGATAAAGGTCCTTGCTTCCTGCTACTCGGCCTATCCGAGCTTGCCATCGGCCATGTTGATGATGTCTGCTAAAGTTGAAAAACAGAAAACAGAGATTTCAGGACAAAACCCATTTTTTATATTCACAACTATAAAAGTAGGAATAAGCATGACATTAAGACCTTGTTACTGCTCTATACATTGAAGCACCCCTTGAGAAGTTAACTGCTATTCCGGCAAAGTATAATAGTTTAGAACTTTAGATGGAAAAAATACCAATAAAAAATGGTTATGCAGCAATGAGTTATTATATACATTGTAGCTTAAAATAAGTGAAAATATACCTTCTCAAGTGAGCAACATATTCCTGCCTGGTCATGTTCTTCATGTCTTCAAGTTCAAAATGATAATTTTCCAACTGCAAGATCAACAGTGGCATGTCAATTATTTGAGAACAGATAGATGGATTAATAGGAGCAATTTGACATCAAGTCACTTTCGAAAAATTTCTTTCTTTCTTTTAAACAAGTAGCACTACCGGAAAATTAATATATATGAGTTGAAGATTGCCATCCGTAAGCTGGGTTTCCTTGTTAGTCTCCCGTATCTGGTATAACTCTGTAAGGATTACATCAAGTCATTTAGAGTGATTAGTAGTTAATTCAGTTAATATTTGTAATAAGCATGAAGGGTAGCATTGTCTTTTCCTTTATGTCAGTCCGGGTCATTTAGTAGTTTGTCCAGTATACTGTTGGGGGTTTGTTATGCTTGATTGCTGAGTTGTGTGGGTGTCATGTGTATTAGCTCCTTATAGATAGGGAGCTGATCATGATATATGTATTCCTGACTCGCTCATTGGAACTTAGAAAATATATTAAGTGTTTTTCCTTGCCCAAATTCTTCTGAACTCTTTCTCCCTCTCCTCTACTATCTGAATTTCTGTGTTACTCCCTTCAAATTTTCCACTGTTACTTGCCGTCACACCCATATACACCATTGATTCCTTACAATTTGGTATCAAAGTCAACTTCCCTGCAACCATGGCCACTAATAACTAGCGATTAACTAATTTGGAGAACCAGGCTCAAGAGCAGCATGCGATTATGCACCAGGTACAAATACAACTGTCAGCGATGCAGCAAGGAATTGATTCGAAGATGGAGTTGATGATGAAGAATTTTGAAGCTCTGCTGGCGATACAAGGGCAGAAAAAGGACTCGAATCAATTAGGTAGCACAGGTCCTTCTCCCGAGTCTGTCTTAGGTCAGTATGACCAAAATGCTAGAGTGGATAAATCGGAAAGCATTTTTAGAACTATTAAATTTGAATTTCCAAAGTTTATGGGAGAAAATCCCAGATCATGGATAAGGAAATGCAACAAACTGTTTTTCCACCACTCGGTGCCGGAATTACAGAAGGTGTACCTGGCCATAATGAGTCTAGAAGGGGAGGCTGAGGAGTGGTACTCCAGTTATGCTCAGGAAGGGCAGGAGCTCTCTTGGGAATGCCTGAAAGAGGAAATAATTGCTAGATTCAGTCCTGAGGTCAGTGATAATCCCATTGGAGAACTGAAGAAGCTGCAACAGATGGGGACAGTTGATGAATATAGGAAAAAATTTGAAGAATTAAGAGGATGGGCATTGAGCAGAAACCCCACCCTTAATGAAGAATTCTTCATGGATTGCTTTGTGGGAGGGTTAAGGTTAGAGATACAATTGGGGGTGCAAGAGTTAAAACCAAAAAATCTGAAAGAAATTATCAGATTATCAAGGGTTGAGGAGGCCAAACTCGAAGCCTGGCTTAAAAGGAGTAAAATGGTCAACAAAACTGTGGCTAATCCAGGAATGCATTCACATGGATACACTCCCCACAACAAACCTGGAAGTTATAACAACCCTGAGGCTGTGAAGTCCTTACCAGTAAAAGGGCTGACCAGGGATCAGATCAATGAGAAGAGAAGGAAGGTGTTGTGCTTTTCATGTGATGAACCTTATAGCAGAGAACACCTTTGTAAGAAACCACACTTATTCATGATAATACCTTCAGTTACTTCAGAGATAAGTGAAGAAGAAGGTTGTGAAGATGAGGAGCTGGAAGGAATGCTAGGTCCAGTTGGGGAGGAAGAACCACAAATTACTCTTCATGCATTATCAGGACATAGCACTAACAACACTATCAGACTGCTAGGAATGGCAAATGGGAAGTTTCTCAGAATTTTGGTAGATAGTGGGAGTACTAATAACTCCTTGGATCCTCAAGCTGCAAAGAGGGTTAAGGCTGTTTTGTTAGACACCAATTCTATAGCAGTCACTAGTAGCAGATGGGTTTAAAGTGGAGAGCCATCAACACTGCCCCAACTTACAATGGACTATCCAAGGAGAGGAGTTTCACACTGAATTTAGGATCTTACCCTTAGGAGGAATTGATGCTGTTCTTGGGGTCCAGTGGCTGAAATTGTTTGACTCAGTCACCTTTGACTTCCATCAATTACACTTAGCCTTATCTAAAGAGGGAAAAACCACACTAATACAAGGGGAGTCTGATCAACTAGCACCTTCTATTCAGCTAATGAATTCTGGGGAATTCCAAAGAGTGGTGAATGGGGCCACACATGGATATTTTGGATATCTATTTGGAATCAATCAATCAAATGAAGAAACTAGCAGTCACCGAGACTTGAGATCTGATCTAAGTCCAGAGGATAGCAAAATGTTTGAAGAATTGCTGCAACAATTTGCAGAAGTATTCCCCCAGAAGTAAAGACCACCATATCAAACTAACTTGAGGGCTGCCAACCCATTAATCTCAGACCCTATAGATACCCTCATGTGCAGAAAGAAGAAATAGAGAAAATAGTGCAAGAAATGCTGTTGAATGGAATTATTCAACCCAGTAACAGCCCTTATGCCTTTCTAGTTCTGTTAGTCAAAAAGCAAGATGGAACTTAGAGGCTATGTGTGGATTATAGAGCTTTGAACAATCAAACTGTTAAGGATAAGTTCCCATACCAGCTATAGATGAGTTATTGGATGAACTACATGGGTCACAATGGTTTTCCAAACTGGACCTAAGGTCAGGGTACCATCAAATAAGGGTAAGGCATGAAGACATACAAAAGACTGCTTTCAGGACTCACTTTGGTCACTTTGAATTTTTGGTCATGCCCTTTGGACTGACCAATGCACCTGCCACATTTCAATCATTGATGAATGAAGTATTTCAACCTTATTTGAGGAAGTTTGTACTAGTCTTTTTTGATGATATTCTGGTTTATAGTAAAACCTTATCTGAACATTTGACACATTTGCAATCAGTTTTACAATCTCTCAAGGATCACTGTTTGTTTGCTAAGAGAAGCAAATGTAGGTTTGTTACTAGAGAGGTCCAATACTTAGGCCATATAATCAGTAAGGAAGGGGTATCGACTGACAAAGAAAAGGTAGAATGCATGTTGCAATGGCCTATACCTACAAACTTAAAGGGGTTAAGGGGGTTCCTAGGTTTGACTGGGTATTACAGAAGATTTATCAGAAATTATGGGCTTATCAGCAGGCCCTTAACAGATTTACTCAAGAAGGATAATTTCATTTGGAGTGACAAAGCAACATAATCCTTTCAGGACCTCAAAAAGGCAATGATTCAGGCACCAGTGTTGTCCATACCAGACTTTCGAGAACCTTTTGTGCTAGAAACAGATGCATCTCACTATGGCATTGGGGCAGTTTTATTGCAGCATAGCAGACCAATTGCCTACCTTAGCAAAGCCATTCCTAAACAACATTTGGGGTTATCTACTTATGAAAATGAATTGATGGCAGTGGTGTTTGCTGTTAATAAGTGGAGGCACTATCTATTAGGAAATAAGGTGTATATTAGGACTGACCACCAGAGTCTTAAATACCTACTGGATCAGAGAATCACCACCACCAATCAGCAAAAATGGGTCACCAAACTGATGGGATTGGATTATGAAATATCCTATAAAAAGGGTAAAGAAAATGTGGTAGCTGACAGCCTTTCAAGAGTGGTGGAGGGTCTGGACTCTCCAATACATTCAGAAACAACAGCTGATGAGCTGGAGCATTGCCATGTGATCACTGAGGTGGTACCTACTTGGATCCAAGAGGTGGCTCACTCATGGGAAGAGGATGCAGGGTTACGAGACTTGATTGTGCAACTTCAAGTGAAACCAGACTCTTTACCAGGATATACCTTCAGAAATGGTCGACTCAAGTTCCAAGATAGACTAGTAGTTGGGCTTGACATCCCATTAAGGAAGAAGTTTCTAAATGAGTTTCATAACTCTCCTATAGGGGGTCACTCAGGAATCAGGGGTACCTATGAGAGAATGGGTAAGTTTTTCTGGTGGTCCACTATGAGGCAAGATGTAATCACATTTGTCAGAGAATGTGACATATGTCAACAACAAAAGCATGAGACAATAGCAAGCCCAGGTCTGCTACAACCCCTACCAGTTCCACACAAGCCATGGTCTGATCTTTCTATGGACTTTATAGAGGGACTACCCCCATCCACAGGATTGGACTGTCATCTGGGTCATAGTGGATAGGTTCACTAAATATGCCCATTTTATTGCCCTGAAGCACCCCTATTCTGCATCCCAACTTGCTCACACCTATGTGTCACAAGTATACAAACTCCATGGGATGCCTACAACTATAGTATCTGATAGAGACAAGGTCTTCCTAAGTCTATTTTGGCAATCCTTATTCAAGATCATAGGTACAAAGCTACAGATGAGCACAGCCTACCATCCCTAGTCGGATGGCCAAACTAAAAGGGTAAATCAGGTACTTGAATGTTTCCTTAGATGCATGGCAACCCAAGAATCACACAGCTGGGTATCTTGGCTACCTCTTGCTGAATGGTGGTACAACCCTCACTTCCATGTGGGCCTTAAAACATCACCCTTTGAAGCCCTATAAGGATACCAGCCCCCTCACCTCAACTTCCATCAGTTTGGGCAAATCTTAGACACAACAGTGAAGCAATTCTGTAAGGAGAGGGTCAAATTTATGCAGATGCTAAGACAGCAACTACTAGTAGCACAGTCCAGAATTAAGACCTATGCTGACCAGAATAGGACTGAAAGGACCTTTGAAGTTGGAGATCAAGTTTATCTAAAGATAAGGCCATATAAGCAACTATCCTTAAAGCAATTCAATTATGGGAAATTAGCTCCAATATTCTGTGGTCCCTTCTATATAGAACAAAAAGTGGGGAAGGTGGCATACAAGCTTAAGTTACCAGAACAAGCTAGAATTCATCCCACTTTTCATGTGTCATTGCTTAAAAGAAGTTGGGAACACACTGCACATCTTCTCCTATATTACCTCCAATGAATTCTGAAGGGTACTTCTTAGTTGAGCCAATAGCTATACTCAAACGTAGACTGATCAAGCAGAACAATTCTCCTAGTGTAGAAGTGTTGGTTCAGTGGGCAAACACATTACCATCTGAGGCTACATGGGAGAAATGGGAGCAACTCCACCAGAAGTTTCCTCATTTTCACCCTTGAGGTCAAGGGTCATTTTAAGGGGGAGGGATTGTAAGGATTACATCAAGTCATTTAGAGTGATTAGTAGTTAATTCAGTTAATATTTGTAATAAGCATGAAGGGTAGCATTGTCTTTTCCTTTATGTCAGTCCGGGTCATTTTAGTAGTTTGTCCAGTATACTGTTGGGGGTTTGTTATGCTTGATTGCTGAGCTGTGTGGGTGTCATGTATATTAGCTCCTTCTAGATAGGGAGCTGATCATGATATATGTATTCCTGACTCGCTCATTGGAACTTAGAAAATATATGAAGTGTTTTTCCTTGCCCAAATTCTTCTGAACTCTTTCTCCCTCTCCTCTACTATCTGAATTTCTGTGTTACTCCCTTCAAATTTTCCACTGTTACTTGCCGTCACACCCATATACACCATTGATTCCTTACAAACTCATGGCCTCTAAATGCAGAGTAATCTTGGTAATGCTGGACCTGAATCTGCTGCTGCCTAGAGTTGTGTTGGCCGACCACTTCAGTCACCAACCCAAATAATTTCCGACCAGAACATGAATGAAGCGGCCAAAATCAAATCCCAACCACTGCAGTACAAACCCAAAAACCGATGAGGGACGGCAACCCAAGATCGACAACCAAATACCCAACACCTAAACTAAATCAAGTCAGCCGAAAACAGAAGCCGAAGACATCCAAAGCCGAAGACAAGGAACAAAGACATATGCTCTCGAAGCTTTCCGATTTCCGATTCCGAAGCCTTCCGACATCCGAATCCGAAGCCAAAGACATCCAAAATCTGATCCGAAGCCATTCGCCATCCTGAAGCCGAACCGATCCGCAAGAACTCGATCCCGAAGCTAAGTCTCGAAGACATCCCTTATCGTCGCCCGAACCCGAAGCGACGGCGGCGTACATACATTAACACGTTACGTTATGAACTAGTTCGTTTTCCTCTCCGATTATAGCGGCATATTGTCCCATATACTCGCCGACTATCCACACACGACTCAGTCACCGATGCTCTTTAAATGTCGGGGTAGGGGTAGGGGTAGGGGTAGGGGTCGGCAACAATCTTATTATATGGGCGGTCGACGGTGCTGATTTCTTCTTGTTCTCTCTCTTCGGCCGGATATAATCATTCGGCAAAAACTGCGTCATCCTTCAGCTTTGTCACAAACAAATGAATCGGTTAAACTCATGCCAACATCAATAACTCAATGTCATTAAATTTTCTGGAAGTTTTCATATTTGTAATTTTATTTTATTTGGTCAAAATTTCAGCTTGAGATTTATGTGCTACCTTCAGTGTAATAATATTCTTGAACAGCAGTTGCAATTTGTCCTTTTTTATGCGAATGTGAGGAAAGGGAGGCCAAATCTATCTTGGTTTTACTTGAGCTATTGAGGAATATTGGATATTTTGTTCAAGATGTCTGTCTGGCAAGGGTATAGCTAATTATATGATCACGTGACTTGAACATACAGGATTATGTTCCTACGGTTTTTGACAATTTTAGTGCAAATGTGGTTGTGGTTGTGGATGGGAGCATCGTTAATCTAGGATTGTGGGATACTGCAGGTAATTTACTGCTATATCTTTTTCTTATTCTTCTTAATTTGATACTTGTACACCTCTCTCACCCACCTGTGTTTGTACATGCATGCATGTGTAGACTACATTTTAAAAAAATTATACAAGAAATTTTTTGGTGTCCAAAAAAATTATTATGTGTAGCTTTCCGTAACATATTTGTTTCCTGTTTCAGTGTTTTTTCCATATTGGTGGTGTTTTCTAGCTGTCAAAATGATTTGTGTTAACGCCTGATTTTGTACGCCCGACGAAATCACCCAAAAAGACGGGCCAAAACAGCGCCAACGGTTGATTGTATCGTTGTGAATCAAACCCACGAAATATACTCACATAAACATAAATAAAAGAAATATAAAGCATGAACACAAGATTTTACGTGGAAACCCAATTGGGAAAAAACCACGGGGAGAGAGAGAAATCCACTATAATAATATTGGGAGTACATATGGTGTATTTGTGTTGTATCTCTTGTGCCCTGTGTATCATGATGTCTTCAACCCTTGCTTGTAGCCGTATATATAGAAGTCTTGTCTGTCCAAACCCTACTAGGAATAGGAGTCCTAGTCAAAATCCACTTATAACTGCAATTGCTTCCTTCCCAAGTTAGATATCTTCATCCCACCAAATAAGGAAACCCCAATCCTTCTCTAATAAGGACTCTTACAATAAAATACATAATAAACATATATGGGCCAACATTAAATCCGGCCCATTACATAGATAGGGTTACCCCATGGCCAAGCCCAAATATTCACGCCCTAACATTGCCCCCCAGTCTCTTATTTATAAGGAACTTATAATAAGAGAGTATACAAATAGATTGGGCTGCACCATGGTTAGACCCAAATAATCACAACCAAACATTGCCCCCCAGTCTTTCATAAAACGGAACATTTGATGGAAGAGTATATAAAATACATAGCCCAGCAACATAAAACGTCCAGCCCACCGGCTAAAAATTTGGCGATCTTCGAACGAACCCAACAGGACCAAGAACTGAGACTCTCTGACCGAGCCCAGCAAATCCAAGAACTGCGACTCTCTGACTGAGCCCAGCCTTCGTCTTCAAGTCGATGCTTATGTTATATATGCATGAATGAAGATATGAATGCATGAATGAATGAATCAATGAATGCATGAATGAATGAATTAATGAATGCATAAATGAATGAATGCATGAATGAATGCATTCATGAATAGAAGTGCACCCTTAAATAAATATTCACTTCGCTACGAGGAGACGAAGGAATCCAACCTTAAACCTCTGAAGTCCTTCTCTCCGAGAGCCGAAGGAACATCATGAAAAATATTCACATCACTCCGAAGAGGCGAAGGAATCCCACCTTAGTCACTCCGATGTACCCTCTCTCCGAGAGCCGAAGATACACCGAGAAAATTTGCTTCTAAGAGAAGCCCACCATAGTCACTCCGATGTGCCTTCTCTCCGAGAGCCGAAGGCACACCAGAAAAAATATTGCTTACACATGAAGCCCTCCATAGCCCCACCGATGACCTTCTCTCCGAGAGCCGAAGGCACATCAGGAATGTTCCAAGACGCTCCGAAGAGGCGCTGGAACCCAACCTTTAGACACTCCGATGTACCCTCTCTCCGAGAGCCGAGGGCACAACAGGAAAAGTTTGCTTCAAAACGAAGCCCACCAAAGCCCCACTGACGACCTTCTCTCCGAGAGCCGAAGGTACATCAGGAATAAACCTTCACTTCGCTACAAAGAGACGAAGGAATTCCGCCGCGGATCCTCCAATAACCTTCTCTCCGAGAGCCGAAGGTACACTGGGAAAATTAAAAACTCCGCTCAAATGAGACGAAGGGTCTTCCACCATAGCACCAAAGACCGATCCGCTGATCGGTTAAGCAGGTTAAGCAGGTTAAGCAGGTTTTGGTCCGCTGATCGGACAATCATAGAACAACTCCATGCTGCTAGTTTTCCAAAGACCTCTGATCGGCCCCGATCTTTTTTCAGAGGTTGATCCGTATATTCCACCACCAACCGATCCTGGAAATATTGCCGAAGCCTCTGACTGGCCACTACCAAAGCGTACATCCATATTTTCCAAGTTCGGGCTCCTTGTTTCCACATCCTTTAGGGACTAGGTGCTCCTTACCCCCAATCTCCTGCACCAGAACTGCTTCTGTCACGAGAGCTGCTCCAAAGCCTGCTCTCGGTTCGCCTCGTATCCCTCCTTACATGTGCAGATTCCCCATTTCCCGTAACATCACAATCCCGATGACAGTCTCCAAAATTTGGTGGGGCATATTTATTCTTTCTTCCCGAACAACACCACAAAATAGCTTAACCGAGGAAGCTTGAGGGAAACGCTAAAGTTGACTTGCCCAGCAAAAGTAGTCCGAAGAGGAATCGCCAAAGGGATTGCCGAAGTCCCGCCGAAGCCATACCGAAATCTTGCCGAAGTCCTGCCGAAGTTATGTCGAAATCTTGTCGAAGTAGTTTGAATATGCTGAAGCAGAAGTCATGCCGAGACCTTGCCGAAGTGAAAATATAATGAAGCCTATGTGATACATTCTGAAACAAACTGTTATCGTCCGAAGTGGACCCTGTTGCCCGAAGTGTCGGAGTGAACATCTCGAACCGTCAATTCTGCTATAACATTTTAATGGCGACCATGCCGAAGTCTCGACCGACTAATCTGAAGTCTCGATCAATATTTATTCTGTAGCTTGTAATGGTTGGTGTCGAAACCAAAATAAATGCCGAACTCATTAACTTCGGTGAAGCCCAGATCAACTTTCTTGAAGTCCTGATTCCGCCGAGGGCTATTCTGACAATTTCCCCTCGGCTTCTGCACTAACGATTGGGCCTCCTGATGAGACCTCTTCCCACGGGGGCTGACTCGTCTTCGATCTCTGCGACCGATCTGCACTGGCGGTTATGTTGCCGAAGCTGTGAAAATAGCAACTGTCCATATCTTTAGAATAAAAGACCGGCTCTGATAAACGCTCCTTCGCAATATGTTATTCGTATTCCTCATCTTCCATCATCTCGACTATAAGATGGTAAATGCACACAATCTTCCTCTGGCGAACCCATATATTCAGCTAAAAGCTTGCCGTTCCACAAACCCGATTCTGGCAGAGAATGTCAATGTAAAGCAGAGAGTTGCCGAAGCCATTAACTTCGAATCCCAGACCAACTTTTCTGAATCCCCAATTAATTTCATCATGCGCACGGCCGGCAATGGGAGCGCTAAATAGACATCTTAATCCGATCCTCCGTAGAATTTGTTGCCGGTTGTTTCCAAAAAAAAAATACCAGATGCCATCCCAACCATTCCATTCTATTTTTGCTTTCTTCTAGTTGCTATCCTCCTGAGACTGATCCCATGGTAATTGCCAGCCAAACTCTGATACATCCGAAGCAATATCCTCCTCTGAATCTAAGGGTAGTTTCATCATATGCTCTAGTTGCTGCTTTGTGTGGGTCCCTGTCAAGGGTTTCTTCTGATGCTTTGGTCCAGGATCGCTTAACTGAACTGGGCAATGATGCTTCCAAAGTTGTAACATTAAGAGGAACTTCGGCCATATCCACAGCCACCACCATGTGAATGCTCTGTTTGGCCAATCCAGTGACCTGCCGTAGATAACCAACTGCACCAGTGGTCACCTCAGACTCACCAAATAACACTTCCTCTGCAGCTCTTCCCTCAAGTCCACCAACAATTCTTGCAAGAGTTACTGCTTGGAGATCGGGGTCGGGTCATCTTGTCCTGGTTGTCCTGCCGATTCCATATCAATCATTGGGCCAGTGTATTGCATATTCCGATGCCCCATCTTTTTGAACATTAAGTTGCAGGTATCCTGGAATCAGGCCATTGCCATTAACATACAATTAATCAAGTATGAAGCTTTCGAACAGATATAATAAAACTGCTTTCCTCTTGATTTTTGTTTTACAAAATTGCTTTCTGAAAGTAAAAGCTACAACGTAATCCATTAGGACGGTATTTTATTTACAAAAAGAAATATAATATCAATATTATTATATGCGATTTTCTCTCTCTAGATTCGTTAACCAGATATTTAAAAATCAGCAGGCCACACAAATTATCCGGTGCATAAAACGTGTCCCCAAGGAAAAACAATAAGAAAAGGACGAGTTTCATATCCTTTTCCACATAGGTTACGGAAGGAAAATTCAAGTTTGATGGAACGAAGTGCAAATTTCACCCTTCTGCTCGTTATGCCCTTCGCAAAAGTGGTCCTTGAAACATGAACATATATGATCATGAAATTATCAAATACATGGCACCCAAATAAATATAACCTTATGAATGCGTCGGACTAATAACAGAGATCTCATGCATATTACACTCAAATTCATATCACACTTAAAGTATAAACTATCGCTGCATATGGGTTAATAAATAGTCCGCCCATGATATGGTCACCATTACATTTTTCTATTGATTATATATACATATATTATAACAGATTTGACCATGCATGCATGCAGATTGCAGGCTGCTACTTATTTGTAATTCCACTATGATTAATTCAGGCCATATATATTTTCATTGGCAATGATGGTTCAAGAAGGGGGTCTTTGTCTTAATTCAGTACTCATAATAAATATAATATTATGATGGTACTACGATTTTAAATAATATGAACTGATCAGGTCAATGACAAAAATTTCATGCACACATTTGATATATATCATTGATCTGATAATAAAAAAAAGAAGAAGAAGCGACTTAGCTTTATATGTTGGTCCTCCAATTAAATCTGGTGATTTTAATTCGACACAAAAACAAGTGTCTTCTTTCCCACAGACGGCGCCAATGTTAACGCCTGATTTTGTACGCCCGACGAAATCACCCAAAAAGACGGGCCAAAACAGCGCCAACGGTTGATTGTATCGTTGTGAATCAAACCCACGAAATATACTCACATAAACATAAATAAAAGAAATATAAAGCATGAACACAAGATTTTACGTGGAAACCCAATTGGGAAAAAACCACGGGGAGAGAGAGAAATCCACTATAATAATATTGGGAGTACATATGGTGTATTTGTGTTGTATCTCTTGTGCCCTGTGTATCATGATGTCTTCAACCCTTGCTTGTAGCCGTATATATAGAAGTCTTGTCTGTCCAAACCCTACTAGGAATAGGAGTCCTAGTCAAAATCCACTTATAACTGCAATTGCTTCCTTCCCAAGTTAGATATCTTCATCCCACCAAATAAGGAAACCCCAATCCTTCTCTAATAAGGACTCTTACAATAAAATACATAATAAACATATATGGGCCAACATTAAATCCGGCCCATTACATAGATAGGGTTACCCCATGGCCAAGCCCAAATATTCACGCCCTAACATTGCCCCCCAGTCTCTTATTTATAAGGAACTTATAATAAGAGAGTATACAAATAGATTGGGCTGCACCATGGTTAGACCCAAATAATCACAACCAAACATTGCCCCCCAGTCTTTCATAAAACGGAACATTTGATGGAAGAGTATATAAAATACATAGCCCAGCAACACAAAACGTCCAGCCCACCGGCTAAAAATTTGGCGATCTTCGAACGAACCCAACAGGACCAAGAACTGAGACTCTCTGACCGAGCCCAGCAAATCCAAGAACTGCGACTCTCTGACTGAGCCCAGCCTTCGTCTTCAAGTCGATGCTTATGTTATATATGCATGAATGAAGATATGAATGCATGAATGAATGAATCAATGAATGCATGAATGAATGAATTAATGAATGCATAAATGAATGAATGCATGAATGAATGCATTCATGAATAGAAGTGCACCCTTAAATAAATATTCACTTCGCTACGAGGAGACGAAGGAATCCAACCTTAAACCTCTGAAGTCCTTCTCTCCGAGAGCCGAAGGAACATCATGAAAAATATTCACATCACTCCGAAGAGGCGAAGGAATCCCACCTTAGTCACTCCGATGTACCCTCTCTCCGAGAGCCGAAGATACACCGAGAAAATTTGCTTCTAAGAGAAGCCCACCATAGTCACTCCGATGTGCCTTCTCTCCGAGAGCCGAAGGCACACCAGAAAAAATATTGCTTACACATGAAGCCCTCCATAGCCCCACCGATGACCTTCTCTCCGAGAGCCGAAGGCACATCAGGAATGTTCCAAGACGCTCCGAAGAGGCGCTGGAACCCAACCTTTAGACACTCCGATGTACCCTCTCTCCGAGAGCCGAGGGCACAACAGGAAAAGTTTGCTTCAAAACGAAGCCCACCAAAGCCCCACTGACGACCTTCTCTCCGAGAGCCGAAGGTACATCAGGAATAAACCTTCACTTCGCTACAAAGAGACGAAGGAATTCCGCCGCGGATCCTCCAATAACCTTCTCTCCGAGAGCCGAAGGTACACTGGGAAAATTAAAAACTCCGCTCAAATGAGACGAAGGGTCTTCCACCATAGCACCAAAGACCGATCCGCTGATCGGTTAAGCAGGTTAAGCAGGTTAAGCAGGTTTTGGTCCGCTGATCGGACAATCATAGAACAACTCCATGCTGCTAGTTTTCCAAAGACCTCTGATCGGCCCCGATCTTTTTTCAGAGGTTGATCCGTATATTCCACCACCAACCGATCCTGGAAATATTGCCGAAGCCTCTGACTGGCCACTACCAAAGCGTACATCCATATTTTCCAAGTTCGGGCTCCTTGTTTCCACATCCTTTAGGGACTAGGTGCTCCTTACCCCCAATCTCCTGCACCAGAACTGCTTCTGTCACGAGAGCTGCTCCAAAGCCTGCTCTCGGTTCGCCTCGTATCCCTCCTTACATGTGCAGATTCCCCATTTCCCGTAACATCACAATCCCGATGACAGTCTCCAAAATTTGGTGGGGCATATTTATTCTTTCTTCCCGAACAACACCACAAAATAGCTTAACCGAGGAAGCTTGAGGGAAACGCTAAAGTTGACTTGCCCAGCAAAAGTAGTCCGAAGAGGAATCGCCAAAGGGATTGCCGAAGTCCCGCCGAAGCCATACCGAAATCTTGCCGAAGTCCTGCCGAAGTTATGTCGAAATCTTGTCGAAGTAGTTTGAATATGCTGAAGCAGAAGTCATGCCGAGACCTTGCCGAAGTGAAAATATAATGAAGCCTATGTGATACATTCTGAAACAAACTGTTATCGTCCGAAGTGGACCCTGTTGCCCGAAGTGTCGGAGTGAACATCTCGAACCGTCAATTCTGCTATAACATTTTAATGGCGACCATGCCGAAGTCTCGACCGACTAATCTGAAGTCTCGATCAATATTTATTCTGTAGCTTGTAATGGTTGGTGTCGAAACCAAAATAAATGCCGAACTCATTAACTTCGGTGAAGCCCAGATCAACTTTCTTGAAGTCCTGATTCCGCCGAGGGCTATTCTGACAATTTCCCCTCGGCTTCTGCACTAACGATTGGGCCTCCTGATGAGACCTCTTCCCACGGGGGCTGACTCGTCTTCGATCTCTGCGACCGATCTGCACTGGCGGTTATGTTGCCGAAGCTGTGAAAATAGCAACTGTCCATATCTTTAGAATAAAAGACCGGCTCTGATAAACGCTCCTTCGCAATATGTTATTCGTATTCCTCATCTTCCATCATCTCGACTATAAGATGGTAAATGCACACAATCTTCCTCTGGCGAACCCATATATTCAGCTAAAAGCTTGCCGTTCCACAAACCCGATTCTGGCAGAGAATGTCAATGTAAAGCAGAGAGTTGCCGAAGCCATTAACTTCGAATCCCAGACCAACTTTTCTGAATCCCCAATTAATTTCATCATGCGCACGGCCGGCAATGGGAGCGCTAAATAGACATCTTAATCCGATCCTCCGTAGAATTTGTTGCCGGTTGTTTCCAAAAAAAAAATACCAGATGCCATCCCAACCATTCCATTCTATTTTTGCTTTCTTCTAGTTGCTATCCTCCTGAGACTGATCCCATGGTAATTGCCAGCCAAACTCTGATACATCCGAAGCAATATCCTCCTCTGAATCTAAGGGTAGTTTCATCATATGCTCTAGTTGCTGCTTTGTGTGGGTCCCTGTCAAGGGTTTCTTCTGATGCTTTGGTCCAGGATCGCTTAACTGAACTGGGCAATGATGCTTCCAAAGTTGTAACATTAAGAGGAACTTCGGCCATATCCACAGCCACCACCATGTGAATGCTCTGTTTGGCCAATCCAGTGACCTGCCGTAGATAACCAACTGCACCAGTGGTCACCTCAGACTCACCAAATAACACTTCCTCTGCAGCTCTTCCCTCAAGTCCACCAACAATTCTTGCAAGAGTTACTGCTTGGAGATCGGGGTCGGGTCATCTTGTCCTGGTTGTCCTGCCGATTCCATATCAATCATTGGGCCAGTGTATTGCATATTCCGATGCCCCATCTTTTTGAACATTAAGTTGCAGGTATCCTGGAATCAGGCCATTGCCATTAACATACAATTAATCAAGTATGAAGCTTTCGAACAGATATAATAAAACTGCTTTCCTCTTGATTTTTGTTTTACAAAATTGCTTTCTGAAAGTAAAAGCTACAACGTAATCCATTAGGACGGTATTTTATTTACAAAAAGAAATATAATATCAATATTATTATATGCGATTTTCTCTCTCTAGATTCGTTAACCAGATATTTAAAAATCAGCAGGCCACACAAATTATCCGGTGCATAAAACGTGTCCCCAAGGAAAAACAATAAGAAAAGGACGAGTTTCATATCCTTTTCCACATAGGTTACGGAAGGAAAATTCAAGTTTGATGGAACGAAGTGCAAATTTCACCCTTCTGCTCGTTATGCCCTTCGCAAAAGTGGTCCTTGAAACATGAACATATATGATCATGAAATTATCAAATACATGGCACCCAAATAAATATAACCTTATGAATGCGTCGGACTAATAACAGAGATCTCATGCATATTACACTCAAATTCATATCACACTTAAAGTATAAACTATCGCTGCATATGGGTTAATAAATAGTCCGCCCATGATATGGTCACCATTACATTTTTCTATTGATTATATATACATATATTATAACAGATTTGACCATGCATGCATGCAGATTGCAGGCTGCTACTTATTTGTAATTCCACTATGATTAATTCAGGCCATATATATTTTCATTGGCAATGATGGTTCAAGAAGGGGGTCTTTGTCTTAATTCAGTACTCATAATAAATATAATATTATGATGGTACTACGATTTTAAATAATATGAACTGATCAGGTCAATGACAAAAATTTCATGCACACATTTGATATATATCATTGATCTGATAATAAAAAAAAGAAGAAGAAGCGACTTAGCTTTATATGTTGGTCCTCCAATTAAATCTGGTGATTTTAATTCGACACAAAAACAAGTGTCTTCTTTCCCACAGACGGCGCCAATGTTAACGCCTGATTTTGTACGCCCGACGAAATCACCCAAAAAGACGGGCCAAATCAGCGCCAACGGTTGATTGTATCGTTGTGAATCAAACCCACGAAATATACTCACATAAACATAAATAAAAGAAATATAAAGCATGAACACAAGATTTTACGTGGAAACCCAATTGGGAAAAAACCACGGGGAGAGAGAGAAATCCACTATAATAATATTGGGAGTACATATGGTGTATTTGTGTTGTATCTCTTGTGCCCTGTGTATCATGATGTCTTCAACCCTTGCTTGTAGCCGTATATATAGAAGTCTTGTCTGTCCAAACCCTACTAGGAATAGGAGTCCTAGTCAAAATCCACTTATAACTGCAATTGCTTCCTTCCCAAGTTAGATATCTTCATCCCACCAAATAAGGAAACCCCAATCCTTCTCTAATAAGGACTCTTACAATAAAATACATAATAAACATATATGGGCCAACATTAAATCCGGCCCATTACATAGATAGGGTTACCCCATGGCCAAGCCCAAATATTCACGCCCTAACAATTTGCAAAGTACACAATCTAATAAGTTAACTTACTTCATTTTGTAGGTTGAGATGCTTATATTGTTTTCCAATGGATTAGTCATGCTTTTGGAGTTCCCTGGTAAAACTATTACTCTGTTTTAGCTCTGGTTGATACTTTATGAACTAAACAGTGACTTTTCTTTCTATATTTTTTTCAACATGTTTTTCAATAAATAGTTGTAAATTGATTTGGAGTCCCTCTCATAGGTGGCCTTATCATTTCCTTAAGCTTTCAACTCCATGGGCGCCTGGAAGGAAATGGAGATGAAAATATGGAGAGAAAGGGAAGCGAGAGAAAGGAAAGATCAGGAAGAAAGAAAGGGGAGGAGAGAGAATGTGAAGACCCGGTAGTTGGCATTCGCAATATTAAACTGCGGAGCTGGGAAAGAATTGCACTAGGAGGGTGTTAACGCCAAGTTTTGCCGGCGCGTTCAATCACCAAATCCACGTGCTTAAACCTGCACAATAACACGTCACAAACGAAGCTTGACGGCTTGGGCTGCCGGGTGATAGTTCCGGTGTGACAATAAGTACAGGCTGGTCACAAGGTTAACAATGGAGGCAGTAGTGTATAGTACTCAAGTGGGTATTACCTGTTACCATTAGGTCAAGCCTTGTATTTATAACCACTCTCACCGCCTTTACAGTCCATGTCCCAGTTGGATTAGGACTCCTAAACATGGCAGTTACCATTGTTTGAGTCCAACGCAATCTCCTTTAAAAGTGCAAGTTGGTAGTTATTCAACCACTTGCCTTATAGGAGTTAGTATGTAGATATGATTAGGGTTTCAGTCCTTGACCATTTAGACTCCTTGTTACTCCAGACTCCATCCGAGGAATGACCCTTCGGTATGGGCCTTATATACTGATCCGGACTCCGGCCCGGAGGGCTTGGTAGCCCAATCCCGATCATCATCAACTTAGTCTAGACTCCGGCCCGAAAAGCTCGGTAGTCCGACCCCGAATGCTATCATGTTGGTCTAAACTCCGGCCCGAAAGGCTCGGTAGCTCGATCCATACATCACCAGTCGGGTCTGGGTTCCGGCCCAAAGTACTCGGATACCCGATCCCGAACTCTGCTACTCCAGGTTTGGCTTCGGCCCATTGGGCTCAATAAACTCCTCTCGGCCCAGGCCTTCAATCCATATAGGGATCGGAGAATTATATCCGAACAGAGGGTATTTTGGTAATCTGTCACGTCCGCAGTATTAAACTGCGGAATACTGGAAATTAAACTGCGGACGAGAGTCCTATTAAACCGTTAGATCATCGATTGGAGGGTCGCGATGTATTGTAAGGATAACCTTAAATTGACAACGTTTGCTATGGATCAATCCCCATATATATATATATATATATATATATATATACGGCATATACAGCGTCGTTCTCAAACGGATTGGCCCGTCAACAGATCAATCTTTAACTATCATGTGATTATGAACGCATGCCATAATGTGATTGATTTGGTGTTCATTTCTCAATATCTTGCATACCACTACTACTCTAGTTAATAGTTTTGGAATGTGAATATATTTTACCTAACCACACATCGATCTTTAGATATACACATTCATCTCACATTTGAATCCAAAGAATGAAATATATTTGAATGAAATGTATTTTGTGAAACAACGTAAGTGATGCCAGCATGCTAGTATAAATACATATATACACAAACATACATCATATATGTAAGAGGTCACATAATCACATCTAGGTTAGTCACATTAACGGTTTTAACAGTAGAAACTTCAAGTTGCTCAACCACCAATTGGAAGAGAGGCAAAAAGACTCACCTGAAGAAGGCTTGACATCCATTTTTCAATAAGCGAATGACTTTTTGGCTAGAAATAACAGGTATCTATTTCAACGATTTGATTACTTGAATTTGCATAACCGATTTATAAGGAATATGAAAACTAATGATCTTATGAAAGCAATCAATTTTAACATGATGGATAGTTAACCAATTAATTCCTAAAAACACATCAAATTTATACATTTTCAAAGAGATAAGATCAACGGATAATGTGAGGGGGTCGATTTGAACCAAATAAGATTCATAGACAGTAGATGTAACGACTATTTCTCCTAATGGAGTTTTAACAGATAAATCAAAATCTAATTTCTCAGAAATCAAGTTTAAAAGTTAAGCACATGCAGGTGAAATAAAAGAATGAATCGAACCAATATTTAACAGGGCATTTATGAGTAGTTTACCGATTAAAACTTCTTTTAAGTTCCACGCCTTTTGGGATGTCACAACAAAAGTTCTCCCCTGAATCATAGGTTTCGACTTATCCACAGTAGCCTTGGGTGTCACCATTATAGATGGATTCGATTTTGCTGACTGACAAAATTGAACTATGTGGTCTTCCTTTACTTCCCACAATTATAAGAAACTTTGGATGACTGACTATCGACACTTGTAACATTTAAGTGGTACTTATTCCTTTCCCTTTGAAACCGGTGCTAGAATTATAATCAAGCTAGGATTTGCACTCTTCTTGTCACCCAAAAAAAATTATCTACCAAACAATTTAGATGGAACAAACTGAATCTAACTCTTAAGAAATTCAAAAGGAGATGCAAGAAAGAGCAAGAAAGAAGAATAAAAAAAACCATAACAAATAATAAATTAGAACCCCAACATGAATCTAAAAACAGAAATAATTTCACCAAATGGTATAAATTTACCCAACATGAAATAATTTCACCAACTAAACTCTGGTTAAGTGATCATTAAAAGATTTGGAAAAAGTTAATTTCCCTAACTCACCACACATATATATACAAGAAAGCAATTATCTGCCAAGCAGAGAGTTTCCTATGGTCTGCGACGGACAAAATTGTCGCTAAATTCGTCGTCATAAGGTCTGAACCGTCGCCATAACTCAGAACCGTCGCTATAGCCCAGTTTAGACCCTATGGCAACGGGTTTGGCGACGTTTTTGTCCGTCGCGCAAACCACCCGCATAGGAAGTGGACTGATCTGCCAAGATTCGATATAATTTATGTTTTGAAATTTATGAAAAATTTACATATTTGATGTATTTTTATTTTTTATTTAGTAGTCCGGTAATTTTAATTATTAATTAGTAATTTTAGGAAGATTTTTAATTTTATTGTAATTAGGAAGCTATTTAGCTAGGTTTTTTTATTCCGAACTTTGTAAATTCCTATGATTGCAAAGTACGTAGATTTCTCTTAATGCATTTTAATAGCCCACATCTTTATATTACAAGATCCTCTTAATAGTTTAGATTTATATTTGTATGTTAATGATTTAGAGGCTTTCAGAGGGAAATTTTTTATCCCAATTTCAAACATTAAAATACATTAAGAGGTGAATTCTTAAAATGTATTAAGATGCAATCAAACACCATCTAATTGTGCAAAAAAAACTAACCCAGATGCAACAATTTTGGGTATATAGTAATTTGTATACTGGGAAGATTTCAGCTAATACCTAAAAACATCACAGTGGATAAACTGAACGTACAATTTTTCACATTTTTGTTCATAAATAAAACCTTTAAACAATCAAGTGGGCGAAGACAAACCAACCACAGTCATTCCACATCAAAGTTTGCAGAAGCACAAACACATAATACATGCCAAAAAAACCAGGTATGATGGCCGGATCAGTGGAGCTTTTGTTTGATCACCTCGTTTATGGTAATTACTGCTCAATCATTGAAGCATGTAATGTTTTTTCCGACCATAATTACCTTTGTAAAAGTAATAAAGGTCTACATGCATTATAAACTTGAGCATTTAAATCTGGTATTATATCCCATGGTTAAGTTATATATCCAGTAAAAAGATTACCACCCAGTTCCCAAAACATTACAATAGCAACATAAACAGTTTCATATCCATGGCTGGGGTATATCCAGCAAAAAGATTCCCATCAAGCTTACATAACATCACAAGAGTAACCTACACAGATACCAGAAGAAGTCAATCAAATAGATCTCTGCCTGGAGTAATAAAAAAACCCATTGTCAAACCATTTTCAAGTGGCATCACAACACCATAATCCCCATTAGTCTCAGACTTGACCTTAGCATTCGAGCCAGTCCTACAAGCACAGGAAATTGAAATTCAGTAACATTTGTCGGGCAAAATCCGTCAGAGTTACATCATGAATGATGGAAAAATCAACAACTCATTCACCAAAGAGAAAAAAGATTTCCAATAAGAAACTCATGCTAGAATATGGAATAAAAAAGAATAAATTGGTTCACAAAATCTTACAAACTCTCTTTTAAATTCAAGCCTATCTCCAAATTATTCCATAGACCTTACCTAAAGCCACTAAATATCTCTTGATAACTCATCCTTGGCAGACATTCCTCCCCCCCTTAACTCATTGTACGCTTGTTAACATTGTAACTTACAAGAAGTAAGCATCTAACAGAATGCCAAGTTGCCAACTCACCAGATGTCAGATAAGACTATCTAACAAGACTCAAATAAATGATTACTAATTACAAACATTTTGAATTTTATCCATTCCGCAGCCTCAAAGATTTAATTTCTCTATTCAAAAGGTACCAGAAACAAAACAACATGAAAAAGACTCAATTTATACCGCTTATAAATCAAGGGAAACACAATGCAGTTGCAGGTTTCAATAGCCATAGACCCATAAGAAATGTTTGTTCCACTTTCAAGAAGTAAAATTTGCCCAACCACCAAGGAAAATGCCGAAGTAAGATCTATCAGTTCCTTTGTACAGAAAAGTTCCAAATGTTTTTTATAACCATAAAAAAGTATATGAGCAAATCATTCTCAAAGTGCAATCAGTAGCAAATTCTCCAACCAGACTTACAGAGAGATAAAGAGAAGACAACAAAGACATTCAATAAACTCATCACACATGAAAGGCAGTCGTATCCGATACAATCTAATAAAGAATCTAAAACGTCACTTGAATTTGGTCCCTCCAATTTTGGTACTGAGTTTCGTCTGAGTTAACTGGCCTGCTAAAACTTCACTTGAATTGGTCCCAGCCAATTTTGGTACTGAGTTTCGTTTGAGTTAACTGGGCTGTAAAACTATTTTTAAAAAATTTTCATAATCCTAACCAGGTAATCAGTTGGAGTAATAAATTTTATTCATTACAATAAATTCAAATTAATAATGGGAATTGTTACTATTCCTTCGTTACTATTCCTACATTTATACTCAAAACAATAAATTCAATACATTAATCAGAATTAACCATATTCCTACAAGTATAGTTAAACACAACAAAAGGAAGGAAAACTTTTTAACTTTGTTATAGTTGTACCCAGGTGAAGATAATAACAACAATGGAACTAGGTAAAGTTTTAAGTTGCAGACAATTCTGAAACAGGCAAAAATTATTGCAAGTACACACACACATACATATATATATATATATATATATATATATTGTTTTGTTTCTCCTTGATGTACGGAAGTTAAACTATTAAAACTATCTTGTATTTTTTCAGCTCCATTATAAGTGTGTTCAACTGGTAACTAGCAATTGCCTATTTGATTTGTAAAAATTAATTTTTTTTCTTTTGCAAATTTAATTTATATCATGTAGAATAAGATATCACCCCTATTTCTATCCAAACATGTGTTGAGTTGCAATGTGTGCTCTTAATATTCTAGTTTATGAAGTTTGTAGTCTCCTTGATGCAAGTCATGTTCTAAAAAAATATGTTCACAATATGAAACTATTTGATCATGCTACTATTCTCAATGATAAAATTTTGAGATTCATCATGTGTAATAGCTAGGAATTTCAGTAAATAACTTTGTATTTATTAAGACCATGTTGGAGACGGATTGTATAATTTCAATATAGTTTTTCATATGAGAAAAATATTAGTATTACCATTGATGTTTTTTCAATTTGAATTAAGCTTTCCACCCAAGTCAATGTACAACATCGGTCAAACTTGTGTCTTAGCATATTTGATGAAGGCATCAAACACTTTTTCAGTAAATCTGAATTGGTTGAAGAAACTGGAAATCATTATCCAACTTGCAATGAAGGTAAATTTCTAATATTCTAATTTATGGAGTTTGTAATCTGCTTGATGCAAGCCACGTGAAATGCAAAATAGTAGACTTGAATAATGCTTCTTGCTTGCCCATGTAATTTGTAAATGACAATGAACCTTTTTTTGGCGCCTTCATTTTTAATGACGATAAATACACATGTGAACCTTTATATCAAGGCATGGAAATATATCTTTTATATATATATATAGTGGACGTGAATGTTTCAGTGTTAATATCTGTTGTTGGTTCATGTATTGGATGATAAAAATGGTGTTTGCTCATATTTGATCCATAGCAAGCACGTATTATGAATCATGTCACACACACACACATATATATGGGAAAGGTAATTTCACGCATTGGCCAAGGCTAGTTAACAAACGCGTAGTTTTGTATAAAATTTAAAATTATAGACTTTTTTTCTAATAACCCAAGAAGGAAAACTTAACCGGGGTATAATTACGTCGTTTTGTTAAGTAGCCTTAGCCAAATTTGGCTAAGACATTGTTTTAACTAACTTTTTCCTATATATATTATTTGTAACTCAAAAAAAAAACCAATCAAAATAAATTAAAAATATATAATGAATTAGAACCTTTCACCTAAAGCACAATACCCGTGCCTTGCACAGGTAAGAAAGCTGGTGCAATCAACCTGCCAACCTTGGTTCTAAAAACCCTCTTCCACACAGGTTCTAAACTTTTTCAGTGACTCTGTTCACACCTTAGCTTTAATTCTTCATATATCCGTATAGTGCAAATCTGGTACCGAAAAAACCGGTACCGAAAAAAACCAGTACCGCCGGTATCGGTATCAACCAGTTCGGTAAAAAACCGAAAAAATCGAATTTTTTGAGCACCCCTAAGTGCAATCTCAACAACAAATGTAGTTATTCAATTTCAGTCACAAAATTGCACAGTGAATACTAATGGTTAAACATTGTCTCAGCATATATCTGTTATAGGCTACCTTAATGCACATAATAAAGAAATCTTCAGACTAAGTTAAAGCTCATTCAATGGAACAAAATGAAGACATGTAAAGAACCATATTAAGCGATTCATATCAAATTTAGTACTGAAATCAGATAAGGGATACCTTTTCCTCAGTTTCAGCATATAATCGTTCAAACGGATCTTTCCAAGCCGCATAGGCATATCACCTTCGAGCGAAACCAAACTCTCCCTGTAGTTAAAAACAGCAAATTTGTGCTCAATGTTTCCATCAACACCAAACTTATCAACTCCACCAGTTTCAGGATCATACAGAATCAAATTCCCTTCTTCATCCTCTCCTACAATCTGTCCATTCCCCGACGAACCTACCAAACTATTCATCCCCAAAATCGGACCCACAATGTATTTCTTGCTCCACCACTCCACCCCAGCCCCATCATTCTCCAGTATCCAAACATCAACAAATGTACTCACCTCCGTCAAAGCAAGCAAAGCAACATTTCCCTTCCAATCCACAAGCTGGGAATTCGACAGACGGTCCCCTCCCAGCAGCGGCACTGGCATTTGACAAAGCACCTCATTACGCACATCAAACCACACGAAAACATCCCTTCCTCCATAATCATCATCAATCACTGCCGACCAATAAGGATTACCATTCACAATCACATCGCATTTAGTCTTCACAAAATGGACTCTCAGGCCACTGACTTCAAATCTTCTTCGCGAGTCCGAATTACATAAATAAACTTCCCCTAGAGGTCGAGTATCAAGCTCCTTTTTAAAAGTCAAAATACGTATGACCCAGTATTCATTCGTTACAGGCTGGTACCCGAGCCCAACCGAAACCCTTTCAAGGATTTCCGGGTACGGTTTGAATGGCCAGATCATCTTGCAGTGTTTGGTCGCCGGGTTAAACAAGGAAATGCAATCACCCCAGGGGGGTTGGCAGATGCAAACGATGCCGTTTACGGTTCCGACGACGTC
Source organism: Panax stipuleanatus (assembly GCA_020205555.1). Taxonomy (NCBI): domain Eukaryota; kingdom Viridiplantae; phylum Streptophyta; class Magnoliopsida; order Apiales; family Araliaceae; genus Panax; species Panax stipuleanatus. The sequence goes on along the minus strand of CM035123.1, from coordinate 98,130,204 downwards.
CATTTCCAGGAAGACGTCGGGGAAGTGGTGGGGGACGGCGGTGGGGGAGGAGAGAGGAAAAGGGTGGAAAGAGAAGAGAGTGAGCTTGTTGTCTAGCGAGCGCTTTTCGACGCTGTGGAGGAGGAGCAACGGAGATGTGGTGGGGGAGGAGTGGTGAGAGAGGTGGAGATTGATAAGTTTAGGGCTTCGGATTAAGGATTTCCAAGGTTTGCACACGCATCTGAATCGGAGGAGGGTTTTGACCGGAAGGCGGGAGAGAATGTTGAGAACGACGTCGTGGGGGAGCTTGCAGGAGGATAGTGGTCCCGGAGATTTGGTTTTCCGGTGGCCTTTCCGGCCCTTTCCCTTTTTTCCTGTCGGCATTTTTCTGGGGTTGCTGAGAGTAGAACAAAGCTGAGTTGCAGGAAAAGGAGAGCGAAAGAGGAAAGGCGTGCTGCTTGTGACTTGTGATACTCTCAGTGGGTTTTAGACTTCTGGTAGTATTTGCAGCTTTCAGGGTTTTACGTATGGGAGGGTTTATGAATTGTAATTAATAACAAGTAATGCTACCACCCCCAACATAAAATCGCTCATATACACTCACATATTTATTGATATGACTCATATGACTTGCTCTGTACGTAAATTATATCAACATGCATATATTGTATGTGAGGGGTTTGTGAACGTTTTTTTATGTAATAATAGGCTTATTGATTAATAACAACATCACCTTTTGCTGTAGCCAGACCTGCAATATTTACCAACTGAGCTTTATAATGAAATTGTGTAAATATTGACATTAATTTAGGCCTAAAAATGAATCCAGTGGTTTGGAACTCGGTTGAGATCGACTTGAAAAATTCGAGCCACACTCGGAATTGACATTGAAATGAATTGAATTCAAATCTACGTTGATATTCAGTAAAATAAAAGTCGTTTACTGTTCGTTCATTTAGAGTATCAAATTTTATTATTTCACTGATAAAAACTCTACATAAATTCCTTAATTCTTACTAGTATATATCATCGAATATACTTCATTTATTTAATATATAGTAATCAATAATTTAATTCTTCACATACTTTGAGAAGTGGAAGGGTTTTTTATGTTTCCCGTATATATCCATCAATCTATTCAAGAGTGGCAATTTAACTTATTATTTTTTTTACAAGGCTCAAGATCTAGTTTGAAGAGTTCAAATTTCTAAATAGTTGGCTGAGTTAATTTTGTCCGAATTATGAAAATATAAATGATCCAATCTTAATTCGTGTATGTCTCAAATGCTCGCGAGTAGCTCGACTAAAAAACGATTCGAGTCGAACTCGAGTACTATAAAATGAGTCGAATTCGAACTTGAACAAAGATTACAAATTTATATTTGAATTCGACTACGATATGAGCACCTTAAAAAATTTTCGAGTAGAATTTGAGTAAAGTATTGTTCAACTTGACTCAATTATTTTCACTCCTACATATTATACAATATATTTATTCACGTAATGGCCAGCGTAATTGATAAAAGTTAAAACTTAAATATCTGTTACACATTTATCCTTTTAAATAACGATAAGGTCTGAGTCTACTGATTAAAACTGAGATACTATGACCTTTAGATCTAGATGTGTTTCTTTATGTGAAGTGTGTTTCTTTATACGAAATGTGAATCTTCCTCTTTATGTGAGATTTGTTTGATTTATGAATTTATTTCTTCTTCGATTAGTGAAGTTTGAGAATGATGTAATATTGTAGACTTCAAAAATAAATTTTTAAAAAAATAGCATACTGTTTGGTACATATATACAATATTCTTGAATTTATATTAAAATAATTAATATTCAATTTATTAATTATTTGATTTACTTATTTAATATATACAACTAATTTTGCATAATTAAATTTAATTATCTCATTCCCTTCATAAATTGTTACAAAACAATTTAGTTAACCCATACATTTCATCTTCAAATTAATATTAATTTAATTTGCTAATTTGACACCCATGCTCATATATATTGGTCCTTTATCTGTATTTTTAATTCACATCCATTTGGTATAATATTAAATATTATACTCTTCTATGTTACATTATGGTAACATGATTCTCATCATTATTTAATTAAAATAAAATAACTTTCTTTATGCCGTTATTAAAGTCAATATATTAACTTCCTCATTTTATTAAAATAAAAATACTTACATTAATTCACTATTTCAATTAAGCGAATTAATCACACCATTCATAAAATTTAATTCATAACAACTTCATTGTTATTCAAGGTTTATTATTTAATTTATATTATTTATAATAAAATTACAACTTAATCTCAATTGATTAATATTAATTAATTGAGATTTTCTCCACTTCCATGTCTCAGTTCATAATTAACTCAACCTAACTAATTCAATAGTTTAATTAATTATTAACTCTTTCGTTTCAAATATATATATATATATATATATATATATATATATATATTACACTTATATATACATATTTTATTCCACCACATAAATCACATAAATTTATATATTCAAACCCAACACGTCTCATAATAAGAATTTTATTTATTAAATTCTATTTTAATAATTTTCGAAAAGTCCAGGTTGTCAAAATTTATCTTTGACCTAACAAAATTAAGGGATATAATCTCATCACATAACAACTGTCTCACAATATTATGTCTTAGGTTTATATGCTTACTCTTGCCATTTTAGCTCCTATTCTTAGCTCTGCCTATAGCAACTTGACAATCATACAGATGGAACTAGTCTCGTCCATAAGGAAATATTTTTCAAAAAATTTCTGAGCCACACTCTACTTCAAAATCTGCCTTCTCTAAGATAATAAACTCAGACTCCATCCATAGTAGAGCGAGATGTACAAGTCTATTTAACAAACTTGCAAGAAACTGTTCCTCCTCCTAAGGTAAATATGTAACCACTCATGAATTTAGTTTCATCTGAATCAGAGATCCATATGGCATCACTATAGCCTCAAGAACTGCAAGATTGACACAATAATATAAACCAAATCCAATAGTACGTACCTATCAAATACTTGAGTATTTTACATAAAGCTTTTCAATGATCCTTATTATGATTATGAGTGTCGCTGTTGAGTTTATTAACTGCATATGTTATATCAGGTCTTTTGCAATACATAAGATACAATAAGCAACCTATGATTTGGGCATACTAAGATAAAGATACACTCGGTCCCTCGTGTTTTTTTAAATGCAAACAAGAGTTGTACGAAGTGCTAATAGGATTAACATTATAATGTCCAAATCTTTTAAGCATTTTCTCCACATAATGATATTCTTGAGAAAACATGTACCCATTACAAACTTTTCTCAAATTAACTCCGAGAATAACATTTGTTTCTCCCAAGTCTTTCATATCAAATTTAGTGGATAACATATTTTTAGTTTCATATATAACATCAATATTGCTTCCAAAATAAGCAAGTCATCCACATATAGACAAGCAATAACACCAGAATTCTCATTATTAAATTTGGTATATATACATCTATCTCCATCATTTATTATATATCCAATAGAAGTCATCACACTATCAAATTTTTCATTCCATTGTTTAGGAGCTTGTTTAAGACCATATAAAGATTTAACTAATTTACAAACTTTATGCTCATTACCTATGAAAATAAATCCATCAGGTTGGTTCATATAAATTTCCCTTTCTAAATTCCCATTAAGAAACGCAGTCTTAACATTTATTTGATGAATTATTAAATTTTTAACAGCAACTAATGCAATTAAAACTCTAATGGATGATGTTTTTGCAAATAGTGAATAAATCTCAAAAAAGTATTGGTCTTGCGTTTGTTTATAACCTTTAGCAACAAGCCTAGCCTTAAATTTATCAATTGATCCATCAATTTTTAACTTCCTTTTAAAAAGTCATTTTCAACTAATAGTTTTAAAACCAAGAGGAAGGTCTACTAACTCCCAAGTGTGATTAGTCATAATGACACAATCTCACTATTTATGGCTTCTCTCCAAAAAGGAGCATTAGGAGATGTGGCAGCTTCTCTAAAGATTAATGGGTCATTATCAAACAAAAATGAAAAAAAGTCATCTCCCAAATTAGTGGTTTTTCTAGTACGCTTACTCCTTCTTGGTTCAATTTCAGTTTTCTCAATTGGAACTATATAAGAGCTCGCAGAAAACTCAGTTACTGGTTGATCCATTTTAGATTTCAAAGGAAAATTTTTTTCAAATAAATCAACATTTTTTGACTCAATGATTGTATTATGACCTAATGTGTCACTTTTTAGAACAAGAAATCGATAAGCAACACTATGTTCAGCATAACCAATAAACAAACAATCAGCAGTTTTAGAGTCAATTTTTCTTTTTTTAGGCTCGGGTAACATTACCTTAACAAGACACTCCCACACTTTAAGGTATTTCAAGTTAGGTATGTAAGAGCCCAACTTTTATGAATAAAAATTTAATTTCCTCTATATATTATTTTGAAATAGTAAGGTATTGATTTGATAGATGTGGTAAGTTATGGGTGAAATATGCAAAATTTTCAAAGTTAGCAAGTGATAATAAAATATTCATTGTTGTCGGAGAATATTCGTTTGATCGTGAAATATTCTTATTGTCGGAGAATATTCGTACGACGGCGCAGCCATTTGTGGGCCCCACAACGGAATAACTGTCGGATATAGAAAGCGACAGAAGTAAATTTTTATAAAAAATATCGATAAAACTGCTACCGTTAAACTGATGAAATATTCGGTGATAAAAATACAGTAATACGCGGTGTTGCACAGTAGCACACGGTATTGCACAGTATTTCGAATTATTGATTCTTACATAGGAAGGACACTTACTCAATTATTGTTACAGTAATTACTGTTCAATATTTTATATTATTGATTCAATAATTGCATAATATTTTATTGGTTCAATATTTACTACGTTGATATTTTATATCAATAAGTGCTACTTTGCTATTTTATATTAGTGATTCAATAATTGTCATTGCACAGTATTTCGAATTATCAAATCAATAATTCATATTATTTGAATAATATTATTAGATAGCATTATTGGCAATGTCTAAGGAAGTTCTGTCTAGAAAAGGGGTTGATTAATTGCGTGCCAGTAAGGAAAAATCCTTATCGGAAGGCCCCCTCTTTCCTGGGAACGACCTGGTTGTCATTATTGTAGTTCTGTAATATTATTTATGAATAATAATTATTGATAAATATGATAAGTATATATTTATTCAATGTGGATTTAAACGGAGGAATTTTTAGCAAAAGTGACAATTATTGAGAATGAATATTTTATCTGTTCTGATAAAATAATTCATTCAAATATATTATTATTATATTACATTATAAGTCTATAATATGATAATATAATAATATAATAGTGATGATATTTTGTTCCAACAAATTCACGATATATGAATAAAATGAGATGAAAGAAAGAAAAATTGAATTCAGAATTCTTTTAATAATTATAAATATTTTAATATATATATATATATATACATATATATATATATATATTAAATATATAAACATGTGGTGGAATTCATTATTTCAAAAATTAAGGCTTTGGAATTTTGAATGTGTTGAAGATTTTCAAGAGTGATGAGTGTGGAAAAATCATCCGTATGTAAATTTGGGTCATTTTTTCGTTCGAAATTTGAAAAAACTTTATTCTACAAAGTTGTAAAGAATTAAATTTCATATGGAATGGACATAAGGTTCGTATTTTTCTGATAAAGGGCTATTTGTTATGAATTATTAAAGTTCCAGGAATATTGGGTCTAAATTGATTTTTGGTGGAGGATTTTCTAGAATGTGTGGGCCCCACTCTTGTTGTAAAATGTTAAAGTTTGGTTTTCAAATATGGTGGATTTGACAAATCATACGTATAAAAAATAAAATAAATTTATTATTTTTTTCCCTTTGGTGTGCTAAGCATTTCCTATAAATAGGGTGCTTAGTTAGAAATGAAAATCACACCAAAATCAAAAAAAATTCTCTTGATAATTTCGAACGTATTTCTTGTGACTATTTAGATACTTTGAGTGTTGATAACAGTACAAGTTTTCGTCCACATAATATCCGATATTTCAGTCAAAACTACTCTCCTATTAAGGTAAGGGATATTATTTTTTGAGTAAATGATGTTATTATCTTTCAATATTCATAAAAAATATTATTTTCTTTCATATTCCATATTATGGAAGTAATAATATTTCATTTCAGATTCCTAAATCTGAACTTACCACGGTAAGTATTGCTTCTATAATTCCTAAAATGATCATAAATTTCTTGAGTTTTGCGCTTCATCTAGTATCATTTCACCGGAATAATTTTCTAAATTTTTATGAAAATTTATAACTTTTCATGACGAGTTACTATTCACGATAAAAAAAAATTTATCTTTAATTGTATCCAAGTTTTGAACTTCATTCTTGAATTTTGCTCCACAATTGATTATTACGGAGTATTATTGAACTTGAATAAACTAAATTACGAGTTCCTAATCTTTGTCATTTATCTCACTTGATTCGTTATTTATATTATTTTTCATCATCCTCAGTTATAAATGGTGATATAACTGAATATCTTTGACCTGTAGTGCAAAGATGAATGATTATTTGATGAATATCTTTGGCCTATAATGCAAAGATGAATGATTACCTGATATATATTTTGGCCCGTAGTGCAAAGATGAACATGTGTTGAGATGAACATGACCAACTGGTGATACAAATGAATATCTTTGGCCCGTAGTGCAAAGATGAATATTGATTTGAGATATATATTGATTGTTGTTACAAGGATAAAATATTGAGGATAGGACTTTTAAATTATAGAAGATAGTAGACTTCTCTAATGAATTGTTATTTCCGTTGCGAATATTGATCTAAAACTTGTTGTCCATAATATTTTATCTGGTTTATTGAAGACTAACGATAATTTATTATTCATTATCTTAATCATAATATTCTTTACTGGGCTAGTTGAGCTCACCCTTTTCTTCCATTGTTCTCTTCAGGAAATGGAAATATCGCGGGGACTAGTCGGGGATCAGAGTGATGGTCAGAGTTAGATCAGTAGAAGTTTTCATTATTCTATAAAATAGTGGGATAATGATTGTAATTAATAAGGAATGAATTTGAATGTTTATATTTCATATTATATACGATTTGTATTAAAATTCACAGTTTGTGTGGTCGTAGTTTGCACGATCGTATGTTATAAAAGATTGTATTTGAATTCTGTACCATGTATTTGGCGACTCAGAATGGGTTGGTATTGAACCTATTTTGGGGGCGTCACAGTTGGTATCAGATCTTAGGGATATGATCTCTGGCGGAGATCTGGGAATAGAACTAGGAGGGCGAGAGACGAGTAAATCCTTCGCTAGTGTGTGTCCTACCTAAGCTTATTTGGTATTTAATTGGTCGTTTGGAACATAGGGTTAATATGTGATATGTTAATTTGTTTGATTAACCCTTGTTTTGTGGCAGTATTTGAGAATGGTAGCTGAAAATCTGAACAATGGAGTGAATGAGACCGTTGAGATACCTTTAATCACCAACCAAGAGAACGTGCAACAAGAAGGCAATATTCCTTCTGGAAACTGACACCACCGATCAGACGATGAACGATGGGATGTTTAGAAGCTTTTTGCAGTTCATGCAAAACCAGACGAGGGAGACTCGTTTTCATAATACAGGTGGAAATAATAACAACTCGCGGCTTGTCACTGCCAAGCAGTTCAAAGAGTTGGGACCACCAGAATTTTTGAGAAAGCCAGATCCATTCAAGGACATAAAATTAGATTAAGTAAATTACCAAGATATTTGATGTCTTGGGATGTACGAAGGAACAAAAGGTTCCATTCGCCACGTTTATGTTCCGTGGAAAGGCAGATTACTGGTGGAAATCTGTGAAGCGTACTCAGCCTACCGCACTCAAGATGTCTTGGGAGGAGTTCTAGAAACTGTTCAATGACAAGTACTTTTCATAAAGTATTCGTCATATGAAGAAGGTAGAGTTTATTAAACTGGAACAGAACAACATGACTGTGTCCCAGTATGAGGCTAAGTTAGCAGAGTTATCCCGGTTCGTATCTCATTTGGTTGATAATGAGGAACATATGACGCGAATATTTCTAAGAGGTTTGAAACCCGAAATTCGTCAGTACCTCATTTCTCACAAACTTTCTTTATATTCAGATGTAGTGAACATGGCCCAATTGTTAGAACGAGATAATGATTATGTTCAACCAAGGGACAACAACCAAGGTCGTACCAGTGGCAGCAGTCATCGGAACAATGACAACCAACAAGGAGGAAAGTATCATGACAGAAGCGGTAACCACTCCGGTAGTAATTGTGGCCATGATAATAGAAGGAGTGAGTCGGGGGGGAGATTTCAAGAAGAAAAGGTACAACAATGAGAATGTGAAGACGTCGACAGCAGCACTGGCATCAACTGTTTCTATGAGAGGAGAACGACCACCGGTCGTATGCTATAAATGCTGGCAAGAGGGACACATCAACCCTAACTGCACACAGCAATCCAAGGTGTGTTATAACTGTGTAAAGGAAGGGCACATAGCTCGAATGTGTCCGGTAGCGAAACCAAGTGCAGCAGGGATGGTGACTCCAAAGGCTGTCCCTTACAAGTCAAAATCGGTGGTTTCTGGAAGAGCTTTTGTTGTGACTGCCCAACAAGAAAGGAACCCGAACGAGGTGATCACGGGTAAGCTGATAATAAACTCTTGCGAAGTCTATACCTTATTAGATACCGGTGCTACCCATTCTTTTATTTCACCTGCTTGTGCTCAACGTTTGAACTTGACTCCTGAGAAATTAGACGTTGACTTATCTGTTGAAACTCCGTTAGGAGAAACCTTCGTTACATTCACAGTTTGCAAATCTTGTTTGATTCAAATTAGGCATCCTTACCTTACCTGTGGATTTTATATCTTTGAAAATACTTGCATTTGATGTGATTTTTTTGAATCGACTAGTTAACCACTCATCATGCCAAAATTAATTGTTTCGTAAGGTTGTTAGCTTTCATTCAAACAACCAGACCACTAAAATCAATCAATGTCATTTCAAGTCATAAAGCTATTCATTTATTGAAAAACGGATGTCAAGCTTTCTTAGCCCGTGTCACTGATTTAAATCAGAATACATCAAATTTGAATGATATTTTTGTTGTTAATGAGTTTTCTGATGTATTTTTCGAAGAACTTCCCGGTCTACCCCAGAACGTGAAGTTGAATTCTTTATTGACCTTGAACCCGGTACAACCATATCGAATAACTCCTATTGAACTTCAGGAGTTAAAGGTCCAACTACATGAGTTGTTAGACATCAGTTTTATACATCCTAGCACGTCTCCTTGGGGTGCTTCTGTTTTATTCGTAAAGAAGAAAGACGTTAGTATGCGACTATGTATTGACTATCGGGAGTTGAACCATGGTATCCATTACCTCGCATTGATGACATGTTCGACCAGTTGCATGGTGTGCAATTCTTCTTAAAGATCGATCTCCGTTTTGGATATCATCAGTTAAAGATTAGAACTGATGACATTCCAAAGACTGCTTTTAGAACTAGATACGCGCATTACGAATTTCTACTTATATCTTTCGTATTGACCAATGTCCATGCTGAGTTCATGGACATGATGAACCTGAATATTTAAGAAATATTTGGATCATTTCGTGGTTGTCATTATTGATGACATCCTAATATACTCCAAAAGTCTCAAATATTTTTTCACCCAGAAAGAACTCAATATGCGACAACGACGTTGGCCTGAGCTATTTAAAGATTACAACCATATCATTCAATACCATTCTGAAAAAGCGAACGTGGTAGCTAACGCGTTGAGTAGAATATCGTATGCGGGTACAAGTACGATATTATCAACACGAAGCCATCTTGTATGACTTACGAATGATGGAGATAGAGTTAAAGACTCGAGGGACCCACTTGAAGATGGAAAGTATACGCATAGAACCTGTTTTAACTGATAGAGTTAAAGCTGCTCAAGCTACAGACCCAGAGCTGATGAAGATGAAGAAGAAAGTGCAAGAAGGTGCTATTCCAGAAGCAAGAATCGATGAAGAAGGAATACTTCGAGTTAACTCCAGACTTTGTGTTCCTAACGATTTCGATTTGAAGTAAAAAAAATCATGATAGAGGCACATAACACACCGTTTGCAATCCATCCAGGAAGCACCAAAATGTATCGTGATCTTCGACATATATTTTGGTGGAGCAATATGAAGAGAGAGATCGCGGAGTTTATCTCGAGATGTTTAACGTGTAACGTGTCAAGGCGAAGTATCAAGTGCCAAAGGGTCAGCTTGCAGAAAGCTATGGGCACCAATTTACGATTTATTAGTCCATTTGAAATCCTTGACCGAGTAGAAAATGTGGCCTATAGACTCGCCTTACCTCCAAGCATGTCTCGTGTTCATAACGTTTTTCACATATCCGTGCTACGTAAATATGTGAAAGACCCAAACCACATTATTAAGTTAAAACCTAGACGAGATAGCCGAAGATTTAACGTACGAGGAGATACCTGTCAAGATCTTGGATAAGAAGGAACATGTCTTACGCTCAAAGATTATACCTCAAGTTAAAGTTTTGTGGAGGAACCATGATATTGAAGAAATGACCTGGGAGTTAAAAGCGTAAATGAAAACGAGATATTCTCACCTTTTCGACATACCAGGTACGTACGTCAATTTCGAGGACGAAATTTCATAAGGAAGGGAGGTTGTAAGACCTCAACTTTTATGAATAAAAATTTAATTTCCTCTATATATTATTTTGAAATAGTAAGGTATTGATTTGATAGATGTGGTAAGTTATGGGTGAAATGTGCAAATTTTCAAAGTTAGCAAGTGATAATAAAATATTCATTGTTGTCGGAGAATATTCGTTTGGTCGTGGAATATTTTTGTTGTCGGAGAATATTCGTACGACGGCGCAACCATTTGTGGGCCCCACAATGGAATAACTGTCAGATATAGAAAGCGACAGAAGTAAATTTTTATAAAAAATAACGGTAAAACTGTTACCAGTTAAACTGTTGAAATATCTGGTGATAAAAATACAGTAATACGCGGTGTTGCACAGTAGCACACGGTATTGCACAGTATTTCGAATTAATTATTCTTACGTAGGAAGGCACTTACTCAATTATTGTTACAGTAATTACTGTTCAATATTTTATATTATTGATTCAATAATTGCATAATATTTTATTGGTTCAATATTTACTACGTTGATATTTTATATCAATAAGTGCTACTTTGCTATTTTATATTAGTGATTCAATAATTGTCATTGCACAGTATTTCAAATTATCAAATCAATAATTCATATTATTTGAATAATATTATTAGATAGCATTATTGGCAATATCTAAGGAAGTTCTGTCTAGAAAAGTGGTTGATTAATTGCGCCCCAATAAGGAGAAATCCTTATCGGAAGGCCCCCTCTTTCCTGAGAACGATCAGATTGTCATTATTGTGGTTCTGTAATATTATTTGTGAATAATAATTATTGATAAATATGATAAGTAAATATTTATTCAATGTGGATTTAAACGGAGGAATTTTTAGCAAAAGTGACAATTATTGAGAATGAATATTTTATCTGTTCTGATAAAATAATTCATTCAAATATATTATTATAATATTACATTATAAATGTATAATGTGATAATATAATAATATAATAGTGATGATATTTTGTTACAATAAATTCACGATATATGAATAAAATGAAATGAAAGAAAGAAAAATTGAATTCAGAATTCTTTTAATAATTATAAATATTTTAATATATATATATATATATATATATATATATTAAATATATAAACATGTGGTGGAATTCATTATTTCAAAAATGAAGGCTTTAGAATTTTGAATGTGTTGAAGATTTTCAAGAGTGATGAGTGTGGAAAAATCATCCATATATAAATTTGGGTCATTTTTTCGTTCGAAATTTGAAAAAAAATTCTTCTACAAAGTTGTAGAGAATTAAATTTCATATAGAATGGACATAAGGTTCATATTTTTCTGATAAAAGGGCTATTTGTTATGAATTATTAAAGTTCCAGAATATTGGGTCTGAATTGATTTTTGGTGGAAGGATTTTTTAGAATGTGTGGGCCCCACTCTTGTTGTAAAATGTTAAAGTTTGGTTTTCAAATCTGGTGGATTTGACAAATCATACGTATAAAAAATAAAATAAAATTTTATTTTTTTTCTCCTTTGGTGTGCTAAGCATTTCCTATAAATAGGGTGCTTAGTTAAAAATAAAAATCACACCAAAATCAAAAAAAAATCTCTTTATAATTTCGAGCGTATTTCTTATGAGTATTTTGATACTTTGAGTGTTGATAACAGTGCAAGTTTTCGTCCACATAATATCCGATATTCTAGTCAAAACTACTCTCCTGTTAAGGTAAGGGATATTATTTTTCGAGTAAATGATGTTATTATCTTTCAATATTCATAAAAAATATTATTTTCTTTCATATTCCATATTATGAAAGTAATAATATTTCATTTCAGATTTCTAAATCTAACTTACCATGGTAAGTATTGCTTCTATAATTTCTGAAATAATCAGAAATTTCTTGAGTTTTGCGCTTCATCTAGTATCATTTCACCGGAATAATTTTCTAAACTTTTTATGAAAATTTACAACTTTTCATAACGAGTTACTATTCACGGTAAAAAAAAACATTTTTTATCTTTGATTGTATCCAAGTTTTGAACTTCATTCTTGAATTTTGCTCCACATTTGATTATTACGGAGTATTATTGAACTTGAATAAACTAAATTACGAATTTCTAATCTTTGTCATTTATCTCATTGGATTCGTTATTTATATTGTTTTTCATCATCCTTAGTTCTAAATGGTGATATAACTGAATATCTTTGACCTGTAGTGCAAAGATGAATGATTACCTGATGAATATCTTTGGCCCGTAGTGCAAAGATGAACATGTGTTGAGATGAACATAACCAACTGGTGATACAAACGAATATCTTTGGCCCGTAGTGCAAAGATGAATATTGATTTGAGATATATATTGATTGATGTTACAGGGATAAATATTGAGGATGGAGTTTTAAATCATAGAAGATAGTAGACCTCATTCTCTACTTAACTCTTCTAATGAATTGTTATTTTCGCTGCGAATATTGATCTAAAACTTGTTGTCCATAATATTTTATCTGGTTTATTGAAGACTAACGATAATTTATTATTCATTATCTTAGTCATAATATTCTTTACTGGGCTAGTTGAGCTCACCATTTTCTTCCACTGATCTCTTCAGGAAATGAGAATATCGCGGGGAACTAGTCGGGGATCAGAGTGATGGTCAGAGTTAGATCAGTAGAAGTCCTCACTATTCTATAAAATAGTGGGATAATGATTGTAATTAATAAGAAATAAATTTGAATGTTTATATTTCGTATTATATACGATTTGTATTGAAATTCAGTTTGTGTGGTCGTAGTTTGCACGACCGTATGTTATAAAAGATTGTATTTGAATTCTGTACCATGTATTTGACGACTCAGAATGGGTTGGTATTGAACCTATTTTGGGGGCGTCACAAGGTAAATATTTTTTCTCAAAGCTCACAAGGAGTTTTTCTAGTTTTTTTATATATGATTTTATTTTGCAGGTGACAAGCAGAAATAAAAGGTCCCCCCCCCCCAATTTAGTGGAGCCTCGGAACTTACTAATATAACATTAATCATTTCTTTTAATGTTATATTTTTCCTTTCGACAAGCCTATTAGATTCTAGAGAGCAGGGAGGTGTTATCTCATGTATAATTTTTTGTCCTTCGCAATATTTGCTAAGGAGTTCAAAATCATACTCTCCATCTCTATCAGACCTAAGTCTTTTAATCTTCTTATCTAATTTATTTTCAACCTCGGCGTTATAAATTAAAAATTTATCTTCACTTTTATTTTTATTTTTGAGAAGGTAAACTTTAATGTATCAAGAATAATCATTTATAAAGGTCACATAATAATTTTGTTTACATCTAGACATATCACCTAACTGAGATGTTTAGATTCTCTAGCAAGTACCGGTTTACAAGTCTTTTTAGTTGTTTTGGCTTCTACACACACTTGATATTTCTTGGTATTTGAAATTTTAACATCTTATAAAATTCCCAAATTTTTCATCATATTTATATAGGAGTAATTCACATGGCCTAATCTAGTATGTCAAATAACATCACATTCAACCAAGTAAACAAAAGAAATACTAACATTATTATTCATGAGTACATTTAAATGAAATAATCCAGCATTAAGATACTCTTTTCCCACAAACACCCCATTTTTGGTCAACACGACCTTATCAGATTCTAACATAATTTTAACCCCAACTTTCTCAAATATCCCAACAGATACGAGGTTGTAGCAAATCTCTAGAATATGGAGAACGTCGGTAAAAAAAGGATCTTTCCAAAAATTAGCTTTATATTTACTTTCCAGTTACCCATTACTGGTGCAGGCCTCGAGTTGCCCATGTACACATGTTCATCTTTTTTCTCAAGGAGAATGTAAGAGGTGAATGCACCACGATTCACACAAATGTGTTTGGTAGCACCATAATCCACTATCCATGCCTCTTTATCAACTACCATGTTCACCTCGGAGACAACCACCACAATAGTATTGTCTGCCTCAACTAAGTTAGCTCTTAGAGGAGCAGACTGGTTGTTTCCCTTTGTGAACTTGCATTGGGCAGCATGGTGACCTAGCCTTCCACACACGAAACAATCACGTTTAGGTTTTGAGGTTTTATGTTTGAACTGATTTGATTTTGTCTTTGGACTGATGTTATGCTTATGCCCCTGTTTAGGATGTTGGTTGGATAGGTTACAAGGTTTGCAGTCGTCAACTAAATTTGTCTTGGAAGACATCCTGGGACAATTTTATCTAAATTTATGTTCTTTTCCTTAATATAAATATGAACAATTAATTCCTATAAGGTCATATCTTTCCTTTATGTCTCATAGTGTTCTTATAATCTTTTCAAGAATTAGGCAATTTCTTTATAAGGGAGCCAGCAATAAAAGGAGCAAGTAAATTCATGCCTTTATTATTAAGTTCGGCTACGACTAGATGAAAAACATTAATTTGGGAAGATACATCTTTATCATCGGTCATATAAAAATTAAGAAAGTTACCAATAACATACTAATTGACACCAACATCTTCCACAATATATTTCAAAACTACTGCATCCCAAATTTCAGCACCATGTTTATATAGACAATAGATATCAAAAAGTTCATTTGACAATAAGTTGAGTAATGAAAACCTTGCAAATTTTATCAGCAGAAGACCAACTACTAATAGAAGATTCATATTCTTTCTTTTGTTCATTGATAGAATCATTAGGGGGTTCAATTGATTTGGTTAAAACATAGTCAACTTTAGCAATGTCCATAATCAAAGTAATTTGGTTTTCCATCGTTTAAAATTGGATTCATTAAAAGGCTCAACTTTGATCAAATCATGGACAGATTTAGTGGCGGTAAGCATAGCAAAATTCATAATTTATACTTAAGAAATTGGAAAACACGAATAAAAAATACAAGATTCAACTATAAAATAAAGAAAGGTAGAAGTTGGACTTACGGATTTATAGCAAATTATGTTTAGTAAGGCGTGCGATGCACTGTCCTTAAGTAAAAATTTCGCCCCTCGGAGAACTTTTCTTGGTGCTAAGGTTACTGACGAAATACTACTCTAAAATTTAACGGCTCTTCACTCAACTAATCAGCACTCGAAATAGTTGAATGACCCAAGAACAACTTCAATTATTCCTTTACCAAATCACAAAATTAACCGTACATATATATATATATATATATATATATATATATATATATATATATTGGAAAAAATGTAAGTACACAGCTGTGTAGTGCACAGTAGGCTATAGCGACGGTTTTCCAAGGCTATAGCGATGGTTTGTCTGTCGCTATAGACAGAATATCTATGACGACAGACAAATCGTCGCTATAGCCCTACAAAATCATCGCTAAAGCCTACTGTGTAGCTACACAGCTGTGTAGCTACATATAGCCCATATATATATATATATATATATATAATGGGCAACAACTTAAGTAGTAGAAACAAACTGACAGTATAAAACTTTTTGACTCAATCAAATAGCTTTTATTATTTAGTTAACTAAAAAATATTGACTCAGCCAACAATCAAAAATTACGAGAAATATAATTTTGACTTTGAAATATTCAATATTTACTTACAAATAAGCTAATGTTAATGTTAAGAGCAATTTTATAAAATAAATTATCTTCAGAAATAGTTATTTTACAGGTATATTTCTACTTTCAGAAGAGTACAAATTAAGCACAGCTATAAATTCTTAATAAACATATTTAGGTAATTTTAAAAGAAAATTTTGATTTTGCTGACCATAAACCCAAACTACAACCGTTAACAAGGCCGGCTTGTCTGGGTCTGGGTAGCCCGGATATTGGTTATTGTGATTTGTGCTAGTATCAGCGGATCACCTCCATCTCCTTCATTGGAAGCTGGACAGGTCACTTTCTTTTCCTTTCCTTTTACTGTTATTTCTGTATCTTTCTCTTTCCTTCTATTTTCTCTAACTTGTTCAAACATAACAAGATAAGAAGAAACCAAAACCTCAAATTTTGACATTTCTTGTTCGTTGTTTTTTGTATTACTGAGCCCAATTCCTTCAGTAGGAGTTATATACAGCCATACAGCCAAAGGCGCAAAACCCCACAATCTTAATTTTCACGTTCATCACTGTCTTGATTTTGGGTTTCACTCTTTGGCTCTCATAGTCTCCACTTGTTTGTTAAAATGCCTCAACTAAGAAATGGGCACAAATACTGCTAAATAAATGTAGTTCGTCTGATACCTTTGCGAAATAATAATAAATTGTACTTGTAGTACTTCGCTGCAAACATGGATTATAACTCGTATAAGTGAAATGGCTTTGCCATTTAGGAGACATTTTGGGATATAATTTCTTATCAGAAAGGTAATTGAGTATACCATAGAGCTATTCAATTGGTATTAGATTTTATTTGCTCTGTTTGGGCCTCCCTTAAATATTCTGATTGGAAGATTTAGCAATAATTGGGGAAAGTTAGGGATGGTACTGCTGGCAGAACGTGAACTCTAGTTTTCTTAATATTGATTTTGGAGCTTGCTGACATGTTCTAGCCTTTCAACTGCCTCTTTCGTAATTGAATTCCATTATTTCTAGTTGAGTATACTATGATTCTGTAGTTTCTGTATTCAATTATTGTTATTACATGCAATAAAAGTAATAGAATATTTCTGGTTATCTGACATTGACTTGCATATTTAGGGGAGATTATTTTGCTTTATTATCTATAAATTTTGTTGCTTTCAGGGTTGGTGTTTATGAATTCAATACATAGTTACTAACTGGACAAGCATAATAGAAGATGACAGCTTTAGTGGCAACGCGGGTTCTATTTCTTGTTGGAGATTCTTTATCAGTGAGAAAATTCTCGCAAGTTTCTAGGACAGCTGCATTGCGCAGAAATATTCGCCTTTTTAGCCGCATAAGTCGCGATAATGGGCCTCTCTCTCTCACAAGCCTTGGGTTTAGGAATGAACTTGAAACGACTATGAAGGACGAGACAAATAATCTTCAGAAGATAATTTCAACAATTGAAAGTCCCCAAAAGTAAAGTGAAAGGAGGGAGGAACACCGGAATCAAGGCAGTCCGTGCAAGGAAATATCTTGAAATAGAAGATGCCCCTTTTTCTGCAAAGTCATTTTCTGAGCTTGGTCTTCCCTCTTTATTGATTGAGAGGCTAGAGAGGGAAGGTTTCACAGTTCCAACTGATGTTCAGTCCTCAGCAATTCCCACAATCCTGAAGAATCATGATGTAGTGGTTCAGTCCTACACAGGTTCAGGAAAAACCTTGGCGTATCTCCTTCCCATACTATCTGAAGTAGGCCCCCTGAAGAAGGAACTCCCAAATTGCGATAAACCTAGTAAGAAAATGAATATAGAAGCAGTAATTGTGGCTCCTTCAAGGGAGCTTGGAATGCAGATTGTTAGGGAGGTTGAGAAACTACTAGGACCTACGGACAAGAAACTGGTTCAGCAGCTTGTAGGGGGTGCAAACCGATCAAGGCAGGAAGAAGCTCTTAAGAAAAATAAGCCAGCCATCATAGTCGGGACACCTGGGCGAATTGCTGAGATTAGTGCATCTGGAAAGCTTCACACTCATGACTGCCGTTACCTGGTCCTAGACGAAGTTGATGAGCTCCTCTCATTCAATTTCCGAGAGGACATGCATCGGATATTGGAGCATGTAGGGAAGAGATCTGGTGCAGGAACAAATGATTCGAAAAGCCCTCTTGCCAGGCAGGCTGGGCGTCAGACTATAATGGTGTCTGCAACAGTGCCATTTTCTGTGGTAAGGGCAGCTAGGAGCTGGGGGCATGACCCTCTTCTTGTCCAAGCTAAAATGGTTGTACCTCTTGAATCTATCATTCCCTCTGGACCTGGTAACTTGGCAGGGCCATCTTCCAGTTCTACTTCAACCTCAGACATGCAAACTCCGTCTGCAGTTCAGAGTCTACCACCAGCTCTTAAGCACTATTACTGCATTGCAAGGGTACAACACAAAGTTGATACTTTGAGAAGATGTGTGCATGCACTTGATGCCAAGTCTGTGATAGCTTTTATGAATCACACTAGACAACTAAAGGATGCGGTCTACAAGTTAGAAGCTCGTGGGATGAATGCTGCAGAGCTACATGGAGATCTTGGTAAGCTTGCTAGATCGACAATCTTAAAGAAGTTCAAGAGTGGTGAGGTGAGAGTACTGGTGACAAACGAGCTTTCAGCTAGAGGTTTGGATGTACCAGAATGTGATCTTGTGGTAAATTTGGAATTACCCACGGACTCGATTCACTACGCACATCGAGCTGGCCGAACAGGCCGGCTTGGCAGGAAGGGTTCTGTGGTCACCATATGTGAGGAGCGGGAGATCTTTGTCGTAAAGAAGCTGCAGAAGCAGCTTGCAGTCCCTATTCAATCTTGTGAGTTTTCGGAGGGTAAACTTCTTGTTACTGAGGAAGAAAAGACATCAAATACTGCGAGGTAATCGACATTTCTGATTGCGTCTATTTAATTTGTATTTTTGGTGTTAGTGTGTTGTAATATGAACAAAGTAAGACTTATTTGATGCCTAATTAATAAGATGTTAAGAACAGCATAGTGAGAAGAAGGGTTAAGGCTAACTTCAAGTAATTATCAATTCTGATTTCCGACTTTATGGGTTTAAGGTAGAATTTTGCTATATTTTCATCACAAAATAATACTCAATTTCACAAAAAGAGTTTCATTTGTAAATATTAAGAACGCATTTTTATTTTATATTTATACTTCAAAATACGTTCTGAATTCTTAGTTTAATAGTAATGACATGATAATGAAATTATGTTGGTATGTTTACGTTCGTCTAGCCTACACTAATCAAAATAACGATCAAAAGCCGTAAATTTTGAATCCTCATATCGCCTTTTGAATTAACATTATTTCGTTTAAGATTATCAAAATTTAAATTGGACTCGAACAAAATAGACATATATTTTGCATATTTTTAGATTTATTTTGAAACAATGCTTAAATATAAATTATTATCCTAAATTATGGGTTATATTTCACTTCGATAATCCATTTTTCTATTTTGTCAATTAGATGATTAAACTATTAATTTTTTTCACTTTCATTTAATTGGGCCTGCCACGTCAGAAATTGTTGATGTGGCTGTCTGGGCAGGCCATAGTTGAGTTGATGCGTAACTAAAAAAATATATTTAATTTTTGATTACACATTTATTATATATTAAAGGACAAATTCGTCAAACCACTTTATATTAGACATTAATACTAATCAAAAACAACAAACGGCTAAAGGCTCATAAATTGATCAAAGCTTGTTGTTGTTGTTGCATCGGCGCAGATTGATGCAACCGTTCACTATGCTCTTGGATCAAAGCTTGTTGTTGTTCACTATGCAGATTAGGTCGCGAATGTCTTGCTGTTGATGAGATCACGGGTTTGTAGGAGTTTCTCGGCGATGTCGAGCCATCGGAGAGACTCCGGTTTGGGTTGAGATTGTACGGGTCGCGAGTGTCTTGATTAGTATTAATGTTTAATATAAAGTCGTTTGACGAATTTGCCTTTTAATATATAATATATGTGTAATCAAAAATTAAATACATTTTTTTAGTTACACATCAGCTCAATTATGGTTTACCCAGACAGTCGCGTCAGCAATTTCTAACCTGACAAACCCAATTGAATGAAAGTAAAAAAAAATAGGGTACTTTACAATAATATACAACATTTAAAAATTAATTACAACAATAGTGCACTCATAAAATATTTACACAATTAATACACTTTTTATATTTATTTACAATATTAGTGCAATTAGGATTCCTTAATTTAGGAATTAGTATAGGATTCAATTCATAATAATAAGGAAACTTAAAATCAAGGAGAAATAACTGTCATAATTAATAATTCAAATTTAAATATCTTGGATCTAATAACAAAAATAAATTCAAATTCAAAAATAAATTCAAATTCAAATATTCAAAATTTGGCAACGTCATCTTCCTCCTTCCCCTTCGTCGGTCATCTTCCTCCTCCCCTTCACCAGTGAGACCCAATTTCATGTCAAAACAATAAATAAGAACACTGCATAAGAAAGACAGAGATAAGAGAGTGATGTGTAATGTAATGTTGATAACCAAACATTCGTACCAAGGTAACCAAACCTTTATATCAAGGTAACCAATCTACCTCCACACCTGCAATATGAATTGGTTACCTTGGTATGAAAGTTTGGCAACCAACTGCATGAAGGTTTGGCTACCGACTGCATTACATTCAAATTTAAGATTCGGTTACCTTGGAATGAAGGGTTGGTTACCTTGGTATGAATAATTGGTAACCAACTGCATGAAGTTTGGTTACCAACTGCATCACATTCAAAATAAAATTGGTAACCTAATAAAACTGAATTGGTTACCTTCATACCAAGGTAACCAACACAGTCATACCAGTATGACTGTTTGGTTACCAATGTACGAGGTTTGGTTACCGGTGGAGTTGGAGAATGGATCGGTGGTGGAGGGGAAGCAACAGTTGGTGGAGGGGCCTCCACCGCGGCCAGTGGCGGGGCGTCCACCGACGGCCACCTTGGATCGATTTGGGGGAGGAGGAGAAAGGGGGGCGGGAGGGGGAGGGGGAGGGGGTGGGGCGGGAGGAGGAGAAAGGCGGGGGGGAGGAGGGGATGGCGGTGGTAGGCGAAGGGAGGGGATGGGGCGTGGGCGGGGGGAGGAGAAGGGAGGCAGAGGAAGAGGAAGGGGAAGGAGAGGGTGTGGGGCGGGGTCGGGCGCGGGGGTGGGAGGAGTAGTGGCGGTGGCGGGGGTGGGGCGGCTGCCGGTGGAGCAGTGGCGGGGGGTGAAGGTGATGAAGAAGGTTGCGACCGAGGAGGAAGAAGAAGGCGGATGGAGGTTGATAAGAGAGAGAGAAGATTTAAATTTCTACAATCATGGGTCATTATCAATAACTCATTAAATCAGTCAACTAAATAAAAAGGATAAGAATGCACTCTTTTTGTAATTAAATATTGCATATGCACTCTTTTTGTAATAATTTTGTTTGTGCATTTTTTTTGTAATATTTTAGTAAAATGTACTATTTTATATAATTGTCCCAAAAAAACAATAGTTTAATCATCTAATTGACAAAATTGAAAGGTGGGTCGCCGAAGTAGAATATGAACCATAGCTTAGGATAATAATTTATATTTATGTTATTAGTTTGAATGGATTTTTATTTTTATTTTTTTATCTTTGTAATATTTTCATCATTATAACTGATTATTACACTTTTAATATATTCGAGTCCTTTTAGTTGTTTCGAGAAAAAATAAATTAAAAAACAACACAAAAAAATCGACTTGGGTGTTCAAATTTTAGCTAAAATTATCCATACAATAATAACCATATCTAATCAGTGAAGGTTCTGCATTTCATACCCACTTATTAGTCTACAAATTAATGTGCAATCGAAAAGGAATATTGTTTATTGTATTGCCATCTCATAATCTTCGCTTAAAATGCAGGATCTCGAGCAAAAATTGATCTTAAACCTTATTTTAAATGAAGAGTGTTCGACACGTATAATAAATGAAAATTCACATTTATTTATTAATAAGATTATTATGAGATAGTATTTCATCCTTTCTCTGCATACGGTAGTCTTTTCACAACTAATGTTTTCAGATTCGGACCGGTCACTAAATCGAAAAAGGTACTTGGTGGATGGATCACCAGTGGGCGAACCGTTATTGATTTAATGACGTCATTAATATATAAATATATATTATTAGTAATTGATAAAATTATAAAAAATCTCATATTTTTCATTAACTAAAATATAATAAAGTTGAGTTATAATATTACTAAAAGTGGTTAATTTTAATATTAAAAAAATTTTTAAAAACCGGTTCATTAGGTCAATTAATCAGTTTTTTCGATTGAACCATCGTTTTTTGACCAAAAATGGTTTATTGGTTCAAACTGAATTGGAGTGACGACTGATTCCGGTTTTAACTGGTTGATCGACGGTTCGATCTGGATTTTAAAACTATGTTCACAACATTCTTTGATTCATTTATAAATAAATGAGTAATGCAAAAGGTATCAAATCTTTGATTTATTTTTTGAATGTGTCTCAAATGAGTCGCAAATGACATGTTATTAAATATTTTAATTTTATTTGTCTCAAATGTTATGAATCTTATGATGATGGCAGAGCATTTGAAATATTTTATGAGACAAAAAAATTGAGACGTCTAGCATCACCCTACATAAATATGAACGTGCATGGATCTAACTATCATAAAATTAAGACTTATACACAATATTTTTAACATAACTTAAGCATTTAATTGAAAATTAATTGACAATTTCAGTACCTGAATTTCACAACAAATAGGCAAAAAAGGAATATATATGTGGCATATGTCACATATAAATTACTTTTCTATAGATAAGACCAAAATAATATATCATTAACCAATAAAATAATAAAATTTCTAAGGGAAAAATGTAAGTACACAGCTGTGTAGTGCATAGTGGGCTATAGCGACGGTTTTTCAGGACTATAGCGATGGTTTGTCTGTCGCTATAGACAGAATATCTATGGCAACAGACAAACCGTCGCTATAGCCCTAGAAAACCGTCGCTATAACCTACTGTGTAGCTACACAGCTGTGTAGCTACATATAGCCCAATTTCTAAAATGTCATTAACGAAAAAAATGAAAAGACAACAATATAAATGGTGAAGTTTGACTATGGCATGCCCCAACCTCCCTTTCACCATTTAAAATAACAAATTTTAAGTAAAATAAATTTATAAATGTATTTTTAACATTTATGAAAAATATAATAGTGGTAGTATATATCATTGAATCAATTTATCAAAATATAAATAATGACATTTTAAGAATTTCATGTCACTTTTTATCTCTAATTTTAAAAAGTAATAGACAGAAACATGTATCTATTACTCCTCCATTCTAAAATTAGAGACATATTATAGAATTTAAAGACATCTTATCTAAATTTGGTTACAAAATACTATAAAGGTGACATTTTTTAATGTGTTCTTTCAAATTTAACCATAAAGATGTTAAAAATATAAAGGAAAATAGAAAAAAAAAATACTATCCTTCGTTCTTTAAAGAGTGCAGTTTTAGCAAAAAGCACACAAACTAATAAGTCGGGATAAAATGACAAAGTTAGCCTTTCTCTTCCTTTAGTGCATTAACTTTCCCATTTAGTACATTAATTAAAACAAGGGCATATTTGGAAAAAGAAGGACTTTGGATTCCTAAAATTGCATTATTTAAGGAATAAATTTTTTTTTGCTAAAACTGCACTCTTTAAGGATCGGAGGTAGTATTCAAGTTCTCACGACATGTCTTACATTTTTGGAGTCATGTTATATATGACAAATTATTTATATTGATATTAAATATTGACATAGAAAAAAAATTAAAAAAGGACCCACATAGTATATTATTCTATTTTATCGTTTAAAGTTTTATATTAGTCGTAATCAAATTTTGATATATATATATATATATATATGTATGTATATATAATTTTTTTATTTAAAAAATATATAAAAATTATTATTTTCACAAGAAAAATTTGATATTTTCCACAAGATTTGAGTCTTATTTACTATTTATGTGAGGGAAACTTTGCGGAAATATTACATTTTTTTGGGTGTAAAAATCAAGGTAGGGGCAATTTGGTATTTCGGCAGAAACAATTTAAACGCATAACGTCAATAAGCAGACGGCGTCACGTAAATCAAGCCGTTAAATCACCGCCTTCCTTCCTTCCTTCTAACGTAAGCTTAATTTATCAAATGCGTTTGTTTATAAAGACTATATAATACACTCACTCAACACACACTCGGCCACTGCCGTTTGGACTCTCTCTCTGTCTCTCAGTTTCCCGCTACTTCGTCTCGGTCGCAATCTCTTCTCTCTATAATACCTCCATTAAACCCTTATTCAAGGTTCAGTTCCTTCACATTAAAACCAACTCGTTTATATTCGATATATGTGAAATTGTTCTTTATGTAGAACTCTTTTTTGATCTCTTTTATATGTTTATCCCCTTATCATTCATTTTACGTTACATTCAAATAAGGAAACTCATTCATAATTAAAGGAACAAGTTTCAAAACCCTAGATTGATTCTAAAGTTTCCCTTTAACTCATTCGTTTTGTTTGATTATTCGTGTTCAGTTTGGTTGTTGAAATGCGGGTTTGAAGTTTTCCCCATTTTTTTTCTGGGTAGCCAAATCGAGGATTAAGGTAAATGCATTTATATTGGGATTCGTTTTAGTTAATGTCATTGTATTTGTGATTTGATTTGATGGGGATGAATGTGATTATTATTGGAATTTTTATTCCAAGTGTGATTTTGGGCAGGGAATTGAAATTTGAGGAAAGATCATGCTTTTCTTCAAAAACGAAGAGTACGTGAACATAAAACAGGAAGTTGGTTTGCTTCATCTTCTTCGATTTCGGATAGCAGCTGTGATAATGGGTTTGTTAATCTGTTCAACACTGAAAGTTTCATTTGTCTTTATGGAGTGTTACAATGCAAAAGATTCCTAGTTTATTGCGTTCTGTATGTACTAAATCCTGATGATATTTGATAAATGTGTTATTATTTTTCGTGTGATTCACGAATCAATGATGCTCCCTCTTCCCCAATTTAAGTGACCAAATTTCACATATTAGATTTTCAATGACCAAATTAGTGCATCATCTTTTAATTTGATGTAAAAGGTAACTTATAATAGAATTTGAAATGTTTGGGACCCCATTTTATATATCAATTCATCATTAAAGGGTAAAACGGTTGCCAAAAAATGAGCCTTGGCATGTACTCATCTTTTTAAAATTGTGTTATGTGTGTCTAGAATCATAGGCTTGTATAGGAACCAAATTAAATTATTTTGTTTCTATGATGATACATTTATTTGATTCTTTTGTGTCCTCCGCTTTCTCCCCCGGCCCTCTAATTTCTCTTGGGCAAATTGTTCTAGATATAACATTTTGATATATCTGTTTTCAAGTTGCAGAAGGATCAGGGGTCCAACTAGACGTTCATCACAGGCGGGATGGACTGAGGAAGAGGTTGGTAGCTAGATTTTTCAGAAATGGAACTCGGTTTTACATGATTGTGCAGCCTGTGTTGTTGAATTAGTAGTTGGATAAAATTGTATACTGTTTCATTTGCAGCTTATCTGGAATGATATACTTTTATTAGCTGACTATATCATTAGAGTTTGCGTTACAGAAGGGATTAGTTGATTACATTATAAAAGTATTTGGAAGTTCAGAGCCACTCTTACATTAGTTGTAGGCTATCTATTGAGCTTATGCAATAACATGGCTTACTTATTTCCTTCTGTTTGTAGGATAATCAACTAATTGCTGTAGTAAAGAAGTTCAACAAGAGAAACTGGAAGAAAATAGGTGAGTATAATCAATTAATTACTGTTGTTTCTTATAGTTGTGTTAACAAGGCCATAAGTCTGGTAAGAGGCAAGAAGTGTCAGCTATTCAGTTGTACTCTTTCCGTCAAACAATTCAAAACCTAAAGGAAAAAGGGGCCTAACCTAGTGTTGGTCTTACTTATGCAGAATGTTAGGAGGTGTAGTTAGATATATGAAGACCTTACATTTAACATTTTTAACAACTGAAAGTTGTTGGCCTATTTTAATTGACTTATTACTCTTTGTTTTATATTGACCATGACCCTGAAACTTCTTATATGGTGGCTCAGCTAGTTGGAAACAGCAAATGGTCTATGTAGGTGTTGAAAAAGTAGTTTGTCATATATGGTCTTTAAGTAACATCCATGATCAGTGTAAGATATCTGGCCTACAAGTTCAGTAAAAAAATTGTTTTATATGTTTTATAGTTGGAAGGTTTCTTTGCCGCTGATCTTTCAATGTTAATGGCAATTGGTGTTTCAGAGGGTTACTTTTGTTTGATGGTTCTTTTGAATCACTATCCTGATACGAATCCTTCTTTTAGCTGATGTTATTGGAATTTATGGTCCAATTGTCCAATGTTGGTGTAAACAGGAAGTTTAATTCTTTATTTTCAAAAAAGCCAAGTCTATAAATATTCTTTATACTCTTCTGCACAGCTGAATCTATTCCAGGAAGGACAGACGTTCAATGCTTGCATCGTTGGCAGAAGGTTCTAGATCCTGAACTTGTCAAAGGACCTTGGAGAAAGGAGGTGCATAAATATGTCTCTTGTTTTATTTTACTAATAGTTATAAGGCTTTATTGTTGTGAAATTAATATTAATCAATGTGTTTCTTGCTTACACCTTCAGGAGGATGATCGTATTATTGAGTTAGTTGAGAAGTACGGCTGCAAGAAATGGTCTGTTATTGCAAAGTCTTTACCAGGTCGCATTGGAAAGCAATGCCGAGAAAGGTAGGTGATTCTAAGTACTAGTCTTTATGTAAAACTTGTGGCATACGCGGCTATATTGCTGCAAGGGGGAATGTAGTTGAGAACCACGTTTTGGTTAGATTCTTGGTTTATGCAATGTTTATGCTATGGATTATACCATGTTGTGATAACTGGAATGTTACTCAAATAAGGATAAAGACAATGACAAAATCCTTTTTGAAGTTTTAGTTCTCATTCATATTACAACATGAAGAGGAGATCCAGTAGCTACACACTTTTCGAGTTTTTCGTATTTCTTCTTCTTGTCCTTTCGGGTCTCTTTATGTAACCTAAGTTAGCTCTCCGGAGTAGTCTGGACAGTTTGTTGGGGTTATCTCATCTAGTCAGCAAGCTAATTCTCTTCCTAACTATAGGTCTTTAACTCTGAATGTAAAGCTCTATTGCATTTAAAGTAGTCATTAGTGTTGTCTGACCTTGAAAAGGTCTCTTATTTATGCATGTGTATGGCCTTTTTATCTTCTTTTGACATTCATTGTTCTGTATGCATGTTATTTTATAACAGATGAAGAATGGTGAAATTCATTTTTGAATTTGTTTGTAGCATTACACCAATAAATATGTACTATTTTATATTTTAAGTTGCTAAATGTGCAAAAGGTTGAGAAGTGACGTGTACCTTTTAATTTTTGCCTCAAGTATGCATATCTTTTTCATCTTCTTTATATGTTAAAAGCTAACATACAATTTCCTCAGATGGCTCAACCATTTAGATCCAGCTATAAAGAAAGAAGCGTGGTCAGAAAAGGAGGACTCAATCCTTTCTTATTACCATCATATGTATGGGAACAAGTGGGCAGAAATAGCAAAGTTTCTACCTGGAAGGTATATTGTGAAGAAAAATGTTACTTTAGAATAAAGAATAACTGAAATATCATTTGGAAGTCAGTTCTCACAGTTCAAACACATTTATGTACGGGAGCACCAATAGTGCCGTTGATATTCTCTAATCAAGAAACCTATTGGTACTTGGTGTGCCTCTTTCTAGAGTGATTGATTATCTTAATGACAAGAATGAACAGGGATGTATTTTCCCATTCCAAGAGTGAGGGATAGCCACTGCAAAAGAGTGGATGACAAGTTATTTAAATTTCCGGATGACATAATTATGGGGATAATGTAGAATAAATTGTTTGCTTGGTATTTTTTTACAGTAAAATGCTTACAAGTTTGTAAGTTGGTCGAAGCAAAAAGCATATATAACCTTACCTGTTTCTTGGATATTTTATCACTTGAATTCCATAGTGGTGCAACAAAAGAGCAGATCAGATGTTTGATCCCTTGGTTGGTATCACCTAGTAGTGCACTATCCTGCATGTACACCAATTTTACATTTTCACTTAATGACCTTCTAGTCCATTCTTAACATCTCTGGTTTTCAATGTGCATGATTTATAAGTTAATTGTTTCAAATTTCCTTTTTATAAAATTGAGATATGTTGAATTAAGTTAAAAATATTTTCCAGACGTACATGTTAAAATAATGAATTTTGGGTTAGTTACCTATGTTAAAATAATGTTAATATCTTTTATCGAGTCTACTAAAACTTTTCTTTCTTTTTGTATTGACCAGGACTGACAATGCAATAAAGAATCACTGGAATTGCTCAGCAAAGAAGAAGTTGGATTTGAATTTGCCTTTCCTTTGTCCACTGGATCCTGATTCCTATGATGAAACAAAATCTGGACCCATGGAAGTTCCAGTAATGCAACGGAGTAATGGCAAGACAATTTCTAATAATCAAGAGACGGGTTTAAAGAAAGTTTCTGACCTGTGCTCAACAGATTTGACTCTTGGAAATGCAAATTCTTGTGAAAATTGTTTAGAATCAGAATCTTCTTCACTGAGAAATTGTAAATCTCCAGACCAAGGGGTGAACTGTCTTATAAAGCCATTCAGTAGGATCAACTATGGTGGAACAGGCAGCATCATTAATGGCGTGACGGGTCCATGGAAAAGAAAACTTAATATGGCTAATATACATGATCTTTTGATACCCAATTCTTCGGTTATTTTCATGGATGTATCTGGTCATAAAAGAAACCATGTTACTCCTAAGGTTTTTCAACCCTTCACTTCTCAGGTAACTTTTGAATCTCCTAAAAGACCTAGGAGTGATGGTTTGGGTGTCATAAACTTGAGATGTGGGGGTGTACCAGATAATCCCTTAATAAGTTTGTCTCCTTCTGGATCTATCGTGGATAGTGGTCATATTGAAAAGAGAAACAAAGTTTTTGGAACACCTAAGCCAGATGAAAAGCATTATGGCTCCTTGTGCTATGAGCCACCCCATGCGAAGGATATAGTTACTCCTGTGGGAAATGGTGGATATCCAAGTATAGACAATCTCCTGATGCATGGCAATAGTCAATTTTGTTGTTCTACTCCCCCTAGCCTTGCACCAAGTACATCTGTTAGCATTAGCAGTCCAGAATCTATGTTGAGGAATTCAGCTTTGAATTACAAAAACACCCCTTCTATAATAAGAAAGAGAACTTCTAAAGAAGCTGGCAGCGCTATCAATTCTTCTATTACTTGCAGTCCTGCACATACAATCTCATTTTCTCAGGACTCCAAAGAAGTTAATAGCACAGATTTGGTGGATATGCAGCAGAGTTTACATCGGCAGCTTCATATATCTAAGCCATCTGTTTTTTGTAAGCCTCTTGAAAGACGCTTGGACTATGTGTTTGATAGAGAATGGGATCCTTCGGCAGTCAGATGTTGCGCCCCAGTTTGTGCATCATCAGAAATTGTATTCGGTTCAACTGTGATGTTGGCACCATAATTTGGTGAGTTATAAAGACCTCCCTCACTCCGCCGCCCCCCCCCCCCCCACCCCCCAAAAAAAAAAACCCTGCGTGCATGAACGAGACCGAAACCTTTTGCACAGATAGAAGCAAAGAATTGAAACATTACTTAATGCTACTGTGATTCATGGTATCTGAAAGTAAAAATTTGTCATCTGATTTGTTTTTATAAAATTTGCTTTATGCTGTCATGCAATGATGCTTATAATAATATTATGGAGTCTACATCCTATTCCTTTCGCTGTCTGTTCTTTTTTCAACTTTCTGAATTCCTTGGATGCTCTGATAAACTACCAGCAACTTAATTTTGCAATTTATATGCTGTGTTATTGTAAGTATCTGAACTCCCTTTGGATTTCAGAGCTACCCTTGTATTAACTGTAAAATACAGAAGGTTAGGGAGCATGCTTAATTTGCTTAGAGATCATCATGAAAGTAGAGGAGATGCAATAAGGATGCCTGAACAGCAAGGGAAAAATCCTCTAAAATTAGATGGTTGATTATATACATGTTGATGGAAACCTTTCGCTTGATGTTTGAGAAAAATGGTCCACCTGGACCGCAAATATGACGTTGTAGACAATTTTGATGAATAATGTCTGTTCTAGTCTTCTCACTTATTCTTATTCCTTGCTGAAATTTTAGACCTCAAATTTTTTACATGTCCATGAGATATATTTAACCAGGATTAGTGTTTTCTTCGTTTCCGAGGTTCTGCATTTTTACTCTTATCTATATAAATTATACTCCCTCCCATCCCAAAATAAAAGTCCTAGTTGACTTTTTGTGCATATTAAGAAAGAGGGTCAAATAACAAAATTGTTCATATTTAAATTCTCATCTAATTGCATAGTTTTCTGTACATGACTAGTGATACTCCATAAATATGCATAGAGAATAGAAATATGACATTTAATACTAAGCGTATTATAAGCAAATTATTGTAAAAAATAAATTATTTAAGGTAAGTAGATTTTTAACTTGAGACTACTTAAAATAGTAATAAGGACTTTACGGAGGGAGTAATTGCTTCATCCACTGATTAATCTCTTTTCTTATGCAGGTCTTTCAGGCATTTATAATTCATGGCAGAGCTATATTCTACGACAACAAGTTGCATGAAGCAACACATCAATCAAAAGCGCAGGAGAGCTATAAAGTGCAGCTACCAGTTCCATGGGATAACAAAGTTGAAATTTCGATCACCTACAAACAGTTGTCAGCAAAATGAGCTCAAAACTCGGAGGTCATTTCTCTGATAAACTTGAAATAAATATTTTGTTCTGTTGGAAAAAGTTAATAACACAAAACTAGGCTTCAAATTGTGAAACATTGAGGGTTAAGTCCTCCTTGGTGCTTCACAATTATAGGAACCAAGGATTTTAGAGTGGTGGAAGGTTTCCCGCTGAGTTGAAATTAGCAAACATAATACAGATTTTAGCAAATATCATGATGGAAAACTCCATTAATAATAATTGTTTTGAAGAGAGATAGTATCAGGTACTTGCATTAATTATGATGTTTGTGAAGAAAATATTATCAAGTGCTTGCATTAATAATAATGTTTGTGAAGAGATGCGTGGTGTGGGTTTTGTTTAGGTGTGTGTCTTTTGTTTCTTTGTCTGCTGGGTTTATATCTTTGGTTTTTTGTTGGGTTTGCTGAGTCTGTTTTAGTATATTTATATTTTTGGTCTGTATGCATGTCTATATTTGTTGGTTATCCTTGCTGGAAGTGCTTAAAGTATATAGGTGCTTAAAATGAAAACAATCAGCTTTGGTTAAGAAGTCAGCTTGTAGATGTAGGGACTAGTGCATTCAAGCTTTAAATGTGTGTTCTATGTAGGATAATTTTGCAGGTAAGTTGCATTTTGGTTATGCTTGTCGAATGTGTTTCTTTAAATTTACGTTACGACGATCGGAGAGATGGATTTAGTGAAGAAATAGAATAGAGAATGGAATGCAATTCAATGTCGAGTTGACTGATTCATTACATATCTGATTGGTTAGTATGCGGGACGGGACTAAAGTGGTGTTCGATAAAATCGAGTAATTAAGATGTGAATGGTTAGTATATCTTAATAAAAAAATTAAAAATATTTCAAATTGACTTACCAAATTTCAATAATGATCTTAAAATTTGGAATAGAGCGAGAGTATAATATTTATGGAAGTTCTGTAAATTTAAAATTTTCATTAAGGGGCAGCTCTTAATGATTTAGATTTATTTATTTTTCTTACCGATTAAGAGACGATAAGAGAAACAAAATTTTACCAAACAGCTTTAACCTCTTACCGAAACAAACGTGGAGCTGTTAAGTGATAAATAAACTCCACCTTAAATAGTACAATCTCCCTGTTTAAATACTTGATGACCCACATATCAAACTTAAAACCTGTACTCAATTGTGTCTTCGTGTCCATCTCCAGCAACCCCTCCGAATGGATCCGAGTTTTACGAAATCAGCTGGTTTGATA
Organism: Panax stipuleanatus; assembly: GCA_020205555.1. Taxonomy (NCBI): domain Eukaryota; kingdom Viridiplantae; phylum Streptophyta; class Magnoliopsida; order Apiales; family Araliaceae; genus Panax; species Panax stipuleanatus. Next base: position 98,097,684 of record CM035123.1, on the reverse strand, counting down.
CCCATTTGAAACAATTACGTGAGTTCAAAATAAGGCTCAAGTGTCATCCATTCCTTGTGGTTTTGTTGGAACAAAATGTCGGTGAATCCCATTGTTGGGGTGTGATATCCCTCTCATAAAAAACAGTCCTTCTTGGGCGACCGGTCTAGCGGCCGATCCTTGTGTGTTGTACATGATCACGGCGATATGAAACGTACATGCATCAATTGAGCAGAGTTGCTGAGGGAAGCGAGAGAGAGGGGGGGGAGGGGGGGGGGGCCGGCCTGGCAGGCTGACAGCGAAAGCGTAGCCTAGTGGTAAAAGGTGATTTGTCACTTCTTATAACTGCGCCGTGCCATATATTCTCCTTAAATGATACCTCCGTCTCGCAATAAGTGATTTTTTAAACTTAATATTTTTTTTCAAAATAAGTAATGTGTTAGAATTTTAATACAATTTTTATAATATTTTTTCATATGTGCCCTTATGCAACCAATAATATTTATTGCGTATGTTGTGACTCTCAAAAAATGTATAGTATTTATTTCAACTGAAATTTTTATAAAAAAAAATATTTTAGGTGTAATTTGGATACATATACGAGAACAGTGTTGTTTAAACGGTACAACATTGTTCTTGTATATGTATTTAAATTATACCCAAAATATTTTTTTTTATAAAAATTTCAGTTAGAATAAATACTATACATTTTTTGAAAATCACAACAAAAAAAAATAAAAAAATTCACAATATCCAATTTGATTGTCCGCCAAAATTTATTCTTAAAAAAAATTGTCCGGTAGTTAGACCGGTCAGCAAAACCAGGAGGCCCTAGACTTTTCCCATAAAAAAAAGGTTGTGCCTTTATTGATTGAACCATCCTAATTTATTACTATATTTTATTGCTTAAAGTTTCACGTACGTAGTACGTCAACCCAATTTTGTCATATTTTTGTCGAATCATTCATAGACTATATTTACAAGACACATACTTCCTCACTTCCAAAATAAATTAGAGATATAATTTAATTTTTGAAATTAAACGATAACTTATTAAATTTTAAATGGATATAAATTTAATAAAATTTAGTTGACACAATTATTATAATTGTATAGTGTAACAAAATTTATTAATTACAAAATTTATTTTAATCGATTTTTTTATAAGTCATATCAATTTTAAAATTTGATATATTGTGGTTTGATTTTAAAAATCAAATTATATTTTTAATTTAAGAACGAACGAAGTATAGTGCGAGAATAAAAAAATGTCTATCAAATAGCCAGAGGCACTGACTAGGAACAAAAGAGTATAATACCTAGCATTATTCTGTTGATGTTTGAGCAAAGACGTGACGTTGAAGCAAAACTTTTCAATCGATAATATTAATTATTCTATCCGTTCTTAAAAAATTATCGTTTTAAAAGAAAAAATTTATTTTAAAATATTTGTCGTTTATAACTTTTTAAAAGAATAAATTATTTATTTTTCTATATTACCCCTATCTTCTCTCATTGTTCCAATAAATTCTCTCCCTTGTATTAATAGTTTTCAATTTTTCATAAAGGGGTAGTGATGAAATTTCAAACAAATTTTACTAGTATTAAATGACTTTCTTAATCCATGTGCCAAAATCTTAAACGACAATCTTTTAAGAATGGAGGGAGTATTAATTACTCCCTCTGTCCCGAAATAAACGTCCTAATTAGTTTCGGCACGCTGATTAATATAATTTTTTTTTACCTAAATTACCCTTGATTACTTATTAATTGAAGTATTTCTTCACTTTTCTATAACCCCAATAATTACTTTCCCACATCATTTAATTCTCTACATTTATGTTTTTGTAACTCTCACATTCTCAATAAGTACATTAAATAAAATGAGATGTTATAATGAAAGTGGTATACTATACCCCAGTTCCCAATATAAATATTTTCACATTTATTCAATTTCTAATAAAAGTTGAGTAAAAAGATTATGAGGGTATAAGAGAAAGAATATGATAAATATAGTTACTAATATAGAAATTAGGACATTTAATATGAGACGGAGGAAGTACTATTATTAGTTAGGAGCAACAAGCCATTCAGTTAGCCTTCATTTATAATCCAATTATATTTGTTTGGATCAACCAACAACCAATCCTTTCAAATACAAATAAATAATCTATAATAATAAGATAGAACTTATTTTAAATTAATTTGGAAGGGAAAATAAAAGAACGGTTTATATTTATTTTAATTTTAATTTTAATTCAATGGCTTAGATTTCATCTCAATTCTTCCAACTTAATCTAGAAGCTCACATTTCATCTAACAAAAAAAAATCCCACCCAAATCATGGCTACACGTTACCCCGAGGGAGCTAAATTGAATAGGGTCAAATTTTACTGGGTCTACGCCGATGCAAATTATGGAGAGGTTCTGAAGAGAGAATGTGAATTAGCCGATAGAAAGACTAGGGTCTGGAGAGGAAAATAGTGAGAGAACAGAGGCAAGAAATAGAGAGAGAAAATAAAGAGGGTAGAAAAAGTGGGTCGGATAGAAAACGAAAGTGTTGAAAATGGAGGTAGCGGCGGCGTAAAGAGAGAGGAAAGGGTGGTTGGGAGAGGAAGGAGGAGGAGAGAGAGAGATAGAGGATTTGGTTAGGTGGCAATTATTAGTTATTAAAGAAAGGAAAATGATATACATATTCATAAATATTTAACGAAATTAGTATTTGGCGAGGTTGAATTGCGACTAACATAAAAGTGGGTGCGATAAGATAGAATAAATTAAAATAAAATCTTTTTAATTCTTACTTATCTCGTGTATGCACATACGTCACAAATCAAGTACAATTTAATTATCTAAATATTTTGATTCAAATCAAGTACAATATTAGGTTTAAGTGTTTTATTAAAAAATAATTTTATTTTTATCGAAATTTATTATAGGCGGACAATATTAATTATAGAGGTGTCATGACACTGAAATAACATGCATGTCTCTTACAAAAAAAACATCTTGACCCATGTCATTATCTGATTGGTGATATTTTTTAGTATTATCTGTAACATGCTAAATTCACATTTGTATGTTTATCATTCCGGCATTTTATAATTATTAGTGAGTAGTAATCCGTTAAAAAATACTAATAATAATTAGTAAATGGGTTTTTTACCTAGTCAACATTCCTCGTTCGGATAAAAGACAAAATTGACATTCAAAATATAACCGTCAAAATACCTTAATATATCAATACTAATGTTAGCAACACTAATTATATATAAAAAATTATACACATAATATATATAAAAAAAAAAATAATAATAATAAGCAAAATCTATAATTAAATATTTTGTATATTTTTTTTCAGGATTCTCTTAATATATGTTCTTAGGATACGTACTAAGCACACAGTTCAAGAAAATATTCTCTTGAACTGTGTGTCTATTCTCCTGATTTTTGTATTTACACCAAGTTTAAGAAAATATACATACAATTAAAAAAAATATTCTCTTGAATTATATGCTTAATACATATTCTTAGAACACATATTAAGAAATTCCTTTCTTTCATAATAATGTCAATTTTTTTTTATATAATTTCCCCATATATCAATTCTCTTTCCCATAAAATACAAAGAATAAATAGCCGCCTGCCACCAACCCATTCATTCTCTTCACCAAAACAGAACACTCCATTTTCAAACCCATTTTCTCTCTCCTTTCTGTCATTTCCCTCTATCCACTCCAAAACAGTATCCTTGATTTCCTCAATTTCACTATTTTTTGCTTCTATTTCCCCCCTTCATTCATTCATTCATTCATTATATATATATATATATACTTTCCACGGATTCCCCAAATATCTCTCTACAAAAACTAACTAAGATTTTCTTGAGCTTCGTTAATTCCCCTAATCTCTCTCTTCATAGACTAAAATGGGTTCGTTGAAACAGCAGACGATTTTGGTAACAGGAGGGGCTGGATTTATCGGCACCCACACTGTAGTTCAGCTTCTCAATCAAGGGTTTAGGGTTTGTATAATTGATAATCTCGATAATTCTGTTGAAGAGGCTGTTCATAGAGTTCGAGACTTAGTTGGACCTGACCTTTCTCAAAATCTTGAATTCCATTTGGTAATTTCACTTTAATTTTGATTCTTTTATGTGTTTGGTTGTTACAATTCCTTCCATTCCTAATGTTTTGTCAGTTATTATTTGGGGTTTTAGTTTTATGTTGAATTTGTGGTGTTCGTTTGTATGCAGGGCGATATTAGGAATAAGGATGATTTGGAGAAGTTATTTTCCAAAAATGAGTATGTTGAATTGTTTGGTTATATTGATTTTTTTTCCAACCCATTTGGGAAATTTATTGTGTAAGCTGAGTAGGAAAAAAATATAAATAAATAAATAAATCACTCTTTATGAAATATATAATTTCGCATGCCATGTAGAGTAAATGATGCTATATTATTTTCATAAAATTTCTTTTATTATTTTTGAAAATTTGAAATTATGGGTTTTCTCTATTGAATGACTTTGATTTGATCCTGAGAAATTGGGTTCTTGTCATTACTGTGGAATAGGTTTGCTGCTGTGATCCATTTTGCTGGGCTTAAAGCTGTTGGTGAGAGTGTTGCTCATCCTTTCCGGTATTATGATAACAATTTGATCGGATCAATCACTTTATACAAGACCATGACCAAGTATAACTGTAAGAAGGTTAGTCTTTCTCCAGATTTTCTGTTTTTTAATCATTCTTTCCTTTCATAATTCATACACGCAAATCACCTGACGATTTTCAGAGTTCTATATAAGTGTTGACAGTTGAAACCACATAATTTACTAGTTCTTATTCATCTTAATGATTGGAAGATAAATTAATATTCCTACATTTCTGGAAAAGGTTACTATAATAGTTGTCACTGTTTATATATTTATATTTATTGTAACACGTTTATGCTTTTAATATTAGCATATGCTGCAGTTCCACATATTTTTACTTTGTCCGTGATTGACCATTGGAATTTGATTATGTTGTTTTGTAGTTGGTTTTCTCTTCATCAACTACAGTTTATGGGCAACCTGAAAAAATTCCATGTGTTGAGGATTTTGATTTAAAAGCTATGAATCCTTATGGCCGCACCAAGGTATACGCTATATATATGATGCCCGTAATAATTAATCAAGTTGTTTAGATGCCATTTAGTGTAAATTCTTGTTCTTAAGTTCCGCAAAGCGCGGTTTCTTTCCTCCATAACTTATCTTTCTGTGTTTAATAAGCTCTACCTTGAAGAAATTGCACGGGATATTCACAAGGCAGATTCAGACTGGAGCATTATTTTGTTACGATATTTTAACCCTGTTGGGGCTCATGAGAGTGGAAAACTTGGTGAAGATCCAAAGGGCATTCCCAACAATCTTTTGCCTTACATACAACAAGTAGCTGTTGGAAGATTACAGGAGTTGAATGTATACGGTCATGATTATCCCACACCTGACGGTACTGCTGTATGTTGACCTCATATTTACCTGATAGTTTCATCTACACCTAGTTTCACTTGGATAATACATTCATTCTTGTACTCTGCGTTAGTATGTTTCTAGATTCCTTATTTCAGATGTTGATTTTATTTATTTATTAACAGATCCGAGACTACATCCACGTTATGGATTTAGCAGATGGCCACGTCGCTGCAGTTAGGAAGCTTTTCACTGCAGATAATATAGGTGATTGCCTACATTTGTATATGAAATTTTGCTTGAGAATCTACTCTGTTTAAGATGTTTAATTAAGCTAAAATGTACAACTTCTTGTAGAAAGTGCATTTTTCAAAAAAGAAAAAGAAAAGTTTTTGATGATAAATTTTAATTATGGATGTCCAGGTTGTATTGCCTATAACCTAGGGACTGGTTGTGGTAGATCCGTGCTCGAAATGGTTGCTGCATTTGAGAAAGCCTCTGGAAAGGTGATTCTTTTCTATCGTATGCGCGTGCAAATACACGTAAGATGGGATATATTCTAAAATTCACTTCTTTTTTTTCCTCACAGAAAATCCCTCTCAAACTATGTCCAAGAAGGCCAGGAGATGCAACGGCTGTTTATGCATCAACAGAGAAAGCTGAGAAAGAGCTTGGTTGGAAGTAAGTTTTTAATCATCTCTGTTCCCTTGCAAATAGATCAATTGAAAATCTATTAGTTTAATCTCATAGCCAATGGGGGATCTTTTCAGGGCAAAATATGGTATAGATGAGATGTGCCGGGACCAGTGGAGGTGGGCAAGCCAGAATCCATGGGGGTACGGGTCCAAGCCGGAATAGCAAGCACATAAGCAGTTTCCGTAGATATCCATCATACTTGATTTGAGTTTGAATCAATATGGCATTCATGTTGTGAAACAAAATTGTGAATTGGTTATGGAATTTGTAATAAATTGTTTACCTTCACTTGTACTTTTCATTCCCTTCTGTAGTAGTATTACATAATTTGTCAACAAGGCCCCCCGTTTGTGAGTTTTATTTTGGGGATGGAGAGGAAAAGTTCCTTCTTTCCAAAAGAATTGGAAGGAAGAACTTTTTTTTCGGATCTGATTATCATGAAGTTTACTTTATGATAAGTTGATCCATTGACTAATACAGACACGTAAAGAGATCATCTCCTGGTATGCGTGTCGATACTATATTGGTCAATTGATCAAAGTTAACTTTATACTAACCATTCTTTTTTTCTTCCACATCCCTTCCATTTCCTCCAAAACAAAACTCACAAACACAAATTAAAATGTAAGAAATAATACCTTTATGTTAATAATAGTATTATCTCACTAAACCAAACATGACTATTCTTTAAAAGAATATAATATTGTCTGAGAATATAATAGGGCATCATGTTAGAAATTATTATATGCTAAATGATACATGCAACTTATCTAATTACTTAAATTAGAAGTTCATCTTTTAAAATAGTAGAAGTTGTAAAAGGGAGGTATGAAAATTAATTTATCCAAATTTACATCATTAAGCATATTTTGCAATATGCACTACGAAATGGCTAGACTAAATAATTAAGTTGCAACCAAATGAATTGTAAGAATAAATGTACTCTTAATCTCTATGCTCAATTAAGAGTCCCTCCCGGTAGCCAAAAAAAAAAAGTGGGGTTAAAAGAATGTAGTAGTATTTGTTTTTAATTATGTAAAAACAAGTCATTCTTGAATCTTGACGAAGTTTTGCTAATGGCGACGGCTAAGTTCGTTGCCTATAACCGTTCATTTTCAATTTTAACAATATTATAAATGACAGATATTTACCATTAGTTAGTGGAACCCTCGACAATGGATTTAGGCATAGACGAGAGACATAGGCATTACCGATAGGATTGTCCGTCGCCAATGCATTTTTTAATTTTATTTCTTCGACCCATTGGCGACGGATAGTCAGTTAGTCAGTCGCTTATAGTAATGGCGACAACAATCGGTTATCTATGAATCTGTTGGTTATGACACTTTCTCGACAACACTCAACAGTAGAGGTAAGGGTGTAAATGAACAAAGTCAAGTCGAGTATTAAGTTGTTCATATTTGGTTTACAAAATTTATCGAATATAAAATAAGGTTTGATTGAAGCTCGTTTAGCTACCGAGTCAAGCACGATCTCGAATCGAGCCCGAGCAGTTTGAACTTTTCGAACGAATATGATCCAAATATCAATAGAAAATTCTAATTTGAGGATGTTCGAGTAACTTATTGAACTTTAAAATTTGCTTATATTTGACTCATTTATATTTCGAGTCGAGTTGGAATCAAACTTTTAATCGAGCGAGTACGAATTGAGCCCGAACTCTTTGTTTATTTTACGGTCTTAAGTAGAGGTGACAACAAAGAGACGACGATCAAGTCAGTCGCTTATGACCTCGTTTCATTGCTGACAACAAGTTGTCATATGCGACGGTGGACTTGTCCTGCGCTAATTGCTTGTAATTATATAACTAGATCATGATCTCGTGCGAAAAACTTTTTTGTTTTTAATAAAATTATATTGTTTATACTTTTTTCGTATTATACTATATTAATTATAATAATAATATAGCAATTTTATGTACGGTGATTTTTATAAAAAAATTATTTATTTTCTAAAATACTTTCGCTGTTCCAAATTATAAGACTTATATTGACCTTTTAAAGGTTAATTTCAAATATTTTCAAACTCAAAACTGACGTGGATTCATTTAGTTTATATCAACATAATTATGAATATCATAAATTATCTAAAAAGTACTACTGAATCATATCAATTTTAAATTTAAAAATATCTTAAATTGATTTTTAGAAAGTAAATATTGGTTTTATAATTTGGAAAAGACGGGGTATATTATTAGCTGATAATTATAATCAATTATTGATGAAAAGTTAAGATAATAGTTCATCTATTTATATATAAGTAGTGGGTGATGCTATGAGTTTCAAATGTTTTTGTCTCAAAAAATATCTCAAATGATGTGTCACCATAACAATGGCTGGACAAATCTCATATGATTGACTATGCCATAAATTATTATTAAAATATTCATTGTCATGTCATTTGAGACCCATTTAAAACCAAAAATTTGAGACCCCTATAAGTAATAATATATATATTCATCTTTACATTAATGATTTATTTATTTATATGTTTATACATCGTCAATCTATGTAATAGTAAAATCATATTTAAACTCAAATACTTTTAGTTTATAATTTAATGAAAAAATAATAAATTAAATATTATTATTCTCAAGAATATGAATTTTAAAGAAGACTAATTAAATTAAAAAATGAATAAATATAAGAGATAGTGGTAAAAGTAGATAATTATGATAATAAGAATGTTGTTATCATGGAAACTGATATTTTCATATAAAAAAAATAATATTTTCATATGAATCTCTTTCACATGGATGTGGGATCTACTCACTATTCATATAAGAGGAATCATATAAAAATATCAAATTTTCATGTCGAAATATTAGTTCTCTATATCATCTCATAGAGTTGTGAAGACTTGAATAGAAATCGATATAAGATCTTATTTATGGCGCTTGATATTGTCTAAGAACAAAATAGATATTATCAGAATAATATGAGTCGTTGAAAATGTTAAATATTGCTATAACAATTATAAAATATGGTTAACGTCAATATTATTTTTATTCTGACAATATCAACAACATGCCCTTGTTTTTTATACATTAGATGCTAGCCCCCCCCCCCCCCCCCCCCCCCCCCCCATGCAACAACAGCAAAAAAAGCGTGGTTATCCCTAATGCTTGAAATCTTTATATTCACAAAAATAAAATAAAAATAAGACCCTCTTTTAATAGCTTACATGCATAGTAATTAGTACTGTTGCAATGAATTTAACCAATATATTTAAATGGATAAATACGTTTTCATGAACTTAAAATGTAGCCATATTTCTAAGGCTTACGCAAGGCTATCTATTGCGAACCACAAACGTACGCCATCCAACTTTTGCTTCTTTTTCTACCAGTCCTTCTACACTGACCGTCCTCCTCTGACCGGTCTAGTAAACAGTTTTGTTTTTTTTTGCTATTGGCTCTCAAAAAATATGTGGTACTTTTTTCAACTAGAATTTTTATAAAATATAATAATTTAGGTGTAATTTGAATACATATAAAAAGCAGTATTACACATATTATACAATACTGTTTTTTGTATATATCCAAATTACACCAAAATTAATAAATTTTATAAAAATTTCAGTTGAAAAAATATTATATATTTTTTGGGAGCCAATACCAAAAAATAATAATAATTTTTGGACCGGTCGGAGAAGGACCTCCCCCAATACCTACCTACCTACACTAATTAATTCCTCAACCTCCTCCCCTATAAATATACCTACACTAATTCCTCAAAATTACAGTTATGAGTTTTTCCAAATCTCTCCCCATATTTCTGGCTCTCTTCATTTACACCCAAGCAGCCACTTTTGACATCCGAAACAATTGCCCCTTCACGGTATGGGCCGCAGCCGTGCCCGGTGGAGGCCGACAATTGGAGCAGGGCCAAACCTGGACCATAAACGTCCCAGCAGGCACAAAACAAGCCCGTATTTGGCCCCGAACCGGCTGCAACTTCGATTTTGCAGGCCGGGGTCGGTGCGCCACCGGTGACTGCAACGGGCTACTCCAATGCCAAGGCTTTGGGCAACCCCCTAACACCCTAGCCGAATACGCCCTAAACCAATTCAATAACGTCGATTTCTACGATATTTCTCTAGTGGATGGGTTTAATGTGCCCATCGAATTTAGCCCTACTTCCGGCGGGTGCACACGTGGCATTCAGTGCACGGCCGACATAAAAGGTCAGTGTCCGACCGTGTTGAAGGACACCGGCGGGTGCAACAACCCATGCACGGTGTTCAAGACGGATCAATATTGCTGTAATTCGAGCAACTGTGGGCCTACAAATTTTTCTAAGTTTTTTAAGGTTAGGTGCCCCGACGCTTATAGTTATCCTAAGGATGATGATTCATCTACATTTACTTGCCCAGGAGGGACCAACTATACGGTTGTGTTTTGTCCGGCCGGAGATATTCCTTTAAGAGAGATTCCTTTAAGAGATAATCATTTAAATATCTGTGTCTGTCATATGAAAATATGTGTCTGTCATATGAAAATGTTATATAACTAGTAGTTACAGGGCTAAACACACTTCCGTTATATAATGCCTAATTGCATACAATGTAACTCTCAATTTCAGAATCCGACCAAAATTGTTCGGAATTAGAATTGAATAAAAAACGGATAAAATCGAATAACCGAACATAATCGATTTTTAACCGAATTATTTCGATTATTCGGTTATTTTATTCAATTCGATTATAACTGTTTTAATAATATGGTGTTCGGGTTTGGAATACGATTATTGAAATTGGGGTATTCAGTTTGACCTTGAGCATTGTACCACTGACAGCGACCAAGCAATGGCCGAGTGGGGAACAACTGTTACGCTTATAATTGGGAGGACCACCAGGTGGTCCCTTGAGAGGACGTTGACCATGAGTATCGTGTAGAGAGATTGGTACTAGAACTTGGAGTATGGCGAACATTGGTTGGATGAGCAGACGCCGGAAGATGGGAGGACTGATCATCTTGTGGCGAAGAGACAATTCCTTGCTGATGAGCTTTTCATGCAGTTCTTCAAAGGAGATCATCAATAATTGATTGATAATTATCGTTAAGGCTCTCAAGGACTTTCTCAATCAAGTCTTCATGGTCAAGAGGCTTACCAAGAGAAGTAATTTCATCGGCCCGGGTTTTAATAGACTGTATGTAGTCTGAAACTGATTGGGAGCCTTTGGTGGTGTGTTTGAGCTGGTCTTTAATTTGTTTGATATGACCGCGAGAGGGTCGATCATAGATATTGTCTAGAGTTATCATAGATATTGTCTAGAGTTTGTTATACCTCATGAGAGGTTTGAGATTGGATGATGAGAGGAACAAGCGAGGGTGAGAGAGAACAAACAAACGCCCCAAAGACTAATTTGTCTTGACGAAGCCATGTTTAATTGGTATTTGGGATTAACTGAGGTGACACCATTGGTGGTGATCTCTTGGCTGAGAGAGCGGGATGAGATCCATCAATAAATTTCTGCAAGTCATAGCCAATAAGAATGACTTCCATTTGGATTTTTCAACAGAGATAATTGGTTGGAGTGAGTTTGATAGATATATGAATGATAATCATGGTGAGGGGTTTTGTGGGTTGTTGGACATTAGGGATGATTATTTGGGTTTTTTTGTCGGCCATGGAATAGGGAGAGATAACTGGGCACACTTGCGTGAGACGGTCGTCGCCCGGATCGTTTCTAATAGAGTTGTATGGCTCGGATTATTTGCTTCGGTTGGGCTTGATTTATTGTTGATTTGGACTGACTTCCTTCTTGTATACCTTTAAATTTCCGGGAAAGATTGTTAGGATTGCGGAATTTTATGGCTTTTATTTACTTCAATTGGGACTTGGTTTATTGTTGATTTCGGACTTACTTCCTTCTTGTATGCCTTTAAATTTTCAGGAAAGCTTATTAGGCTTGCAGAATTTTATGGTTTTGATTCGAATGAATGAAGAACTTGCTGTAGGATTCTATGGCTTTGATATCATAAAGATATTTATAGTCAGAGAAAAATTGAAAACTTATAGCATACCTTCTCATTGATATAAACAACGTATATATAGGTTACAAGAGCAGAAAAAAAAGAAACAAATCAAATTAAGTAACTACCTAATAATCAAAAGACATAATTACATAATATACAAATGAATGTGAAAATCCCTTAATTTTCTCAACTAGATTTGGTGTTATCTTTTTGTATCTTTATTAGAAACACTAGGTTTAAGTTGTAAAATAAAACATTTTAAAAAATACGCTACACTCTCATTTTGGGATAGAGAAAGTATTAACTCTCTCAAACTAGAAAAAACAAATCTTTTAGATAAGTTTAAGTAATTAATTATCAAAAGGAGAAATTTCAATTGCACATGCTCTATAATTTTTGTTTGGTAACAAAGCATTTAGGAGTATGGGTTTAACTAGCGTTTGATCCATTTGGAGTGATTCAGGGCGGAGCCAGGAATAATAATTGGGACGGGTTAAAAATATTATAATGTTAAAATTGTACATTTGGGTTGGGCGGACCAAAAATATTACAATTTTAAAATTGTACATTTGGGCTGGGCTGACCAAAACTATTCTAATTTAGTTACTTTGGACTGCATAATTATATAGTATATCTAGTAAAAAATTTTTTTTTGAGCGGGGCTATAGCCCCAAAAGCCGACTCACAGCTCCGCCCCTAAAGCGATTGTATTTGATGTATATCGAGCGGTATATTTGGTGCCTTTAGTTTGGGTTCTAAACATTACATATATTTATGAGTAAAATTAATTACATCTAAAATAAACTAATAAAATACTTAAATATATTTGAAACATTTAGAACTATTAAATGCACCTAAACACGAATAGACGAATAAGCATAATGTAATTAAAATTTAACAAGATAAATTAACATTTGAAATTAAAATTAATGATAGGGCCACAAAGACATCTAGTTTTTTTTTGTGCGTTTCACGTACGTAACATAAAATTAATGATAGGGCCACAAAGACATTTAATTTCCAAAGACTTGAACGAAGGTCTTCTACCACCAGTAAAAAGTGTGCATATTGGGACAGATAGCTAGAGTATATATATATATATATAGGGTTCTAATCCGTGGCAACCGGTTGCCACGGACACTGTTCAGCAACCAACTTTTGTACCGTTGATCTGAAGGAGCAACGGCTGAGATCAAAAAAAATTCATCCCTGCCGCAACAGCCTCTTGTGGCAACACTAAAGGCCAAAAACTGATTAGCGAATTTACTGTTATGCCCTCCCCTGCCACAACAGCCTCTTGTGGCAACACTAAAGGCCAAAAACTGATTAGCGAATTTACTGTTATGCCCTCCCCTCATATATATGTATTAGCTTATTACTGTTATGCCCATTGCCTTATACATTATTATTATTATTATTATTATTATTATTATTATTATTATTATTGTTATTAATAATAAAAATAACAATAATAATTATTATTATAATGGCAAAAATAATACTAATAATAATAATAATAATTATTATTGTTATAATAATAACAATAATAATAATAATAATTATTATTATTATTATTATTATTATTATAATAACAACAACAATAATAATAATTATAATAACAATAATAATAATAATTATAATAACAATAATAATAATAACAATAATAATAATAATACTACTAATAATTATTATAATGACAAAAATAATACTAATAATACTAATAATAATTATTATTATTATAATTATAATAACAATAATACTAATTATTATAATAACAATAATAATAATAATAATAATTATAAGAACAACAATAATAAATTATTATTAATATGTTTATTATTATTATTATTATTGTTATTATAATTATAATAATAATAATAATAATAATAATAATAATAATAACAATTAATTATTATTATTATTATTATTATTTTTGTCATTATAATTATAATAACAATAATAATAATAATTATTATTATTAGTATTATTTTTGTCATTATAATAATAATTATTATTGTTATTTTTATTATTAATAATAATAATAATAATAATAATAATAATAATAATAATAATGTATAAGGCAATGGGCATAACAGTAATAAGCTAATACATATATATGAGGGGAGGGCATAACAGTAAATTCGCTAATCAGTTTTTGGCCTTTAGTGTTGCCACAAGAGGCTGTTGTGGCAGGGGAGGGCATAACAGTAAATTCGCTAATCAGTTTTTGGCCTTTAGTGTTGCCACAAGAGGCTGTTGCGGCAGGGATGAATTTTTTTTGATCTCAGCCGTTGCTCCTTCAGATCAACGGTACAAAAGTTGGTTGCTGAACAGTGTCCGTGGCAACCGGTTGCCACGGATTAGAACCCATATATATATATATATATATATATATATATATATATATATATATATAGAGAGAGAGAGAGAGAGAGAGTACGGATCAGGTCCGGACTCCCGGACCTTTTTAAAATGCGGAATTTTTTTTTTTGGTTTTTTTTAAACAATTAATAAAAAATGTATAATATTTTATGGAACTGAATTTTTTTCATAATACAGTAGTTTTGGGTGTGATTGGATACATATAACAAAACAGGTTGTAAAGACTGTACAGACCTGTTTTGTTATATGTATCCAAATCACAACCAAAACACTGTATTACAAAAAATTTTCAGTTCCATAAAATATTATACATTTTTTATTAGTTGTTTAAAAAAAAAACCCAAAAAAAAAAGGTCCGAATTTTAGCTCCGTCCGGGAGTCCGGACCTGATCCGTTTTGTATATATATATATATATATATATATTAAGTAAATTGATTTTCACAACATTTTTGATATTTATACAATAAAAATGTCGCTATAAATATATTACGACGGTGAAAACCGTCTCTATAGGATCTAAAACGACGATTTTGTTATGAAAATATTATTTTCTGTTGTAAATTTATCAAATCTTATAAATATGTTCAGAATAGTCGTAATTGAAGAGGTGGCCTTTGATGCGTTCCGATTTCCAAATGCACTACACATGTGTTTAATTTAATTAAACAAATATTGTATTTGTGAATTAAATAAATTTTATAAAATAATTTGTTGTTTCACTAACAACATGGCGGGAGTGTTCGGTACATATAGAACTCTTAATTTTTTTTTTGAATAGTAAGTGTATCTTCAGATCAGCTTATGCGCGGTTTGATGCATTCAAGAGAATTTTCTAGGTATTGGCCTCAAAGTTCGAAGTTAAAGAAGAGAGTAATCTTTCTTGACCACCAGACTAACTGATTCGGAGTTTAGAAACTCCTAAATACGTACAATAAACATTAAGATTAAATATTGGGAGAAGTGATTAACATGAAGTTAACTTTGGTCATCAATTAATCAATATAGTGTCGACACGCAGCCTGAAAGGTAATATTTCTCTGCGTGTCGGCAGTATTGATCAATTGATCAACTTAGCATGAAGTTAATTTCATAATAACCGAATTCAAATATTGGTATACTAACAACTTACAGACAAATTTACAATTAGTGGAGAACAATTAGATTTTTCATTACAATAATACTGAATGGTTAATTTGCAAAAAATTATTCAAACATTAATAAATGAACAAACACTAGATAATTAAAAATTAAAATTTGACAAGAAGGAATGGACTTATGGACATGATCCATTATCCTTCTAGTTCATTTGTGCGTTTCACGTCCGTAGCGTGAAATTAATGTTAGGGCCACAGAGACATTTTCCAAAGACTTGAACGAAGGTCTTCTACCACCAGCACAAAGTATGTATGCATAGGGACCAATAAAATCTCTTTCAAATTTGGCTGCTAAATTATTCTAAGACCTGTCAATTCTATTAATGATATTTTTCCTTTGCAAGGAAAAACGTAGAAAATTCAAACAGAAAATTAAGATTTTTAAAGATTTTAAAAATTTGATTGTATTCAATTAAGACATTTAAAAAGTTTATAAAAGTTTACTGCTTTTCAATTATAACTTTTGTAATGTCTTTAAAAGTTAGGTGATATTGAATTACAAAGTCTATAAAAGTATTTTGGTGTTTAAAAAGTCGTAGATTTTTTAGATTTCTATCAAATGGTAGAGTTCGACCGATTTTAAAAGAAGAGATACTCATATCCAAAGTCTGACCTCATCTCTAAAGACTTCCAAAGACTTCTAATATATTTGAGAAAACAAAATATATATATCTGTCTCACTTTTTCTCTCTCTCTCTACCTTAGTCCTCTCAAAATAAAAAACCCCAAAAAGGAAGAGAGCTATTATAACAGGTGAGGAGAGAGAAAAAAGAAGGGGTTAAAAAGAGGAGAGTAGCGTTAATAGTTTCAAAGAGAACCAATATTGGTATAAATGGAGATAATACATTTATTCTCTCTTATAAAAAAAATGTCATTTACTATATTTGTAAGTAATAAGGAGATATTTTGTTTTATGTTTATTTTAAAAAGTAATAAATGTGTTAATTTTGTTATTTGTTGAAAATTATAAATTATTAGTTTAGTAATAATGACTGGATAGGAAAACGACAATGAACAATTTTAAAATCGAAATTGTAATTTTATATTACTGTTAGTAGAAAATGACTTTTTTATGAAATATAAAAATTATGAAATAGGACATTTTCTTGTTATAGACTGAGTATGATCTAATAATTCAACTTCAACAATGCCTTTTATTTCAAATTAGGTTGTGACATGGTCAAAATATTTTAATATTATTTAATATCGTACTCATTTCATCTAAAATATAAGATCTTTGTTGACTTTTAAACAATTAATATAAGTTGTAACATATATTAGAAATATACAAAAGTCAAAGTATTGGTAAAAAGTCTATAAGAGTCTGTCACTTATTTCATGGTGTCTTTAAAAGTAATTTTAAAAGTCTTTAAAAGTCATTAAAATTCACAAACTCTACAAAAGTCTGTCACTTAAAAAAAGTATTTAAAAGTCTTTATCGAATACACCCTCCAAGGGAAGAGATCTTAGAATTTCACTATAAATATTATTAAAAGAATAAAATTGAAGTAATTCAATATCTTTCAGGAATATTATTATAACTAATATATAATTTTTGATTGGTAATAAATTAAGCATTTAGGAATTAATATGGGTAAAATTAGTTACATCTAAAATAAATTACTTTTAGACTAATAAAATGCTTAAATATATTTGGAACAATTAAAACTATTAAATGCACCAAACACACATAGACGAATAAATATTGTGTAATTAAAATTAAAATTTGACAAGATAAAGGAATGGACACATATAGTCCATTATCTTTCTAGTTTTTTTGTTGTGCGTTTCACGTACGTAGCAGAAAATTAATGATAGGGCCCACAAAGACATTTAACTTCCAATTCCAAAGACTTGAACGAAGGTCTTTCAAACTTGGCATATAAATTATTCTCATATATTGTGGAAATTTTAATAACTTTTAATTAATCTCAAGTAACTCAGGTGATAGTGAGCTTATTTCGAGGCCTGAGTGGGTAATGGATTTGTGCCTACGTCCCTAAAAAATATACTCATTCCGTTTTTTAAAGACTGCAATTTTAACAAAAAAATATACAAATTAATAAGTGAGATAAAATAACAAAACTTAGCCTTATGTGTTCATTAATTATGTGAAGAGAAATTGTTGGTGAACATAATAACTCTTTGCTGCAATAAATTAAAATAAGGACATATTTAGAAAAAACATACAAAAACTATATTGGGTTCCTAAAACTGTATTCTTTAAGGAACAATTTTTTCCCCTAAAACTGTAATCTTTAATGAACGGAGGGAGTAAATAACAATATAAGTTATAAAGTGAAACATTAGAATAAATAAGTTTACTATCACATAAAATCCGGTCACATACCGCTCACATACACTCAAATGCATATTCTGATAGCCCACGTGACTTGCTTTGCACGTGGGCTATCAGAATATGTATGTGAATATATGTATGCGGTATGTGAGCGGTTTTATGTGATAGTAAACTTACTCCATTAGAATTTAGGTTGGAAATCCAAATTCTGTTCAGCAGTACATGAAGTATATTATGCAGTAATATATATATATTATGCAGGTATCACTATAAGAAAAATCTTTAATTCTGACGGAATATTCCCTCAAAAATATATAAGCCTATTCCGTCGAACTAGCTTATTTCCGACGAACTATTTCGTCGGAAGTTCAGTCGTATATGAACGCGTCAGAGATAAATTCCGTCGCAAATTTTGTTAAAATTCTCTAATTTTTGACTGACTTATCGCCGACGGAATTTCGTCGGACCTAAGTTAATTTTGACGGAACAAATACGACAGAATAACTTCGCCAAGTATAAGAGCAATTTATTTCTGACGGATAATTCTCTCGGAAAGATCTTATCTTCGACAGAAAATTAAATTAAATGAAATAATATTAAAAACCAAGTTTTACGGAAAATTCCCTCGAAAATAAGATATTTTCGACCGAAAAATAATTTTTAAAAATAATTGTTAGAATTTGTTTGAACATTAAATTCGATGGAATATCCGTCGAAAATACTTTATTCCATCGAAAATGACTTTTTTTAAAAATAAATATTTTAAAATTGCAATTTCTAGGTATTTAAACCCATTTATGTACCTGTAACATGTTTTATTCCAATAAAGACAGACAGTAATATATTTCACATTCAAATATTCAACGTAGCGTTAAAAATCTGTATCATCACATTCCAATTTCAACCCAATTTTAACTGTCTTAGAAATTTCAAACCAAATTTTAATGAATCAACTATTTTAAAACAATTTTCACATTCCAATAATCCCAATTTTAAATTCAGCAATAATATACTCTAATTTCATATTCAATAATAATACGCACCAATTTCAGATTCAACAACAATATGCCCCATTTTCTGATATATATATATATATATACAACATTCCAAAACAGAGAGGTGACAAATTTCAGATAGAAAAACCCCATTCCCAATTTCTGATAGTAAAACTCCATTCAACAATAATATTCACAAATTTTAACTTCAAATTCTCCATTAACCCTAATTATTGAAGCAAAACTTTCTTCTTACCTTATATTTGACATAGAGAGAATGCTGGAGAGATGAGGTGGGTCGGTGAAACGACGGAGTGGAGGAAGTTATAGGCAGCGGCGACCGGACTGGCGACGTGAGGAGGCAGAGGGTTGCGACCAGGTTGTTGATTAGAGATAGAGACGATAGAAAGTGAGAGAGTTAGTGAGAGATTGGTGGCGGAGGGGAGGGGGCGAGGGGTACCGGTGGCTGGGGGACCGGTGGCGGGGGGGGGGGGGGGGGGGGGGGGGGGGAGGGGGTGAGTGAGAAGAGAGAGAGAGAGAGTGAGTAAGAAGAGAGAGAGTGTGTGAGAAGAGAGAGAGTGTGTGAGGGAGTGATGTTAGGCGCTAGAGAAGAGGACATTTGATTAGATTTTGTTAGTTATTTCCAACGAAATTTGCGTCGGACCTAATCCCTCGGAATTCAGTTAAAGTCGTCGGACAATCCCTCGTTAATAACTCTAGATTTGTCGAAATTAGGTTTCGCCTTGGCGGAAAAGATTGCGCCACGGGGGGTCTATTACTTCCAACGGAATTATATTATTTTCGAGGAAATTATCTTCGAGGGATTATTTCGTCGAAAGTAGGTTAATATTGACGAACTAGATTCCGTTGAGGATAAGTACGTCGGAACTAGCCCCTTTTCTTGTAGTGTATGGACTATTTGTTAAGTTTTAGGTTTTCTAAGTATGTCTTGTAATCTGATTAGTGTAGGTACATGTGTCATTATCTATGTCCTGTAGATTTTGATGTGGAATTCAACGATCTATCTCACATCAATTTATCACCAATGTAGCGCATACCTATGTAGACTGACCCAATAAATATGTTGTACCAACACTTTATCTAAAAAGTTAATCTATTAGATTAAGGTTACAACATACTTATTAATTCATCTATACTGATCTTAAATTTATCCGATATGAGATTCATGTGAAATATCTCAACAATCTTCACCTTTCACTTGAATACATGTCACAAATATCATACTAGAGTAGTTACCATTAAGCAAACATTTTTTGAATCTTTCAAGAGCTCTGCTTAACTCAACCATCTTATCTGTCGTGTATGTACTCCACCCTGGAGTACCAACCTGATGGCTAGGCCTATCGAACAATGAGATCTATACCACTACATCAATTCATCACCTATCGAACAATGAGCTCTGATACCACCACAACAATTAATCAGCAATACAACACACACTTGTGTAGACTGAACCAATAAGTATATTGAACCAGTGTTATTAAACCCGGACCGACTCGTCAATCCAACAGGTAAAAATCGGAACCAGTCGGTTCACTGGTCCGGTTCAACCCGATTTTATTGTCATGGGCAGCCACACCAACTATTGTAGATGATGAACAATTTGACAAAATAGAGGAAGATTTATCTCAGCTCGAGTCACTTGACAAATCAGAGGAAGATTTATCTCAGCTCGAGCCACCTGATGATTTTGGATCAAAGGGGAATGTTGAAACTGTAAAAGAAACACTCCAATTAGCAGCAAGAGACAAGTAGAAACTACAAGCTAATTCAAGAAGATCAACTAGAGCATAAAGTCAACCTGATTACTTGAAGGACTATGACATCTCTGCAAACCAGATTTCCATGAGTTCGTATTTCTTTCTAGGTGAAATGAACAACAACGAACCATCATGCTATGATGAAGCAAAAGGCAATACTAAATGGGATTCTGATATGCAATTAATAAAAAGTTGAAACATTGATGATGAATGAAACCTAGGAACTTGTGCCTAAGCCAAAAGACACAAGGTTTGTATAGTTGCTCGTGGATTTTCACAATGCTATGGGCTAGACTACAAGGTAACATTTAGTCCAGTTGCAAAGACGGTGACGTTGAGAACACTCATCTCCTTGGCAGCGTACAAAAGATGAAAATTATGGCAACTCGATGTAAAGAATGCATTCCTTTATGGTGAACTAGATCGTGATGTGTACATAGGGCAACAGCAAGGTTTTATTTCTAAGTAGTTCCCTCATTATGTTTGTCGACTAAAGAAGGCATTATATTGTTTGAAATAGGCTCCACGTGCTTGGTATGGTAAGATTTCTCAGTATCTTACATTTTGTGGTTTTACGATATCAAATTCAGATTCTAGTATGTTTGTAAAGCTTAAATCAGGAAGTCGAGAGGTGATACTGTTGTATGTAGATGATATGGTCATCACTGGAGATAATGATATTGAAATATCACGTTTACGTGATGACTTATTCGTTTGATTTGATATGAAAGATCTTGGTGAAATAAGATATTTTCTTGTCTTGGAAGTTCAGAGGCTACAAGATGGCTATTTAGTGTCACAAAAGAGCTATGCTAAAAGTTTGGTGGAACTTTTTGGCTTGGGGAAGTCGAAAACAAAGTCAACTCCAATAGAGCATAATTTGAAATTAAAGAAGGATGAAGGGAAAATTCTAAAAGATGCAATCACGCTTCGACAACTCGTTGGTAGCTTAATTTATTTAACTATTACAAGGCTAGATATTGCATATTCTGTTGGTGTAATTTCTCAGTTTATGTAGAATCCGTGTAGTTCTCATTTGGAAGCTGCAAAACGGATTCTACGCTATGTGAAAGGAACTTTTGAGCATTGTCTCATATACAAGAAAGGAGAAAATTTTATGCTACATTGGTTTACTGATGCAGATTGGGTTGAGGATGCAAATGATCGACGTTCGACTACGGGATACTACTTTAGCACTAGATTTGTAGCAGTTATGTGGTGAAGTAAAGAGCAACCTTGTGCTGCTCTTTCTAGCACAGAGGCCGATATAGTTAGTGAAGGAAAATCTTCTTTCGTTAAATAAATTTAATCCTCACAATATATTATTTGCAAAGAAATAAAACTATTCACTAATTTCAAATATTCCTTCTTAAAATATTATTCATGAAGGAAACTACTCTTTTACTACATAACAATATTCCATTACCAAATATAATTTGTGAATAAAAAGTTATTCACAATATATCCTTCACAAAAAACATCTAGTTACTACTCAATGACTAGGTCTAATGCGAACAATCGTGTGAATGAAATATTTCTTCGCAATAAATTTCTTGTGAGTGATATATTATGTTTTGTGAAGGATTTGTCCTTCACTAGATGCCCTTTAATTTTGGTGTAGTGATTATTTCAAATTTTAAATCTTAAACCATGCAAAATTATATATTCCAATATTAAATTTACAATCATACTTAAATTGAACTTAAACATACACAAAAAGATGAGAAATATTAAAGAATTTAGAATTCTAAATGGTGTAGTTTTGTATGGGGTGCAGTTCTGTGTATGTTGATTGATGAACAAGAATTCCATTTGGAAGATGTTCAATTCGTAGGCCAATACAAAATTTTGTTTTACCAAAATCTTTTATCTCAAATTTATTATTTTTGTTAACTCTTATGGAGTCCTTACAAGATTTATATCATCAGTATATACAACAGTCATAGCAAACTCAGATTCTAGTCTTTTGATAAAAACAAATGCACAAATTAGGTTATTCTCAAATCTTTCTTTAAAAACATATTTACTGAGGCGATTATACCACATGCGTTCGGATTGCTTTAACTCATATAAGGATCTTTGTAGCTTGATAGAATACATACTTCAACATGTAGAGTTATATGCTTCAAACATTTTATATCCTTCAGGAATTTTCATATAGATATAATTATTATTTAATGATCCAAACATTTATGTTGTAACAACATCCATTAATCGCATATTCAAATTTTCTTTTTCTACCAAGCTAAATAAAAATCTGAATGTAATTACGTCCATTATAGGAGCATAAGTTTCTTCATAATCAATACCAGGTCTCTGCGAGAAACCTTGTGCTACAAGTTGCGCTTTGTGCCTTATAATTTCATTTTTCTCATTTCGTACAAGTACTCATTTGTATTCAACAGGCATCACACCTTTAGTTGTTCGTACTACAGGTCCAAAAATTTCACGTTTACTTTGTGAATTTAATTCTACTTGAATCGTCTCTTTCCACATTGGCTAATCATTTATTCATTGAACATTCATCAACAATTTGTGGTTCATATTCATGACCATTACTTCTGGTAACATCAACAGCAAATTTATATGAAAATATGTTGTCCACAATAATTTTATTTATATCCAATTACTTTTCCTGTATGTACATAATGTGTCGAGATCTCATTATTTTTAGGTACTTGATCCTCTTCAGAAGATAACTCTTCAAGAGATTTATTTTTGAGAGATTTTTGTTCATAAGAATTGGATAGATCAATCATTTTCATGGCATGTTCAATGGGTATAGCCTCTTTATAGGCAGCGACTAATTTTTCTTGTATTTTTCTCTTCCGAAGAATTTTTATCTTTAACGCCAATCGGTCTTCCACGCTTCTTTGATTCATTTGTTGTTGTATTAACTGATTGTCCTACAGGGACTTCAATCTGTGTTGGGGTATTAGCAGCTGAAATATGAGATTTCAATATTTTCTTATTGTTGATGAATGCATCCGGTAATTGATTTGCAATTCCTTGCAAATAAATAATTATTTGAATTTTTCATTCACATTGATTTATATGAGAATCAAGATGAGATAAAGTTGAAACATCCTAAGTAATCTTCCGTCGGGCTTCAGGTAACGATCTCACGTCGTGATTCAGAGAATGACTTTTCTCCCTCTAATTGTGGGAAGATTGTTTAATTAAAAAGATATGCCTTAAAAATATCATTTGTTGAGGTTATGATGCAACATGTAAAATAACATTACCCCAAGCATAAACTGGTAATTTTGATTTTGTAATCAAATGTTGATCAATAATTTTAGGTCCCTTGATAAGTGATTCAACTAAACCATTTTGAGTATGTGTATGTGCAACAACATGTTCAACATATATCAATTACAATTAAATTCAATATTCATCAAAAGATTAAGATGTGAATTTACCAGCATTATCTAATTTTTTTTTTATTTGAATAATAAAGAAATAATGCTCGCAACCAAATTATTTGAGTAAGAAGCCTAACAAATGCAACATGAGTAGAAAGTAAACATGCATGTGATCATTTGGTTAATGCATCAATTCAAACCATAAAATACTTGAATGAACCACATGGTGGGTGTATTGGTCCATATATATCACCTTAATTTTTTTTAAGAAAAATGAATACTCAACAACAATCTTTAAATGTGATGGTTTTATAATTAATTTACTTTGATATAATCTGTAGGTAAAAGAATCTTCTGGTTCTTTAAGGGATGTTCATGTGAGTTTTTAATAATTCGACGCATCATTATTGATCCTAAATGATCATGTCAAAGCATAAAAATATTTGGACCCGAACACTTCTGGTGTATTGCACACTTCTAGTATATTACAATATTTATTTCAAATGTTCTGATTTTAGTATAATATAACCCAAAAGAGAAAATAGACAATTTTTCTAATATAAGCTTCTGGTCCGATATTATTAAAGTAATATAAAGAAATTTTTCACTGTCTTAGTTATTGGTTTCAATATGATAACCATTATAATGTATATCCTTAAAACTGAGCAAATTTATGCTTGCCTCAAAAGAATATAAAACATCATCAATACAAAGTTTTGTGCCATTTGACAACATTATAATTACTCTTCCAGAGACTTTAATTAAGTTTGATGAATAATCGCTCTTTCAGAGCCTTTACTTAAGTTTGATGAGTTTCTGGTCCATACATCTTCATAAATGTAAAACATGTACATAAATTAACCTTTATTACATTAAACATAAATAAAACATATCAAAATAAAAATAATTTTTATAATGCCATAATATAATGAAATTGAAATAATTAAATGGTATGAACATTTCCATCAACATCCTCAAGAAAATCAGAGACATAAAAATGAGTCGTACTAACTCCATTTGGAAAGTACAGATAATTCTTGAAATCTTTAGGATCATTATGATCATTCATGAGATCTTCAATATCATTATGATCAATAAAGTTTATTTCAATTCCCTTTCCCTTTTCTTTTATGAAGTCTTGGTACAAATCTGTCAAATGTTTAGGAGTATGACAGGTACGTGACCAATGATCACGCCTACGACACAAACATAATTTTCTTTATGTTTATCAAATGAGGTTCCATTTTCTTCAGGAAATGGAGTAGAACTGGTCATACGAAATTGATGATTTTTCAGCAAAAACTCAATATTTGTTCAGCCACTAGAAGACATGATATCACTTTTGGGAACGTAATTTCCTTTATCGCTTCAGGGAATATTTTGTTAGCTTTCGCTCTCAATATTGCTACTGCAGGAGCATATTCGAGGCATGAAATGTAGTAAATATTTTCTCTAACATGTCTTTATCAATATTTTTTTATGGAGATCATGGCGAATAAAAATAATTGATTTTGCATGATCCTGCAGGGATGCATGATTACCAACCTTAATTGTATCTCTAAGGTTTTTTTTATGAATCTCAGCATTAAAAGTACATAACAAATAATTTAAGTTTTGCAAGGTTTGACATTTATTTAAATATATAATTTTGAACAGTGTAATATTATTATATATGTAATTACTATGACCTTAAAGTGAGAACCCAATTAAGTTGAGAAAATACCCAAAAACAAATGCAAAACAAATATGTCCATCCAAACATATTTGCTCTCGGTTTGAGGCTATTTTCATAAAACTCCACCACTTGGGGTTAGCATATGTAATATGAATAGTTTATGAATATTTAATGCCATATCACATGAAAACATACATGCCGGTTAGTATTTCAAAAGAAGATTTATATACTACTTTGTTTCCCATCTTGATCATATGCTTCATCCAATCGAGAATTTTTCTATGACTTATTTCAAAGCACTTAACTAATTTCCTCAACCATTTATCTGTTTTCATCCATCTTGTACGTATATATATACATATATATGTATGTATTTATATATATTATCATATACAATTTTAATGGAACATTACTACATATATTTGATCAAATTTAATTGTAATGAAACAACACTTTCAGTGAGTTGAACTTCCTTTTCAAAATTGGATAGAAGATCGTGCTGATAACGTATTGTAAAGTATACTAAATAATAAGAATAATAGAAGAGAGAGAACACTTTTATTTCTTGTGAACTTGTAATTATATTTCTATATATCATTCTCTTGACAATGCTCTTATTTATAGACACATGTACATAAATACATAGAAGTTTCAAACTCAAAGGTCTTTGAAAATTTCAAAGCTCAAAGATCATTACAATGATGAGAGGGTAGGAATGTATCTAGACATCCATATATTATATATAATTTTATAACAATAAATAAGTTTAAGTAATTTATTATAAAAGAAATTTCAATTGCACATGCTAGATAGTGCTAATTTTTTTGGGGTTGTATTACTAAAATTTTTATTTGATATATGACAAACCATTTAGGCATTTAGCAATACAGTTTTGTCCAGTAACTAGTGTTTGGTGTATTTGATGTATTTAATGAGGTAATTTTTGGTGCGTTTGGATTTCCAAATGTACCGTACGTGTACATGTTTAGTTTGACTAAACAAACGTTGTATTCATCCTTTATATGAGAATTGTTTGTGAGTTTATTTTTCACTTCTCTAGTGAGGTTTGATTATTTTTTTTTGATATTTTAGTAGTGAATAATGTACTTGATTATGAAATTATATTATATTTTCAAAAAATGAGAATCCAAAAAAAAACAAAATAAACGTCATATTTATGAGATAAATAGATTGTATTAAATCATCTGATCTTTGACTTACAAAATATTTGTTCAGGTGTGTTCGGTACATATAGAATTCCTAATTATTATTATTATTATTATTATTTTGAACAAATGTCTTCCTTAGCACCAGCAAAAAGTATTCATGCATATGGACCAAAAAAATCTCTTTCAGACTTGGCATCTAAATTATTTTCATTGTGGAAAATTTAGGGATGGCCGATCAGTGTTTTGTCTGGCAAGTACAAGCTAATTGTGTCACTGCCCTTACAAAATTCAAACAGAAAAATTAATCTTAGAATTTCACTATAAATATTATTAAAAGAATAAAACTGAAGTAGTTCACTATCTGTCTATCTAAAGAATTATCTTGCCTAAACCCTTAGATATCTTGCTATCTACTATCTAAAACAATGTGTAACAGAAACTGATATTTTCACAACACTTTATGATATTTTCACAATAAAAGTGTCGCTATAAATGTATAACGACGGTGAAAACCGTCGTTATTTTCACCGTTGCTATAGGATCTATAATGACGGTTTTGTTGTGAAAATATTATTTTTTGTTTTGAATTTATCAATTTCTTACAGTATAAGTAGACCTGACAAAAAATAGGTTTGGGTTGGTTTTGAGTTACATCAAATAGGTTTGGGTTGGTTTTGGAACCAAAACCATATTACCTATATTTAATATTGGTTATGTAGTTTGGATTTAAATGGTTATGGGTCGAATCCAGGTCGACCTATTTTTCAAATTATAGTTTCACTAAAATCTTAATTTCTGTTATACTAAAAGAGTCTTATTTTAATTTTTTAGACCCAAGTTTGAAACTAAAAATTTTAATTGATGTGACAAATTTGAGTGTTAAAAACATTAATTTTGTGATTAAAGGCACTTTAAAAAAAAATTTCATTAATAATTATTATGTTAATTAAAATTAATGAAATTATTGAGAATTTTATTACAATAATCAGTAAATATTATTTTTTTGGAGTGTATATATAATTAATAAATATTATTTTTTTTTGGGGCTGGGGGTGGGCGTGGGAGTGTATACATAATCAATAAATAATATTTTTTTGGGGGGTGAGAGGTTGGGAGGGGGGTGGGGGTGGGATATTTTGATCACCACCAGTGCCGCGACTTTTGAAATCCGCAACTACTGTCCTTACACCGTGTGGGCTGCAGCGTCACCAGGTGGCGGCCGTCAACTTAACCGAGGCGAAACTTGGTCGTTATATGCACCTCCTGGCACCAAAATGGCACGCATTTGGGGTCGAACCAATTGCAACTTTGATGGTTCCGGTAGGGGCAGCTGCCAAACAGGAGATTGTGGGGCCCTCCAGTGCACGGGCTGGGGAGTTCCACCCAATACCCTGGCCGAATACGCCCTGAACCAATTCGGTAACTTAGATTTTTATGACATTTCACTAGTAGATGGATTCAATATTCCTATGGATTTCAGCCCCACCATTAATCTTGGAGGGAAATGCAAACAACTTTTGTGCACGGCGGATATCAACGGGCAATGCCCGAACCCATTGCGGGTTGCGGGTGGGTGTAATAACCCATGCACTACGTTCAAGACCCCAGAGTATTGTTGCACCAATGGACCATGTGGCCCCACAGGTTACTCAAGGTTTTTCAAGGAAAGGTGCCCTGATGCCTATAGTTATCCTCAGGATGATCCAACTAGTACTTTTACTTGCCCCGGTAATAATAATTATCGGGTTGTGTTTTGCCCTTGAGGACCTCCTCATCTGGAGATAAATAGAAGTGATTATAAGCAGTTCCAATAAGTTAAAGGTTCAAAATTTGCACGCATGCGTATGTGAAGGTTCCACGGCCACTACCGTTCAAATAAGTTTTTATGTTAAAAACAAATAACAGTCATGAGAAAGAACTGAGGGAAAAGAGTGTGCTAGTAGTTAAGTGGTGGTTGTTTTAATGTAATTTCTTATCTTCTTGTTGTTTTGATGTAATTTGTTAGCAAACTTCTTGTTAGCAAATGGAAACATGAGTACTACTATGACCAAATCAAAGATATCTACATTAATTACATTTTATGTATTTTTTCTCGGGAACTGATATTTTCACATGTATTTTTAATATTTTTACATGATTCTCTCTCACGTGAGCATACAGTAGGTTTCACCTTTATGTGAGAAGGAATTATGTGGAAATATCAAAAACACACGTGGATAGTGCTCCCCATTTTTTTTTATGTTTCTCTATTTCTTTGTGTTATGATTTGTTTTTTTATGTTTTACAATGGTTTCAACTCTTTATAGCTTTGGTCGTGAAGATCAAGTTTTTGACCAGCTTACCAATAATTACAATGGTGGGAATTCAAGCCGGCCATTTCAATAAACTACATCACAACTGTGTTCAACTTATTTTTCAAGCTGGTAGTTTAATCCTCCAAGGCCACTGCACTCGTGTGTTTATGTTATTGGGATATTTCACAAGTATTTGGTCCCATTGTGAATGACAACATTCTATATGACACATGACATAGTCCATTATCTTTCACATGACATATGACACATGACATAGTCCATTATCTTTCAAGTTTTGTTGTTGTGCGTTTCACGTACGTAGCAGAAAATTAATGATAGGGCCACAAAGACATTTAATTTCCAAAGACTTGAACGAAGTATGCATGCATGCATATGGACCAATAAAATCTCTTTCAAACTTGGCATATAAATTATTCTCATATATTGTAGAAATTTTAATAACTTTTAATTAATCTCAAGTAACTCAGGTGATAGTGAGCTTATTTCGAGACCTGAGTGGGTAATGGATTTGTGCCTACGTCCCTAAAAATATATATAACAATATTAGTTATAAAGTGAAACATTAGAATGAATAAGTTTACTATCACATAAAATCCGATCACATACCGCTCATATACACTCACATGCATATTCTGATGGCACACGTGACTATATGCGAGCGGTTTTATATGATAGTAAACTTACTCCATTAGAATTTAGGTTGGAAATCCAAATTCTGTTTAGCAGTACATGAAGTATATTATGCAGTAAATTTAGTTACAACTTTGATAAGTTTGGTTTAATGAATGGTTTGAAGAATTCAGTTCAGTAGTATATGAACTATATATATATATTATCCAGGTATCACTACAAGAAAAATCTTTAATTTCGACGGAATATTTCCTCGAAAATAAGTCTATTCCGTCGGAACTAACTTATTTCCGACGGATAATTCCGTCGGAAATTCAATCGTATCTAAACGCGTCAGAGATAAGTTCCGTAGCAAATTTCGTCGAAATTCTCTAATTTCTGACTGACTTATCACCGACGGAATTCCGTCGGACCTAAGTTAATTTCGACGGAACAAATACGACGGAATAACTTCGCCGAGTTTAAGAGCTATTTATTTCTGACGGATAATTCCCTCGGAAATATCTTATCTTCGACATAAAATTAAATTAAATGAAATAATAGTAAAAACCAAGTTTGACGGAAAATTTCCTCGAAAATAAGATATTTCCAACCGAAAAATAATTTTTGAAAATAATTGTTAGAATTTGTCTGAACATTAAATCCGATGAAATATCCGTCGGCAATACTTTATTCCGTCGAAAATAACCTTTTTTTTAAAATAAATATTTTAAAATTGCAATTTTCAGGTATTTAAATCCATTTATGTACCTGTAATATGTTTTATCCCAATATAGACAGACAATAATATATTTCACATTCAAATATTCAACGTAGCGCTAAAAACCTGTATCATCACATTCCAATTTCAACCCAATTTCAACAATCTTAGAAATTTCAGACCAAATTTCAATAAATCAACTTTTTTAAAACAATTTTCACATTCCAATAATCCCAATTTCAAATTCAACAATAATATGCTCTAATTTCAGATTCAACAATAATACGCATCAATTTCAGATTCAACAATAATATGCCCCATTTTTTGATATATATATATATATATATATATATATATAAATATATATTTATATATATAACATTACAAAACAGAGAGATGACAAATTTCAGATAAAAAAACCCCATTCCCAATTTCTGATAGTAAAACTCCATTCAACAATAATATTCACGAATTTTAACTTCAGATTCTCCATTAACCCTAACTATTGAAGCAAAAATTTCTTCTTACCTTGTATTTGACATAGAGGGAGATCTAGAGAAATGAGGTGGGGTCGGTGAAACGACGGAGTGGAGGAAGTTACCGGCAGTGGCGGCCGGACTGGCGACGTGAGGAGGTAGAGGGTTGCGAACAGGCTGTTGATTAGAGACAGAGACGACAGAAAGTGAAAGAGCTAGTGAGAGACCGGTGGAGGAGGGGAGGGGGTGGGGGGACCGGGGGAGGGGGGTGGGGAGGGGGTGAGTGAGAAGAAGGAGAGGGAGTGAGTGTGACGCTCCCAAATTCGGATCCATAGAACCTCGGACCTGGTACGTTACGGTACTTCATCGTCATACGTATTCTATAAACTAATGCGGAATATATAAATGTAAATTATTTATTTCAAATGATTCTATCACATTTTTCAAGGTTTATTAACCTTAACTGAATACATACCTTAAGTAACTAAAAAGGTTTACAACATCATTTGCATATGCTAAATAAATAGTTATGAATGCATAATAATCGACTCTTTGAAATTTGTCTTTGCCTCTGTCTTTCTTCGAGTTTTCGTCTTAATCTGAAATTTGTTATCATGATATAGTAAGGGTGAGCAACTACTTTGCTTAACAAGTTTAAATACAACAAGGATATATCATGATTGAATGAAAGAATAAGCTTTCAAATTTTTAACAATATTATAATTGTGAAAGAGCATAAATCAAAATGTCAATAATTAAATGACTGAATAAATAATGTTTAAATTCAACAAAGACCATGAACAACTTTAACGCTTAACCTTATGGTAATGAAGGTGATCAGCCTTTCATACCAGATAAACATATGCAACATGCACTAAATGCGAATTATTAATTAGTATAGATATGAATAATCAACAATAATTATTCACTAACATGCTTTGAAATAATAACTCAAGTCTGAGTTAGAGAAACTTGCCTGTACCGTCGATTAATGCTACGTAATCTAATTTAATCTCTTTATTGAAAAGACCAATCATTATTAAGATTGATCTTTCAATTAGCATAACATATTTTATCTCACAATACTATTACTTTATAAGTAAACAATCTAACATTTAACCACATAGTCAAATATTAGATAATACCTTAACACCATATGTATTCACAATTCTAAACCTAGCACATATCGAGTCTTTAACAGTGTTCAATACAGTATGCTGAGTGGTTTCCCACAAACAACCAACAAACTAGTTTTTCGTCTCGTCTACACTGTATTTCACAGCGAGTTAGATCGGTTGCTAGTTCGTATATACCTCCGCTCCCTAAAGGAATCGTTTAGCTCAGATACTATACATCAACCATTAAAGAGTACGACTGTACCACTACTTTATCATATAACTTGTGAATTAACACTTAATCTTTCATATTATAAGTTCTTCTTTATAATCCATTAAGCCGAATATCTAATCCAACAACCTAAATTCAAACTAAATTACAATCCAGCAACCTGGATTCACTAATTCAGTAAACCTAATACACTAATTCAGCAAACCGAATCCACCAATTCAGCAAGCTGAATACAAGCTAACATAATTAATTCAGCAACTCGAATTCAAACTGTATTTCCTTTTTAACATATAAAGTTTCCAATTCATCATATTATACATTCAATATGGCCGTCTATTGAATGTCCAATTAATAACTTAATTGCTCTTTTAAACTCTCATTTAATATTATAAATTATTTAATAATATTCAAATTATTTACTAATATTATTAATCATTAAATAATATTTTAAATCAATGATTTAATAACACTTTATTCCAAATATTATCAATCACTCAATAATATCTTAATCTAATATTATTAATCTTTTAATAATATTTTAATCATTTATTAAACTTAAAAACAATTTATTTTAATTGTTTAATATTTACTAATTTATTTATTTAACTACCATACAAGGCCATAAACATAATATCTCATCGTCAATGACCAAAACCCCTTTCAAAAATCTTCATATAGCATATCTAGGGTTCTCTAGCCATAAATTCCTATTTTCCAAATTTTTAACATTACACAAGTAATTTAATTTATTTATTCATAACTAAATTATTTTCATGAAAAATACCAAATCATCTTATTATTAATTTTTTATCTATTGGTCACACATATATACTTATATTCCATACACAAAAATAATTTTTCTAGAATTTCTCAATTTTCTTTAGTATTTTTCAAAAGTTCGTTTTTAGTTCGTAACTTAAGAAAATTAACTATATCATGTTCAACTCCAAAAATTCTCAACTCTTGGCAGAATTCTCAACATTTCAATGATTACCAAGTATATAATAAATTCATTTCTAGGGTTTAGAAATTTTGTAATTCATATTTTATCTATTCTCATTCGAATAGTAAACCATATAGGTTTTACTTAAAATTTAAATTAAATCCTCAAATTCCCATCTAGGTTTTATTCTTTAACCTTTATTTTAATCATTTAAAATCTTATAAATCTTCGGGTTGTCACAGTGAGTGAGAAGAGAGAGAGTGTGAGGGAGTGATGTTAGGTGTCAGAAAAGAGGACGTCTGATTAGCTTTTGTCAGTTATTTCCGACGGAATTTCCGTCGGACCTAATCCCTCAGAATTAAGTTAAAGTCGATGGACAATCCCTCGAAAATAACTCTAGATTCGTCGAAATTAGGTTTCGCGCT
This sequence comes from Panax stipuleanatus, assembly GCA_020205555.1. Classification (NCBI taxonomy): domain Eukaryota; kingdom Viridiplantae; phylum Streptophyta; class Magnoliopsida; order Apiales; family Araliaceae; genus Panax; species Panax stipuleanatus. The sequence goes on along the minus strand of CM035123.1, from coordinate 98,063,899 downwards.
AACGGGAAAGATGGCGCCACGGGGGGTCTACTACTTCCGACGGAATTCCGTCGAAATTATATTATTTTCGAGAAAATTATCTTCGAGGGATTATTCTGTCGAAAGTAGGTTAATATCGACGAACTAGATTTCGTCGAGGATAAGTCCGTCGGAAGTAGCCCCTTTTCTTATAGTGTATGCACTACAAGAAAAAAGCCTATCTGCGACCGCATATCAGCGACCGCAGATAACCATCTGCGACCGCATGCGGTCGCTGATAAGCGTCGCATAAAATCTGGTCGCTAGAATGCACATCAGTGACCACTATTAGCGACCGCATTATCTGCAACCGACATTAGCGACCGTTATTGTCCTTTCGGTCGCTAAAATGAGTCAGCATGGTTCAGGGCCACAGGCTGACGTGTGCCACGTGTCAGCGACTGCAATCAGCGATCGCATGCGGTCGCTGAAATCCCCGTATGATTAGCGACTGCTTATACTTATCAGCGACAGCATGCGGTCGCTGATGTAAAAAAACATTGGACCCAGAATTTTGCTGTTTTGTCGAATTCCCAAAAAACTGTACCTGTTTTGTATAGGTACAGTTTATATACCTGTTTTGTACCTGCTTTATCCCAACACATAAACATGCACAACAATATAACATCCATCGTCCATTTACCGACACATACACCAAACTAGTATATAAACTATATATAAACTATATAAACCTTTAAAAACCGATATAAATTGAATAAATATAAACAAATATAATCTTTAAGCAACATACAGACATCCAAAGAATGAATATAAAAGTATAAGATTCTCAAATAACTACAAAACAACACTAAATCAGTCTTCAAGCATCATTGTCCAAATTAGTTTCTCCTTGATCTTGATCACCCTGTAATTAACAAAAAAATGAAACAAATTACATATAATATAGTATATATGTTGATACTGGTGTTACGATCGACAATATACAGTTGTTTTTAAACACAACAATATATATATATATATATATATATATATATATATAAGTCACTACTTTGATTGTAATAAATAAGATTGATTACCTCGTCGCCATGCCCATGCTGTGATGCTGCTGCTGCCGCCACTGCATCAGCTAACTCATCAGCACTCAGAGCCGCCAAATGCCCGCCCAGTATCTTTAGAAGATCGCGATCTTGACATATAGCTCTCACACAGTCAGCAAGAGTATGAATGGCTGGATGACTCGATGACTGTGAAGACTGGGTAGCAGAGCTGCCTGAGCCACTGAAGGATGGGCGTCGTCGTTGTCCTTGACCTTTGACGTAGTTCTTCTTCACAACAGACGTCCTCTCCCACAATTCTTGATCAATTGGCGGACGTGGGGTGCCTTCAGGATAACGCTCATTCAATAAAAGCTTATAAGTATCCTGTCATCATGTTAACAATTAAATAGTTAAAAATAAATTGGTAAAATTCTAAAGAATGACGTAAAACTTGATAAGCAAGATTAAGTTGTTAAAACTTATTACCGCTATGTGGACAGCATCAGGCAGACCATCACGGGTGGCCACGTACACATCCAGCCAATGGATAGGCTGACCTTGAGACTGAGACTCCTATACAAAATATATTCCAATATTACTAAGTACACATGTGATATTCTACAATTTATAATTGCAAACATATTAAAACTATTCATACGTACCCTGGCAGTGATATGCTGCAACTGTGAAATACCGCCGCCTCTGTAGGTTCCTTTAGCCTTTTCGCCATCAGGTACACCCGAGGATCTGTTAGTGGCGGCAGTCTTGCGTCTTTTGACCCAGGTCTCATCTCTCCATTGGGCACACATCTCAGCCCATATGGACTAGGTGCACCACCAGGGGCTATGCTCATGCATGTAATCCTCACCCTGGCCTGGATGGTCGATCGATGCATTGTGAAGGGCTTTTTGTCGTTCTTTGTTCAAATTGTCTTTGGTGCGGGCGGCGCACTTCTGCCAAAATAGTGTCTGTATCACTGAAGCCTGCGCGTCTTCCCATCTATACCTTTTCTGCAAATAAAATAACAATAATAATATTAAAATGATACTTTGAACATATAATCCAACACTATTAAACAATTATCCTTAGAATATTATATTATCTATCATAATTAAAAAAATACCTGAAATTCAGCCCAAACTGCATCCTTGTGGGCGATAGGTGTGGTCGCCCACGTAATCACAGGCGTGGGCCAATTCTGTAAGCACAATTGTGATATGCACTTGACGATCTTATTATCTGAAAAATCACTATATTATACAATAATTTACATCAAAGATAAGTAGATATATTAAAGCAATTTACATTAGTTATATATCTTGTATAAATGGAATCTAAAATGCTTATATATAAATGATGCGGGACGTACGTGCTATTCGGAGGAGGACGAATCTGAATAAGAATCCGATCATCCGGATTAGTAGGGGCCTTTGGCACATGATTAGGCCCCCTACCCAAGCCACGCTTTTTTTGCGCTGCTTCAGAAGCCATCTATATATTACAAATTTCAAAATGTTAGTATGAGTTATATTTGATTACATGTATATATGAATATAAATTGACAATAATGACAGGAAATTGCATTTAAATAGTTAAGTACATAAACATGTCAGTGATATAAAGATGTTAGTATGAGTTATATTTGATTACATGTATATATATGAATATAAAATGACAATAATGACAGAAAATGCTAAACATGTAATGCTAAACATACATTTCATTTGTTCAAGTGTCAATGTCTGATTCAGAATCATCTTGTATACGTATTGCAGATTCATAACCATCATCTGCTTCAGATTCAGTGTCAGATTCAGTTAGTAACTCTTCCTCCTCAGTATCAATGTCATCTAACACAAGTATTGACTCAGGATCTAATTCATGTGGTTCATCTCCACCATCTAACTGGATTACTTCATTGTCGTCCTCCACATTTATTATAGTTTGAGCATGAAGCATATGCTCTTGGTAAATCTCCCCATCAACTACTTCTACACGACTGCGCGCGGGAGTATGAATTACAACTTGCCAATCTGTAGGCGGTCTATCCCTTTTCCTAATAGGACTAGGAGTGTAGTATACTTGTACTGTTTGAGTTGGTAAAACAAATGCTCCATACAATACGGACAAGCCAACTTCCCGTGTGTACTCCATCCAGCTAACATACCATAGGCAGGGAAATCACTTATAGTCCACATAACTGCTGCCCTAAGGTTAAAATTTGTTTTCGTTGCAACATCCCAAGTCTGTACTCCATCCTCCCACAATACCTTCAACTCATCTATAAGAGGTCTCAAGTAAACATCTAAGTTCTTTCCAGGACTCTTAGGACCAGGAACCACGAGTGAAAGAAACAAGTATGATTGTTTCATACACATCCATGGAGGCAAGTTGTACGGAGTAACAATCACAGGCCAACATGAGTACGGAACAGCTGAGTGGCCGAACGGGTTGAATCCATCAGTGGACAAACCAAGCCTCACATTTCTACGTTCCAATGCAAATCCAGGATGTGCTAAGTTAAAATCCTTCCAAGCCTGCCCATCTGCGGGATGGTTAAGTTCTCCATCTTTAGCTGGAGATTTCGCATGCCAAGTCATATGTTCAGCTGTTCTTGAAGACATGTACAACCTTTTTAACCGATGCGTAATTGGAAAATACCTTAAAATCTTAAAAGGTATACTTGTCTTTTTTGTAGTCACACCCTCTTTATTAGGCCTGAACCGATCATGACTGCAAAACGTGCACCTTGTCTTTTGTTCATTTTCCTTATAAAACAACATGCAATCGTTCGAACATGCATCGATCTTTTGGTATCCAAGACCCAACTTCTTCACCATTTTTTTACAGTAGTAGTAGTTATCGGGTAATTTTTCATCGTCTGGCAACATACTCTTAATGGCCTTCAATAGCGACTCAAAACACTCATGGCTCATGTTGTGATCAGCCTTGATGTTAAGTAATGTCGCCACTGCAGACAATGTAGTGTGCTTGGTGCAACCATGCCACAACGGCTCGCTACCCTCGTCTAACAACTTAAAGAACGCTTTGGCATCAGAATTCATAGGTTGCTCTCTGCCTTGTTCCCAATCAAAATCCGGCCCTGCAATATCATGAACCATGGCATTCATACGATGGGTACTGCTGCCCGGAGTGTGTACTTGTGCATAGCCACTATCTCTTCTCTGCCCATGTGCCCACCAGCATTCTTCATAATTTCTCATGAACCCAGAAACAAGTAAATGATAGTTTACTATGTCTCTGTCTATATAATTTTGATTTTTACACTTCAAACAAGGGCATCTTATCTTGTTCTGACCATTCACACATTCCGGATGACTATATGCATAATCTAGAAACACCTGACAACCAGTTCTAAATTCAGTTGTAGCACCTATTTGGGAACTTGACTTTCGTTTTCTCATCCAACTTCGGTCTGAATAAAGGTCCATGATACCACGGTACCTATTGCAAACAAGAATTATTGTATCCCCTTGTTAGATATTTACAATTTAGCCCAATGTCATTTATGATGCATATAAATACATATAGATGTATCCTTATGTAAGCATATTACTTGAGCATACTTGTAAGCATATGCGTTAAGCATACTTGTAAGCATATGACTTGAGCATACTTGTAAGCATATGATTAACATTTAAGCATAATTGTAAACATATGACTTGGGCATATACACGTATATGATTAACATTTCAACATACATGTAAGCTGTTATTGTTTGAGGGTGTTCAAACAACAACACAGCTCCAACCATACATGTTCAAACCATACTTCTCCCATCTTCAAGCTTCAAAGGAAACTAGTTGATTGGTGACACATTTAATTCTCTTGTCTGAATACTTTCGTCCTGCCTGGATTTATGATATAGCTGTAGAATCCTAACTTGATTAGTCATAGTTCTTCTATAGGATCATAGATTATTCTTGTTAACATAACCTAAGCCCCTTGAACCTATAACATCTTCCCATTATAACAGTTTAACTAGATCAATTTCATTCTTGTTCTTTTTGTTTAGTGTTTAATTAATTTTGCTTCCTAGATAACCCTTTATATTTGATACTAATAGTCTATGCTTTATATGTGAAGAAGAGGAGCTTACATAGAGAAGACTCGGCAAGGCAGTTCATCCGATGCTCTATTCTTTTGGATGTCAGTCATTTTCTTATTCTTTTTTGAAGCAAGTTTGTAGTAGGTTATATTAAGATTGTGTTTTGTACCTAAAAATATTAGGCACTATTTTCTAGCTGTTCTGTTATGCAAACTAAGTAAACTGTATGTGATTATATATGTGGGTTGTATGCCTCCTATTCGTTGGTCGTAAATAAATTCTCATCCATCCAACAGTAGAGATATATTTTGACTTGTCAAGTCAATCAAAGAACTTTTTTTCAAAGTTTAAATGAATTAATATATATTTTAAAAACTGACTTTAAAGTTCATAATATTTTTTTATATTTTTAAATTGAGGAGAAATTTAGTGAATTTGCTTACTTATAGTATTAGCTTTCTAACTTATTAGTACACTATTTTATTGAAACCATACCTTTTCCATTTGAATGTGTCAAGAAGTAATATTTCTTGTTGCCGTTGGTGGTAGAGTTTGTTGACTTATAATTTATTTTTTAACTAAGAAAAATAAGATACTAAGAAAAAGAGAAGATTCATTGATATTGGGTGGGTAAGCCAAGTAAAGGCTGTGCTTTTTTATTTATGGTAGACTTGTTTAAAATTATTTGGGATTCTTAATACCTAATTCATAATATAGCATCTAAGTTTGCATATTGGAAAATCAGTACTCTATATTGGGTTGGGTTGGCTATTACAATTATAAAATTATAATAGCTTTTTTGCAAACGGGAGGAAGTAGTCGGATAGTAGTATATATATTTCTATCGGCTAAATTTATTATAAATTCATTTATGCTGAGGATGGATTGAAAAATAGATCGGAATGATTTTTAAGAATATCTCATGTTTACATATATTAGTCGTTGTTGTTGATGGTGTGTGATCATATACATCCATTATACTAGCTATTAGTATGAATTTCATTCCACAATTTTTCAAACGGAATAAAAATTAAGAGAATTGAATGAATTTTTATTTTCATTCCATGGAAATTGTTTATCATCCAAAATGATCACTAAATACATATGTGATCACAAATTTTTATTTATTTATTAGTTGACAACTAAGTAAATGGTAACTTAGTAATGTTACAAAGAATATATATATAGTATACAATACCCAAATTAAACCTAATTACCCAAATTAAACCTAATTACCCAAATTAAATCTAATTATCCAAATTAAACCTAATTAAGGGTTCTTAACAATGGGGTATACATACACCAAATTAATCAAATTTATGTATATATATATATACATATTCATAGCAACAAATCAATATAATAACATGTATATATGTATATATATATATATATATATTCATAGCAACATATCAATGCATATATGTATACATTACCCAAATTAATCATTCATTGTATACCAAAATCATTCATAGTATAACTAATATATACCTAAATGTCGGCGACGATAGCAGCGGGCGGTGGCGGTGAGGCGGTAGCAATGGGCGGCACCTCTTCTCCCTATTCTTCTCCCCCTTCTCCCTCTTCTCTCCTTCTCTGTCTCCCTCTTTTTCTTTCCGTTTCGCGTCTGTTGTCCAGGCCTGTTGCTGAGAACATTTAAAAGCATCAGCGACCGCTTTCAGCGACCGCATGCGGTCGCTAGTGTTTAATGACGTGGATATATCAGCAACCGCATGCGGTCGCTGTAACTCCTTGGTCACTGAAGAAAAGCCCGCGAGCAATTCACGCTAATTTTTAGGCGGCAAAAACACACCTGCGACCGGATAGCGACCGCGTGCGGTCGCAGATATAATTTAGCGACCAGATTTTATGATGGTCGCCAAAGGCGGTCGCTGATGCCACCACTAGCGACCGTATTTTGCGGTCGCTGATATTTTTGGTCGTTGATAGCCTCTTTTCTTGTAGTGATGGACAATTTGTTAAGTTTTAGGTTTTCTAAGTATGTCTTGTAATTTGATCAGTGTTGGTACTTGTGTCATTATCTATGTCTAGTAGATTTTGAAGTGGAATTCAACGATCTATCTCACATCAATTTATCACTAATGCAGCGCATACCTGTGTAAACTGACCCAATAAATATGTTGTACCAACTCTTTATTTAAAAAGTTAATCTATTAGGTTAAGGTTACAAGATACTTATTAATTCATCTATACTGATCTTAAATTTATCCGATATGAGATTCATGTAAAATATCCTAACAATCTTCACCTTTCACTTGAATACATATCACAAATATCATACTAGAGTAGTTACCATTAAGCAAATATTTTTTGAATCTTTCAAGAGCTCTGCTCAACTCAACCTCCTTATCTGTCGCGTATATACTCCACCCTGGAGTACCAACCTGATACCTGGGCCTATCGAACAATGAGATCTAATACCACTACATCAATTCATCACCTATCAAATAATGAGCTCTGATACCACCACATCAATTCATCACCAATGCAACACACACCTGTGTAGACTAACCCAATAAGCATGTTGAACCAGTGTTATTAAACCAGGACCGACTCGTCGATCCTACCAGTAAAAACCGAAACCGATCGGCTCATCGGTTCGGTTCAACTCGATTTTATTGTCATGGGCAGCCACACCAATTATTGTAGATGATGACTAATTTGACAAAATAGAGGAAGATTTATCTCATCTCGAACCACTTGACAAATCAAAGGAAAATTTATCTCAGCTCGAGCCACCTGATGATTTTGGATCAAAGGGGAATGTTGAAACTATAAAAGAAACACTTCAATTAGCAATAAGAGACAATGAGAAACTACAAGCTGATTCAAGAAGATCAACTAAAGCATAAAGGCAGCCTGATTACTTGAAGGACTATGACATCTCTGCAAACCAGATTTCCAAATTCATGTTTCTTTCTGGGTGAAATGAACAACAACGAACCATCATGCTATGATGAAGTAAAAGGCAATACTAAATGGGATTTTGATATGCAATTAATAAGAAGTTGAAACATTGATGATGAATGAAACCTGGGAACATGTGCCTAAGCCTAAAGACACAAGGTTTGTATAGTTGCTCATGGATTTTCACAATGCTATGGGCTAGACTACGAGGTAAAATTTAGTCCAAAGACGATGACGTTGAGAACACTCATCTCCTTGGCAGCGTACAAAAGATGAAAATTATGGCAACTCGATGTAAAGAGTGCATTCCTTTATGATGAACTAGATCGTGATGTGTACATGGAGCAACTGCAAGGTTTTATTTCTAAGCAGTTCCCTTATTATGTTTGCCAACTAAAGAAGGCGTTAGATGGTTTGAAATAGGCTCCACGTGCTGGGTATAGTAAGATTTTCTCAGTATCTTACATTTTGTGGGTTTACAGTATCAAATTCAGATTCTAGTATATTTGTAAAGCTTAAATTAGGAAGTCGAGAGGTGGTACTGTTGTATGTAGATGATATGGTCATCACTGGAGACAATGATATTGAAATATCACGTTTACGTGATGACGTATTAGTTCGATTTGATATGAAAGATCTTGATGAAATAAGATGTTTTCTAGGCTTGGAAGTTCAGAGGCTACAAGATGGCTATTTAGTGTCACAAAAGAGCTATGCTAAAAGTTTGGTGGAACTTTTTGGCTTGGGGAAGTCGAAAACAAAGTCAACTCCAATAGAGGATAATTTGAAATTAAAGAAGAATGAAGGGAAAATTCTAAAAGATGCAATCACGTTTCGACAACTCGTTGGTAGCTTAATTTATTTAACTATCACAAGACCATATTTTACATATTCTATTGGTGTAATTTCTCAGTTTATGCAGAATCCGTGTAGTCCTCATTTGCAAGCTGCAAAACGGATTCTACACTATGTGAAAGGAACTTTTGAGCATGGTCTCATGTACAAGAAAGGAGAAAATTTTATGCTACATTGGTTTAGTGATACAGATTGGGTGATGCAAATGATTGACGTTCGACTACGGGATACTACTTTAGCACTAGATTTGTAGCAGTCTTGTGGTGCAGTAAAAAACAACCTTGTGTTGCTCTTTATAGCACAGAGGCCGATATAGTTAGTGAAGGAAAATCTTCTCTCGTTAAATAAATTTGTTCGTCACAATATATTACTTGCAAGGGAATAAATTATTCACTAATTTCAAATATTCCTTCTTAAAATATTATTCATGAAGGAAACTACTCTTTCACTACATAACAATATTTCATTACCAAATATAATTTATGAATAAAAAGTTATTCACAATATATCCTTCACAAAAAAACATCTAGTTACTACTCAACGACTAGGTCTAATGCGAACAATCGTGTGAATGAAATATTTCTTTGCAATAAATTTCTTGTGAGTGATATATTATGTCTTGTGAAGGATTTGTGCTTCACTAGATGCCCTTTTTGGTGTAATGATTATTTCAAATTTTAAATCTTAAACCATGCAAAATTATATATTCCAATATTAAATTTACGATCATACTTAAATTGAACCTAAACATACACTAAAAGATGAGAAATATTAAAGAATTTAGAATTCTAAATGGTGCAGTTTTGTATGGGGTGCAATTTCTATACCAAAATCACAACTATTATTAAAAGATGCGGTTTCTACTGAGAAAATAACAATATGCTACCGAAATCATTAATGCGGTTTTTTATATGGTTTTTGCAATTTTGCTCGCGATTAATGGTATATGATTTACAAGATAAATCATATACCAGCGATAATATAAATTTTTTTATTCATTGAAAAAGTGATATTGCTCACTTATGTTGCGTATGTGAGTTTGGACGGATGAGATAGGAAGATAAAGTATAGGAGGGGAAATGATGGGAAGGGATGAGAATGAATTATAATTTTCTCTTGTCATGTTTGTAAGTTTTAGAAAGGAATGGAATGGATGAGATTTTAATTATATTTTTCCTTATTTGTGAGTTTAGAAGGAGGGAATGAAAGGGAAGGAAAAATATTTTTATTTTTAAACTACGTTATTACTATATTATCCTTACATATTAATATAATAAATGACATGATTTATTTTGAAATGTTACGTATTTTAGATAATATAAAATGTCTAACTTTTCCATCATTTCCATCCCTCCAAATCCTCCCATTTTTTCGTGAAATTTTTTGAGCCAAAATGAAATAAAATTTAACTTCAAATCTCTTCTATTCCTCCCTAAAAAACTCACAAACATGATATTTGGAGGGATTTTAATTTTTTGCCCTTCCCCTAAAAAAAACTTACAAACTCAGTATTATGGTCCAAGTATTTCATTACCGTATCTTAATATCTTTAATAACGCAGGAAAATATATATGATTAGATTGTAACGTTATAATACAACCGTGATATGAAGGTTAACGTACTAACATAAACGGAATATAATCCTTGAATTCACAAGGATAATAATAAAATCTTAAAGTGAATAAAAGAGATAATATCAATCAAACAATAAAATATAACTGTTCAAAAACTCTAAGAAGCATATTTGTAGTCCTAAACTACTCTCCAATATCAATTAAGATATGAAAATTAAAATAACAAAAAATTAAAAAATACATCCAAGTTTGACTAATAATTTGACCACGATAAAAATACTTTAAACAGATTTTTGGGGTTTAAACGGTATATAAAGAGATTTTGTTTAGGGACTTAAAAATTGTAATTACTTTGAAACGTTTAATAAAATAAAATGCACTCACATTTTGTGACAGATAGCTAGAGTATAAATTAACTGTCAAACTAGAAAAAACAAAGCTTTTGTAAAATATACTAAATAATAAGAATAATAGAAGAGAGAGAACACTTTTATTTCATGTAAACTTGTAGTTATATTTCTATATATCATTCTTTTGACAATGCTCTTATTTATAGGCACATGTACATAAATACTTAGAAGTTTTAAACTCAACGGTCTTTGAAAGTTTCAAAGCTCAAAGGCCATTACAATGATATGAGGGGTAAGAATGTATCTAAACATCCACATATTATGTATAATTTTATAACACTCCCCCTTGGATGTCTACTTTCTAAGAATATGCCTCGTTAAAAGCCTTACCAAATAAAAACCCTGCGGGAAAAATTTTTGACCAAGGAAAAGAGTACAATATTCTTGTATAATTTTAGTGCCTTAGGATTGCCTCATTAAAACCTTACAAAGGAAAATCTAGTGGGAAAAAAACTTAGCGAAGGAAAAAGAGTACAATCAGCACATATCATTTTTACTCCCCCTCATGATCACATAGAATTTCCATTGTTTATGGTAAAAATATCCTTAAGTCGACACATGCCAATGTTGTGCACCATCTTCTTAAAAGTCGCAGTTGATAATGACTTAATGAACATATCATCCAAATTATAACATGATCGTATCTGCTTAACATCAATATCACCACTTTTCTGGAGCTCATGTGTATAAAATAATTTTGGTGCAATATGTTTGGTTCTATCACCCTTGATATATTCTCCTATAATTTGAGTGATACAAGCGACATTATCTTCATATAATATCGTTGGACTATTTATGATAGATGATAATCCACAGTTCACACGAATATGTTGAATTACTGATCTCAACCAAACATATTCACGACTTATTTCATGAATTGCGATAATCTCTGCATAAGAAGATCCAACTAACTGTGATTTTGATCCATCTTGTAAGTAAGTTAACTGCAAATGCTATATCAAGTCGTGAGAAATTTTGCAATATACATCAAAGCACCAATTGTACAAATATATGGTACTTCAGGACCAAAAGTTTCTTCATTATTTTCTTGTGGTCGAAATAGACCTTTCTTGATATCAAGTGATTGACCCATCATTGGACTACTCAAAGGATTAACTTTATCAATGTACAACTGCTTCATGACCTTTTCTGTTTATGTTGATTGATGAACAAGAATTCTATTTGGAAGATGTTCAATTCGTAGGCCAATACAAAATTTTGTCTTACCAAAATTTTTTATCTCAAATTTTTTATTTTTGTTAACTCTTATGGAGTCCTTACAAGATTTAAATCATCAATATATACAACAGTAATAGCAAATTCAGATTCTAGTCTTTTGATAAAAACAAATGCACAAATTAGGTTATTCTCAAATCCTTTTTTCAAAACATATTACTGAGGCGATTATACCACATGCGTTCGGATTGCTTTAACTCATAGTAAAGATCTTTGTAACTTGATAGAATACATACTTCGACATGTAGAGTTATATGCTTCAGGCATTTTATATCCTTCAGGAATTTTCATATAGATATAATTATTATCTAATGATCCAAACATATATGTTGTAACAACATCCATTAATCGCATATCCAAATTTTCTTTTTCTACCAAGCTAAATAAAAATCTGAATGTAATTATGTCCATTATAGGAGCATATGTTTCTTTATAATCAATACCAGGTCTCTGCGAGAAACCTTGTGCTACAAGTTGCGCTTTGTACCTTATAATTTCATTTTTCTCATTTCGTACAAGTACTTATTTGTATTCAACAGGCATCACACCTTTAGGTGTTCAGGATTACAGGTCCAAAAACTTCACGTTTACTTTGTGAATTTAATTCTACTTGAATCGCCTCTTTCCACATTGGCCAATCATTTATTCATTGAACATTCATCAACGATTTGTGGTTCATATTCATGACCATTACTTGTGGTAACATCAATAGCAAATTTATATGAAAATATGTTGTCCACAACAATTTTATTTATATCCTATTACTTCTCCTGTATGTGCATAATGTGTCGAAATCTCATTATTTTCAGGTACTTGATCCTCTTCAGAAGATAACTCTTCAAGAGATTTATTTTAAAGAGATTTTTGTTCATAAGAATTGGATAGATCAATCATTTTCATGGCATGTTCAATGGGTATAGCCTCTTTATAGGCAGCAACTTATTTTTCTTGTAATTTGCTCTTCCGAAGAATTTTTATCTTTAACGCCAATCGGTCTTCCATGCTTCTTTGATTTATTTGTTGTTGTATTAACTGATTGTCCTACAGAGACTTCAATCTGTGTTGGGGTATTAGCAGCTGAAATATGAGATTTCAATATTTTCTTATTGTTGATGAATGCATCCGTTAATTGATTTGCAATTCCTTGCAAATAAATAATCATTTGAATTTTTCGTTCACATTGATTTATATGAGAATCAAGATGAGATAAAATTGAAACATCCTAAGTAATCTCCCGTCGTGCTTCAGGCAATGATCTCATGTCGTGATTCAGACAATGACTTTTCTCCCCCTAATTGTGGGAAGACTGTTTAATTAAAATGATATGCCTTAAAAATATCACTTGTTGAGGTTATGATGCAACATGTAAAATAACATTACCCCAAGCATAAACTGGTAATTTTGATTTTGTAATCAAATGTTGATCAATAATTTTAAGTCCCTTGATAAGTGATTCAGCTAAACCATTTTGAGTATGTGTATGTGCAACAACATGTTCAACATATATCAATTACAATTAACATTCAATATTCATCAAAAGATTAAGATGTGAATTTACCAGCATTATCTAAACAAATTTTCTAATTGAATAATAAAGAAATAATGCTCGCAACCAAATTATTTGAGTAAGAAGCCTAACAAATGCAACATTAGTAGAAAGTAAACATGCATGTGATCATCTGGTTAATGCATCAATTCAAACCATAAAATACTTGTAATGAACCACATGGTGGGTGTATTGGTCCATATATATCACCTTAATTTTTCTTAAGAAAAATGAATACTCAACAACAATCTTTAAATGTGATGGTTTTATAATTAATTTACTTTGATATAATCAGTAGGTAAAAGAATCTTCTGGTTCTTTAAGGGATGTTCATGGGAGTTTTTAATAATTCGACGCATCATTATTGATCCTAAATGATCATATCAAAGCATAAAAATATTTGGACCCGAACACTTCTGGTATATTACAATATTTGTTTCAACTGTTCTCATTTTAGTATAATATAACCCAGAAGAAAAAATAGACAATTTTTCTAATATAAGCTTCTGGTCTGATATTATTGAAGTAATATAAAGAAATTTTTCACTGTCTTAGTTATTGGTTTCAATATGATAACCATTATAATGTATATCCTTAAAGCTGAGCAAATTTATGCTTGCCTCAAAAGAATATAAAACATCATCAATACAAAGTTTTGTGCCATTTGACAACATTATAATTGCTCTTCCAGAGACTTTAATTAAGTTTGATGAATAATCGCTCTTTTAGAGACTTTAATTAAGTTTGATGAATAATCGCTCTTTCAGAGCCTTTACTTAAGTTTGATGAGTTTCTGGCCCATACATCTTCATATATGTAAAACATGTACATAAATTAAACTTTATTACATTAAACATAAATAAAACATATCAAAATAGAAATACTTTTTATAATGCTATAATATAATGAAATTGAAATAATTAAATGGTATGAACATTTCCATCAACATCCTCAAGAAAATCAGAGACATAAAAATGAGTCATACTAACTCCATTTGGAAAGTCAAGATAATTCATGAGATCTTTAGGATCATTATGATCATTCATAAGATCTTCAAGATCATTATGATCAATAAAGTTTATTTCAATTTCCTTTCCCTTTTCTTTTATGAAGTCTTGGTACAAATCTGTCAAATGTTTAGAAGTATGACAGGTAAGTGACCAATGATCACGCCTACGACCACAAACATAAATTTCTCTATGTTTATCAAATGAGGCTCCATTTTCTTCAGGGAATGGAGTAGAACTGGTTATACGGAATTGATGATTTTTCAGCAAAAACTCAATATTTGTTCAGCCACTAGAAGACATGATATCACTTTTGGGAACGTAATTTTGTTTATCGCTTCAGGGAATATTTTGTTAACTTTCGCTCTCAATATTGCTACTACAGGAGCATATTCGAGGCATGAAATGTAGTAAATATTTTCTCTAACATGTCTTTATCAATATTTTTTTTATGGAGATCATGGCGAATAAAAATAATTGATTTTGCATGATCCTGCTTGGATGCATGATTACCAACCTTAATTGTATCTCTAAGGGTTTTTTTTTTTTTTATGAATCTCAGCATTAAAAGTACATGACAAATAATTTAAGTTTTGCAAAGTTTGACATTTATTTAAATATATAATTTTGGACAGTATAAGATTATTATATATGTAATTACTATGACCTTAAAGTGAGAACCCAATTAAGTTGAGAAAATACCCAAAAACAAAATGCAAAACAAATATGTCTATCCAAACATATTTGCTCTCGGTTTGAAGTTATTTTCATAAAACTCCACCACTTGGGGTTAGCATATGTAATATGAATAGTTTATGAATATTTAATGCCATATCACATGAAAACATACATGCCGGTTAGTATTTCAAAAGAAGATTTATATACTACTTTGTTTCCCATCTTGATCATGCTTCATCCAATCGGGAATTTTTCTCTGACTTATTTCAAAGCACTTAACTAATTTCCTCAACCATTTACCTGTTGTCATCCATCTTGTATGTATATATATACATATATATGTATGTATTTATATATATTATCATATACAATTTTAATGGAACAATACTACATACATATACATGATCAAATTTAATTGTAATGAAACAACACTTTCAGTGAATTGAACTTCCTTTTCAAAATTAGGTAGAAGATCGTGCTAATAACGTATTGTAAAGTATACTAAATAATAAGAATAATAGAAGAGAGAGAGAGAACACTTTTATTTCTTGTAAACTTGTAATTATATTTCTATATATCATTCTCTTGACAATGCTCTTATTTATAGACACATGTACATAAATACTTAGAAGTTTCAAACTCAAAGGTCTTTGGAAATTTCAAAGCTCAAAGATCATTACAATGATGAGAGGGTAGGAATGTATCTAGACATCCATATATTATATATAATTTTATAACAATAAATAAGTTTAAGTAATTTATTATAAAAGAAATTTCAATTGCACATGCTAGATAGTGCTAATTTTTTTGGGGTTGTATTACTAAAATTTTTATTTGATATATGACAAACCATTTAGGCTTTTAGCAATACAATTTTGTCCAGTAACTAGTGTTTGGTGTATTTAATGTATTTCAAACGGTTGTATTTGATGTATTTAATGAGGTAATTTTTGGTGCGTTTGGATTTCCAAATGTACCGTATGTGTACATGTTTAATTTGACTAAACAAACGTTGTATTCATCCTTTATATGAGAATTGTTTGTGAGTTTATTTTTCACTTCTCTAGTGAGGTTTGATTATTTTTTTTTGATATTTTAGTAGTGAATAATGTACTTGATTATGAAATTATATTATATTTTCAAAAAATGAGAATCCAAAAAAAACAAAATAAACGTCATATTTATGAGATAAATAGATTGTATTAAATCATCTGATCTTTGACTTACAAAATATTTGTTCAGGTGTGTTCGGTACATATAGAATTCCTAATTATTATTATTATTATTATTATTTTGAACAAATGTCTTCCTTAGCACCAGCAAAAAGTATTCATGCATATGGACCAAAAAAATCTCTTTCAAACTTGGCATCTAAATTATTTTCATTGTGGAAAATTTAGGGATGGCCGATCAGTGTTTTGTCTGGCAAGTACAAGCTAATTGTGTCATTGCCCTTACAAAATTCAAACAGAAAAATTAATCTTAGAATTTCACTATAAATATTATTAAAAGAATAAAACTGAAGTAGTTCACTATCTGTCTATCTAAAGAATTATCTTGCCTAAACCCTTAGATATCTTTGTATCTACTATCTAAAACAATGTGTAACAGAAACTGATATTTTCACAATAAAAGTGTCGCTATAGATGTATAACGATGGCGAAAACCGTCGCTATATGATCTATAGTGGCGGTTTTGTTGTGAAAATATTATTTTTTGTTATGAATTTATCAATTTCTTATATTATATTTCTTACAGTATAAGTAGACCTGGCAAAAAATAGGTTTTGGTTGGTTTTGGGTTACATCAAATAGGTTTGGTTGGTTTTGGAACCAAAGTCATATTACTTATATTTAATATTGGTTATGTAGTTTGGATTTAAATGGTTATGGGTCAAATCCAAGTCGACCTATTTTTCAAATTATAGTTTCACTAAAATCTTAATTTCTGTTATACTAAAAGAGTCTTATTTTAATTTTTTAGACCCAAATTTGAAACTAAAAATTTTAATTGATGTGACAAATTTGAGTATTAAAAACATTAATTTTGTGATTAAAGGCACTTTAAAAAAAATTACATTAATAATTATTATGTTAATTAAAATTAATGAAATTATTGAGAATTTTATTACAATAATCAGTAAATATTATTTTTTTGGAGTGTATATATAATCAATAAATATTATTTTTTTGAGGCTGGGGGTGGGCGTGGGAGTGTATACATAATCAATAAATAATATTTTTTTGGGTGGTGAGGGGGTGGGAGGAGGGGGGTGGGGGGTGGGGTATACATAATCAATAAATATTATTTTTTTGGTAGGGGGTGAGGGACGGGAGGCGAGTTGGGGGTGTATACATAATCAATAAATATTATTTTTTGGAGTGGGGTGTGGGGGTAGGGGTGGGGTGGTGGGTGGGGCGTAGGGTAGGGGAAATTAAATTAAATTATGTAATATAATAGAAAACAATTTATGGAGAGAAGAAGGAAATAAAATTTAATTATATAATATAAATTGTATAATTTAAATGAGTTATTTTAATTAATTAAGGGAGGATATATTAATTATTTAAATTAGTAGTTCGTTACACTAAAAGTGTTAACTTTATTATGGATTAACTTCATAATTAGTGAAATGGTTTTTATTCATAATTATAAATGTATAAATTACAAAAGTATGTAATATGTATATAATGTAATATGTATAATGTATATGTGTTATATAAGAATGTAGTGTAATAATGCATACATATTGATGTATTATCTCTTCAAAATGCAAAAAATTATTATAGACTAATATTAGTCAAAACTAATTAAACTAGATCCAACTCATATTTGTAATAATAATATGACAAGTCATAAGAGTGGGTTATCTGGGTGAAGTTAAAAGCTGCCCTTACCCTATATAAATCCTTCATTTGCTCACAATAAAAAACCAAGCTAAAAATATACAAATATTAGTTTATTGTCAACTTACCAATATGAGCTACTTAGCCATTGTCCCATTCCTCCTCCTGCTCCCTAGCCTCTTCACCACCACCAGTGCCGCAACTTTTGAAATCCGCAACAACTGCCCTTACACCGTGTGGGCTGCAGCGTCACCAGGTGGCGGCCGTCAACTTAACCGAGGCGAAACTTGGTCGTTATATGCACCTCCTGGCACCAAAATGGCACGCATTTGGGGTTGAACCAATTGCAACTTTGATGGTTCCGGTAGGGGCAGCTGCCAAACAGGAGATTGTGGGGCCCTCCAGTGCACGGGCTGGGGAGTTCCACCCAATACCCTGGCCGAATACGCCCTGAACCAATTCGGTAACCTAGATTTTTATGACATTTCACTAGTAGACGAATTCAATATTCCTATGGATTTCAGCCCCACCACTAATCTTGGAGGGAAATGCAAACAACTTTTGTGCACGGCGGATATCAACGGGCAATGCCCGAACCCATTGCGGGTTGCGGGTGGGTGTAATAACCCGTGCACGACGTTCAAGACCCCAGAGTATTGGGTACTAACAGTCATGAGAAGGTACTGAGGGAAAAGAGTGTGCTAGTAGTTAAGTGGTGGTTGTTTTAATGTAATTTCTTATCTTCTTGTTGTTTTGATGTAATTTGTTAGCAAACTTCTTGTTAGCAGATGGAAACATGAGTACTACTATGACTAAATCAAAGATATCTACATTAATTACATTTTATGTATTTTTTCTCGGGAACTGATATTTTCACATGTATTTTTGATATTTTTACATGATTCTCTCTCACGTGAGCATACAGTAGGTTTCACCTTTATGTGAGAAGGAATTATGTGGAAATATCAAAAACACACGTGGATAGTGCTCCCCATTTTTTTTTATGTTTCTCTATTTCTTTGTGTTATGATTTGTATTTTTATGTTTTACAATGGTTTCAACTCTTTATAGCTTTGGTCGTGAAGATCAAGTTTTTGACCAGCTTACCAATAATTACAATGGTGGGAATTCAAGCCGGCCATTTCAATAAACTACATCACAACTGTGTTCAACTTATTTTTCAAGCTGGTAGTTTAATCCTCCAAGGCCACTGCACTCGTGTGTTTATGTTATTGGGATATTTCACAAGTATTTGGTCCCATTGTGAATGACAACATTCTATATGACACATGACATAGTCCATTATCTTTCACATGACATATGACACATGACATAGTCCATTATCTTTCAAGTTTTGTTGTTGTGCGTTTCACGTACGTAGCAGAAAATTAATGATAGGGCCACAAAGACATTTAATTTCCAAAGACTTGAACGAAGTATGCATGCATGCATATGGACCAATAAAATCTCTTTCAAACTTGGCATATAAATTATTCTCATATATTGTAGAAATTTTAATAACTTTTAATTAATCTCAAGTAACTCAGGTGATAGTGAGCTTATTTCGAGACCTGAGTGGGTAATGGATTTGTGCCTACGTCCCTAAAAATATATATAACAATATTAGTTATAAAGTGAAACATTAGAATGAATAAGTTTACTATCACATAAAATCCGATCACATACCGCTCATATACACTCACATGCATATTCTGATGGCACACGTGACTTGCTTTGCACGTGGGCCATCAGAATTTGTATGTGAGTATATGTGAGCGGTTTTATATGATAATAAACGTACTCCATTAGAATTTAGGTTGGAAATCCAAATTCTGTTTAGCAGTACATGAAGTATATTATGCAGTAAATTTAGTTACAACTTTGATAAGTTTGGTTTAATGAATGGTTTGAAGAATTCAGTTCAGTAGTATATGAACTATATATATATTATCCAGGTATCACTACAAGAAAAATCTTTAATTTTGACGGAATATTTCCTCGAAAATAAGTCTATTCCGTCGGAACTAACTTATTTATCCGTCGGAAATTCAATCGTATCTAAACGCGTCAGAGATAAGTTCCGTCGCAAATTTCGTCGAAATTCTCTAATTTCTGACTGACTTATCACCGACGGAATTCCGTCGGACCTAAGTTAATTTCGACGGAACAAATACGACGGAATAACTTCGCCGAGTTTAAGAGCTATTTATTTCTGACGGATAATTCCCTCGGAAATATCTTATCTTCGACATAAAATTAAATTAAATGAAATAATAGTAAAAACCAAGTTTGACGGAAAATTTCCTCGGAAATAAGATATTTCCAACCGAAAAATAATTTTTGAAAATAATTGTTAGAATTTGTCTGAACATTAAATCCGATGAAATATCCGTCGGCAATACTTTATTCCGTCGAAAATAACCTTTTTTTAAAAATAAATATTTTAAAATTGCAATTTTCAGGTATTTAAATCCATTTATGTACCTGTAATATGTTTTATCCCAATATAGACAGACAATAATATATTTCACATTCAAATATTCAACGTAGCGCTAAAAACCTGTATCATCACATTCCAATTTCAACCCAATTTCAACAATCTTAGAAATTTCAGACCAAATTTCAATAAATCAACTTTTTTAAAACAATTTTCACATTCCAATAATCCCAATTTCAAATTCAACAATAATATGCTCTAATTTCAGATTCAACAATAATACGCATCAATTTCAGATTCAACAATAATATGCCCCATTTTTTGATATATATATATATATATATATATATATTTATATATATAA
Organism: Panax stipuleanatus; assembly: GCA_020205555.1. Classification (NCBI taxonomy): domain Eukaryota; kingdom Viridiplantae; phylum Streptophyta; class Magnoliopsida; order Apiales; family Araliaceae; genus Panax; species Panax stipuleanatus. Next base: position 98,042,933 of record CM035123.1, on the reverse strand, counting down.
CATTACAAAACAGAGAGATGACAAATTTCAGATAAAAAAACCCCATTCCCAATTTCTGATAGTAAAACTCCATTCAACAATAATATTCACGAATTTTAACTTCAGATTCTCCATTAACCCTAACTATTGAAGCAAAAATTTCTTCTTACCTTGTATTTGACATAGAGGGAGAGCTAGAGAAATGAGGTGGGGTCGTGAAACGACGGAGTGGAGGAAGTTATCGGCAGTGGCGGCCGGACTGGCGACGTGAGAAGGTAGAGGGTTGCGAACAGGCTGTTGATTAGAGACAGAGACGACAGAAAGTGAAAGAGCTAGTGAGAGACCGGTGGCGGAGGGGAGGGGGTGGGGGGACCGGGGGGAGGGGGGGTGGGGGAGGGGGGTGAGTGAGAAGAAGGAGAGGGAGTGAGTGTGACGCTCCCAAATTCGGATCAATAGAACCTCGGACCTGGTACGTTACGGTACTTCATCGTCATATGTATTCTATAAACTAATGCGGAATATATAAATGTAAATTATTTATTTCAAATGATTCTATCACATTTTTCAAGGTCTATTAACCTTAACTGAATACATACCTTAAGTAACTAAAAAGGTTTACAACATCATTTGCATATGATAAATAAATAGTTATGAATGCGTAATAATCTAGTCTTTGAAATTTGTCTTTGCCTCTGTCTTTCTTCGAGTTTTCGTCTTAATCTAAAATTTGTTATCATGATATAACAAGGGTGAGCAACTACTTTGCTCAACAAGTTTAAATACAACAAGGATATATCATGATTGAATGAAAGAATAAGCTTTCAAATTTTTAACAATATAATAATTGTGAAAGAGCATAAATCAAAATGTCACTAATTAAATGACTGAGTCAGTAATGTTTAAATTCAACAAAAACCATGAACAACTTTAACGCTTAACCTTATGGTAATGAAGGTGATCAGCCTTTCATACCAGATAAACATATGCAACATGCACTAAATGCGAATTATTAATTAGTATAGATATGAATAATCAACAATAATTATTCACTAACATGCTTTGAAATAATAACTCAAGTCTGAGTTAGAGAAACTTGCCTGTACCGTCGATTAATGCTACGTAATCTAATTTAATCTCTTTATTGAAAAGACCAATCATTATTAAGATTGATCTTTCAATTAGCATAACATATTTTATCTCACAATACTATTACTTTATAAGTAAACAATCTAACATTTAACCACATAGTCAAATATTAGATAATACCTTAACACCATATGTATTCACAATTCTAAACCTAGCACATATCGAGTCTTTAACAGTGTTCAATACAGTATGCTGAGTGGTTTCCCACAAACAACCAACAAACTAGTTTTTCGTCTCGTCTACACTGTATTTCACAGCGAGTTAGATCGGTTGCTAGTTCGTATATACCTCCGCTCCCTAAAGGAATCGTTTAGCTCAGATACTATACATCAACCATTAAAGAGTACGACTGTACCACTACTTTATCATATAACTTGTGAATTAACACTTAATCTTTCATATTATAAGTTCTTCTTTATAATCCATTAAGCCGAATATCTAATCCAACAACCTAAATTCAAACTAAATTACAATCCAGCAACCTGGATTCACTAATTCAGTAAACCTAATACACTAATTCAGCAAACCGAATCCACCAATTCAGCAAGCTGAATACAAGCTAACATAATTAATTCAGCAAATCGAATTCAAACTGTATTTCCTTTTTAACATATAAAATTTCCAATTCATCATATTATACATTCAATATGGCCGTCTATTGAATGTCCAATTAATAACTTAATTGCTCTTTTAAACTCTCATTTAATATTATAATTATTAATAATATTCAAATTATTTACTAATATTATTAATCATTAAATAATATTTTAAATCAATGATTTAATAACACCTTATTCCAAATATTATCAATCACTCAATAATATCTTAATCTAATATTATTAATCTTTTAATAATATTTTAATCATTTATTAAACTTAAAAACAATTTATTTTAATTGTTTAATATTTACTAATTTATTTATTTAACTACCATACAAGGCCATAAACATAATATCTCATCGTCAATGACCAAAACCCCTTTCAAAAATCTTCATATAGCATATCTAGGGTTCTCTAGCCATAAATTCCTATTTTCCAAATTTTTAACATTACACAAGTAATTTAATTTATTTATTCATAACTAAATTATTTTCATGAAAAATACCAAATCATCTTATTATTAATTTTTTATCTATTGGTCACACATATATACTTATATTCCATACACAAAAATAATTTTTCTAGAATTTCTCAATTTTCTTTAGTATTTTTCAAAAGTTCGTTTTTAGTTCGTAACTTAAGAAAATTAACTATATCATGTTCAACTCCAAAAATTCTCAACTCTTGGCAGAATTCTCAACATTTCAATGATTACCAAGTATATAATAAATTCATTTCTAGGGTTTAGAAATTTTGTAATTCATATTTTATCTATTCTCATTCGAATAGTAAACCATATAGGTTTTACTTAAAATTTAAATTAAATCCTCAAATTCCCATCTAGGTTTTATTCTTTAACCTTTATTTTAATCATTTAAAATCTTATAAATCTTCGGGTTGTCACAGTGAGTGAGAAGAGAGAGAGTGTGAGGGAGTGATGTTAGGTGTCAGAAAAGAGGACGTCTGATTAGCTTTTGTCAGTTATTTCCGACGGAATTTCCGTCGGACCTAATCCCTCAGAATTAAGTTAAAGTCGATGGACAATCCCTCGAAAATAACTCTAGATTCGTCGAAATTAGGTTTCGCGCTAAGCGGAAAGATGGCGCCACGGGGGGTCTACTACTTCCGACGGAATTCCGTCGAAATTATATTATTTTCGAGAAAATTATCTTCGAGGGATTATTCTGTCGAAAGTAGGTTAATATCGACGAACTAGATTTCGTCGAGGATAAGTCCGTCGGAAGTAGCCCCTTTTCTTATAGTGTATGCACTACAAGAAAAAAGCCTATCTGCGACCGCATATCAGCGACCGCAGATAACCATCTGCGACCGCATGCGGTCGCTGATAAGCGTCGCATAAAATCTGGTCGCTAGAATGCACATCAGTGACCACTATTAGCGACCGCATTATCTGCAACCGACATTAGCGACCGTTATTGTCCTTTCGGTCGCTAAAATGAGTCAGCATGGTTCAGGGCCACAGGCTGACGTGTGCCACGTGTCAGCGACTGCAATCAGCGATCGCATGCGGTCGCTGAAATCCCCGTATGATTAGCGACTGCTTATACTTATCAGCGACAGCATGCGGTCGCTGATGTAAAAAAACATTGGACCCAGAATTTTGCTGTTTTGTCGAATTCCCAAAAAACTGTACCTGTTTTGTATAGGTACAGTTTATATACCTGTTTTGTACCTGCTTTATCCCAACACATAAACATGCACAACAATATAACATCCATCGTCCATTTACCGACACATACACCAAACTAGTATATAAACTATATATAAACTATATAAACCTTTAAAAACCGATATAAATTGAATAAATATAAACAAATATAATCTTTAAGCAACATACAGACATCCAAAGAATGAATATAAAAGTATAAGATTCTCAAATAACTACAAAACAACACTAAATCAGTCTTCAAGCATCATTGTCCAAATTAGTTTCTCCTTGATCTTGATCACCCTGTAATTAACAAAAAAAATGAAACAAATTACATATAATATAGTATATATGTTGATACTGGTGTTACGATCGACAATATACAGTTGTTTTTAAACACAACAATATATATATATATATATATATATATATATATATATAAGTCACTACTTTGATTGTAATAAATAAGATTGATTACCTCGTCGCCATGCCCATGCTGTGATGCTGCTGCTGCCGCCACTGCATCAGCTAACTCATCAGCACTCAGAGCCGCCAAATGCCCGCCCAGTATCTTTAGAAGATCGCGATCTTGACATATAGCTCTCACACAGTCAGCAAGAGTATGAATGGCTGGATGACTCGATGACTGTGAAGACTGGGTAGCAGAGCTGCCTGAGCCACTGAAGGATGGGCGTCGTCGTTGTCCTTGACCTTTGACGTAGTTCTTCTTCACAACAGACGTCCTCTCCCACAATTCTTGATCAATTGGCGGACGTGGGGTGCCTTCAGGATAACGCTCATTCAATAAAAGCTTATAAGTATCCTGTCATCATGTTAACAATTAAATAGTTAAAAATAAATTGGTAAAATTCTAAAGAATGACGTAAAACTTGATAAGCAAGATTAAGTTGTTAAAACTTATTACCGCTATGTGGACAGCATCAGGCAGACCATCACGGGTGGCCACGTACACATCCAGCCAATGGATAGGCTGACCTTGAGACTGAGACTCCTATACAAAATATATTCCAATATTACTAAGTACACATGTGATATTCTACAATTTATAATTGCAAACATATTAAAACTATTCATACGTACCCTGGCAGTGATATGCTGCAACTGTGAAATACCGCCGCCTCTGTAGGTTCCTTTAGCCTTTTCGCCATCAGGTACACCCGAGGATCTGTTAGTGGCGGCAGTCTTGCGTCTTTTGACCCAGGTCTCATCTCTCCATTGGGCACACATCTCAGCCCATATGGACTAGGTGCACCACCAGGGGCTATGCTCATGCATGTAATCCTCACCCTGGCCTGGATGGTCGATCGATGCATTGTGAAGGGCTTTTTGTCGTTCTTTGTTCAAATTGTCTTTGGTGCGGGCGGCGCACTTCTGCCAAATAGTGTCTGTATCACTGAAGCCTGCGCGTCTTCCCATCTATACCTTTTCTGCAAATAAAATAACAATAATAATATTAAAATGATACTTTGAACATATAATCCAACACTATTAAACAATTATCCTTAGAATATTATATTATCTATCATAATTAAAAAAAATACCTGAAATTCAGCCCAAACTGCATCCTTGTGGGCGATAGGTGTGGTCGCCCACGTAATCACAGGCGTGGGCCAATTCTGTAAGCACAATTGTGATATGCACTTGACGATCTTATTATCTGAAAAATCACTATATTATACAATAATTTACATCAAAGATAAGTAGATATATTAAAGCAATTTACATTAGTTATATATCTTGTATAAATGGAATCTAAAATGCTTATATATAAATGATGCGGGACGTACGTGCTATTCGGAGGAGGACGAATCTGAATAAGAATCCGATCATCCGGATTAGTAGGGGCCTTTGGCACATGATTAGGCCCCCTACCCAAGCCACGCTTTTTTTGCGCTGCTTCAGAAGCCATCTATATATTACAAATTTCAAAATGTTAGTATGAGTTATATTTGATTACATGTATATATGAATATAAATTGACAATAATGACAGGAAATTGCATTTAAATAGTTAAGTACATAAACATGTCAGTGATATAAAGATGTTAGTATGAGTTATATTTGATTACATGTATATATATGAATATAAAATGACAATAATGACAGAAAATGCTAAACATGTAATGCTAAACATACATTTCATTTGTTCAAGTGTCAATGTCTGATTCAGAATCATCTTGTATACGTATTGCAGATTCATAACCATCATCTGCTTCAGATTCAGTGTCAGATTCAGTTAGTAACTCTTCCTCCTCAGTATCAATGTCATCTAACACAAGTATTGACTCAGGATCTAATTCATGTGGTTCATCTCCACCATCTAACTGGATTACTTCATTGTCGTCCTCCACATTTATTATAGTTTGAGCATGAAGCATATGCTCTTGGTAAATCTCCCCATCAACTACTTCTACACGACTGCGCGCGGGAGTATGAATTACAACTTGCCAATCTGTAGGCGGTCTATCCCTTTTCCTAATAGGACTAGGAGTGTAGTATACTTGTACTGTTTGAGTTGGTAAAACAAATGCTCCATACAATACGGACAAGCCAACTTCCCGTGTGTACTCCATCCAGCTAACATACCATAGGCAGGGAAATCACTTATAGTCCACATAACTGCTGCCCTAAGGTTAAAATTTGTTTTCGTTGCAACATCCCAAGTCTGTACTCCATCCTCCCACAATACCTTCAACTCATCTATAAGAGGTCTCAAGTAAACATCTAAGTTCTTTCCAGGACTCTTAGGACCAGGAACCACGAGTGAAAGAAACAAGTATGATTGTTTCATACACATCCATGGAGGCAAGTTGTACGGAGTAACAATCACAGGCCAACATGAGTACGGAACAGCTGAGTGGCCGAACGGGTTGAATCCATCAGTGGACAAACCAAGCCTCACATTTCTACGTTCCAATGCAAATCCAGGATGTGCTAAGTTAAAATCCTTCCAAGCCTGCCCATCTGCGGGATGGTTAAGTTCTCCATCTTTAGCTGGAGATTTCGCATGCCAAGTCATATGTTCAGCTGTTCTTGAAGACATGTACAACCTTTTTAAACCGATGCGTAATTGGAAAATACCTTAAAATCTTAAAAGGTATACTTGTCTTTTTTGTAGTCACACCCTCTTTATTAGGCCTGAACCGATCATGACTGCAAAACGTGCACCTTGTCTTTTGTTCATTTTCCTTATAAAACAACATGCAATCGTTCGAACATGCATCGATCTTTTGGTATCCAAGACCCAACTTCTTCACCATTTTTTTACAGTAGTAGTAGTTATCGGGTAATTTTCATCGTCTGGCAACATACTCTTAATGGCCTTCAATAGCGACTCAAAACACTCATGGCTCATGTTGTGATCAGCCTTGATGTTAAGTAATGTCGCCACTGCAGACAATGTAGTGTGCTTGGTGCAACCATGCCACAACGGCTCGCTACCCTCGTCTAACAACTTAAAGAACGCTTTGGCATCAGAATTCATAGGTTGCTCTCTGCCTTGTTCCCAATCAAAATCCGGCCCTGCAATATCATGAACCATGGCATTCATACGATGGGTACTGCTGCCCGGAGTGTGTACTTGTGCATAGCCACTATCTCTTCTCTGCCCATGTGCCCACCAGCATTCTTCATAATTTCTCATGAACCCAGAAACAAGTAAATGATAGTTTACTATGTCTCTGTCTATATAATTTTGATTTTTACACTTCAAACAAGGGCATCTTATCTTGTTCTGACCATTCACACATTCCGGATGACTATATGCATAATCTAGAAACACCTGACAACCAGTTCTAAATTCAGTTGTAGCACCTATTTGGGAACTTGACTTTCGTTTTCTCATCCAACTTCGGTCTGAATAAAGGTCCATGATACCACGGTACCTATTGCAAACAAGAATTATTGTATCCCCTTGTTAGATATTTACAATTTAGCCCAATGTCATTTATGATGCATATAAATACATATAGATGTATCCTTATGTAAGCATATTACTTGAGCATACTTGTAAGCATATGCGTTAAGCATACTTGTAAGCATATGACTTGAGCATACTTGTAAGCATATGATTAACATTTAAGCATAATTGTAAACATATGACTTGGGCATATACACGTATATGATTAACATTTCAACATACATGTAAGCTGTTATTGTTTGAGGGTGTTCAAACACAACACAGCTCCAACCATACATGTTCAAACCATACTTCTCCCATCTTCAAGCTTCAAAGGAAACTAGTTGATTGGTGACACATTTAATTCTCTTGTCTGAATACTTTCGTCCTGCCTGGATTTATGATATAGCTGTAGAATCCTAACTTGATTAGTCATAGTTCTTCTATAGGATCATAGATTATTCTTGTTAACATAACCTAAGCCCCTTGAACCTATAACATCTTCCCATTATAACAGTTTAACTAGATCAATTTCATTCTTGTTCTTTTTGTTTAGTGTTTAATTAATTTTGCTTCCTAGATAACCCTTTATATTTGATACTAATAGTCTATGCTTTATATGTGAAGAAGAGGAGCTTACATAGAGAAGACTCGGCAAGGCAGTTCATCCGATGCTCTATTCTTTTGGATGTCAGTCATTTTCTTATTCTTTTTTGAAGCAAGTTTGTAGTAGGTTATATTAAGATTGTGTTTTGTACCTAAAAATATTAGGCACTATTTTCTAGCTGTTCTGTTATGCAAACTAAGTAAACTGTATGTGATTATATATGTGGGTTGTATGCCTCCTATTCGTTGGTCGTAAATAAATTCTCATCCATCCAACAGTAGAGATATATTTTGACTTGTCAAGTCAATCAAAGAACTTTTTTTCAAAGTTTAAATGAATTAATATATATTTTAAAAACTGACTTTAAAGTTCATAATATTTTTTATATTTTTAAATTGAGGAGAAATTTAGTGAATTTGCTTACTTATAGTATTAGCTTTCTAACTTATTAGTACACTATTTTATTGAAACCATACCTTTTCCATTTGAATGTGTCAAGAAGTAATATTTCTTGTTGCCGTTGGTGGTAGAGTTTGTTGACTTATAATTTATTTTTTTAACTAAGAAAAATAAGATACTAAGAAAAAGAGAAGATTCATTGATATTGGGTGGGTAAGCCAAGTAAAGGCTGTGCTTTTTTATTTATGGTAGACTTGTTTAAAATTATTTGGGATTCTTAATACCTAATTCATAATATAGCATCTAAGTTTGCATATTGGAAAATCAGTACTCTATATTGGGTTGGGTTGGCTATTACAATTATAAAATTATAATAGCTTTTTTGCAAACGGGAGGAAGTAGTCGGATAGTAGTATATATATTTCTATCGGCTAAATTTATTATAAATTCATTTATGCTGAGGATGGATTGAAAAATAGATCGGAATGATTTTTAAGAATATCTCATGTTTACATATATTAGTCGTTGTTGTTGATGGTGTGTGATCATATACATCCATTATACTAGCTATTAGTATGAATTTCATTCCACAATTTTTCAAACGGAATAAAAATTAAGAGAATTGAATGAATTTTTATTTTCATTCCATGGAAATTGTTTATCATCCAAAATGATCACTAAATACATATGTGATCACAAATTTTTATTTATTTATTAGTTGACAACTAAGTAAATGGTAACTTAGTAATGTTACAAAGAATATATATATAGTATACAATACCCAAATTAAACCTAATTACCCAAATTAAACCTAATTACCCAAATTAAATCTAATTATCCAAATTAAACCTAATTAAGGGTTCTTAACAATGGGGTATACATACACCAAATTAATCAAATTTATGTATATATATATATACATATTCATAGCAACAAATCAATATAATAACATGTATATATGTATATATATATATATATATATATTCATAGCAACATATCAATGCATATATGTATACATTACCCAAATTAATCATTCATTGTATACCAAAATCATTCATAGTATAACTAATATATACCTAAATGTCGGCGACGATAGCAGCGGGCGGTGGCGGTGAGGCGGTAGCAATGGGCGGCACCTCTTCTCCCTATTCTTCTCCCCCTTCTCCCTCTTCTCTCCTTCTCTGTCTCCCTCTTTTTCTTTCCGTTTCGCGTCTGTTGTCCAGGCCTGTTGCTGAGAACATTTAAAAGCATCAGCGACCGCTTTCAGCGACCGCATGCGGTCGCTAGTGTTTAATGACGTGGATATATCAGCAACCGCATGCGGTCGCTGTAACTCCTTGGTCACTGAAGAAAAGCCCGCGAGCAATTCACGCTAATTTTTAGGCGGCAAAAACACACCTGCGACCGGATAGCGACCGCGTGCGGTCGCAGATATAATTTAGCGACCAGATTTTATGATGGTCGCCAAAGGCGGTCGCTGATGCCACCACTAGCGACCGTATTTTGCGGTCGCTGATATTTTTGGTCGTTGATAGCCTCTTTTCTTGTAGTGATGGACAATTTGTTAAGTTTTAGGTTTTCTAAGTATGTCTTGTAATTTGATCAGTGTTGGTACTTGTGTCATTATCTATGTCTAGTAGATTTTGAAGTGGAATTCAACGATCTATCTCACATCAATTTATCACTAATGCAGCGCATACCTGTGTAAACTGACCCAATAAATATGTTGTACCAACTCTTTATTTAAAAAGTTAATCTATTAGGTTAAGGTTACAAGATACTTATTAATTCATCTATACTGATCTTAAATTTATCCGATATGAGATTCATGTAAAATATCCTAACAATCTTCACCTTTCACTTGAATACATATCACAAATATCATACTAGAGTAGTTACCATTAAGCAAATATTTTTTGAATCTTTCAAGAGCTCTGCTCAACTCAACCTCCTTATCTGTCGCGTATATACTCCACCCTGGAGTACCAACCTGATACCTGGGCCTATCGAACAATGAGATCTAATACCACTACATCAATTCATCACCTATCAAATAATGAGCTCTGATACCACCACATCAATTCATCACCAATGCAACACACACCTGTGTAGACTAACCCAATAAGCATGTTGAACCAGTGTTATTAAACCAGGACCGACTCGTCGATCCTACCAGTAAAAACCGAAACCGATCGGCTCATCGGTTCGGTTCAACTCGATTTTATTGTCATGGGCAGCCACACCAATTATTGTAGATGATGACTAATTTGACAAAATAGAGGAAGATTTATCTCATCTCGAACCACTTGACAAATCAAAGGAAAATTTATCTCAGCTCGAGCCACCTGATGATTTTGGATCAAAGGGGAATGTTGAAACTATAAAAGAAACACTTCAATTAGCAATAAGAGACAATGAGAAACTACAAGCTGATTCAAGAAGATCAACTAAAGCATAAAGGCAGCCTGATTACTTGAAGGACTATGACATCTCTGCAAACCAGATTTCCAAATTCATGTTTCTTTCTGGGTGAAATGAACAACAACGAACCATCATGCTATGATGAAGTAAAAGGCAATACTAAATGGGATTTTGATATGCAATTAATAAGAAGTTGAAACATTGATGATGAATGAAACCTGGGAACATGTGCCTAAGCCTAAAGACACAAGGTTTGTATAGTTGCTCATGGATTTTCACAATGCTATGGGCTAGACTACGAGGTAAAATTTAGTCCAATTGCAAAGACGATGACGTTGAGAACACTCATCTCCTTGGCAGCGTACAAAAGATGAAAATTATGGCAACTCGATGTAAAGAGTGCATTCCTTTATGATGAACTAGATCGTGATGTGTACATGGAGCAACTGCAAGGTTTTATTTCTAAGCAGTTCCCTTATTATGTTTGCCAACTAAAGAAGGCGTTAGATGGTTTGAAATAGGCTCCACGTGCTGGGTATAGTAAGATTTCTCAGTATCTTACATTTTGTGGGTTTACAGTATCAAATTCAGATTCTAGTATATTTGTAAAGCTTAAATCAGGAAGTCGAGAGGTGGTACTGTTGTATGTAGATGATATGGTCATCACTGGAGACAATGATATTGAAATATCACGTTTACGTGATGACTTATTAGTTCGATTTGATATGAAAGATCTTGATGAAATAAGATGTTTTCTAGGCTTGGAAGTTCAGAGGCTACAAGATGGCTATTTAGTGTCACAAAAGAGCTATGCTAAAAGTTTGGTGGAACTTTTTGGCTTGGGGAAGTCGAAAACAAAGTCAACTCCAATAGAGGATAATTTGAAATTAAAGAAGAATGAAGGGAAAATTCTAAAAGATGCAATCACGTTTCGACAACTCGTTGGTAGCTTAATTTATTTAACTATCACAAGACCATATTTTACATATTCTATTGGTGTAATTTCTCAGTTTATGCAGAATCCGTGTAGTCCTCATTTGCAAGCTGCAAAACGGATTCTACACTATGTGAAAGGAACTTTTGAGCATGGTCTCATGTACAAGAAAGGAGAAAATTTTATGCTACATTGGTTTAGTGATACAGATTGGGTGATGCAAATGATTGACGTTCGACTACGGGATACTACTTTAGCACTAGATTTGTAGCAGTCTTGTGGTGCAGTAAAAAACAACCTTGTGTTGCTCTTTATAGCACAGAGGCCGATATAGTTAGTGAAGGAAAATCTTCTCTCGTTAAATAAATTTGTTCGTCACAATATATTACTTGCAAGGGAATAAATTATTCACTAATTTCAAATATTCCTTCTTAAAATATTATTCATGAAGGAAACTACTCTTTCACTACATAACAATATTTCATTACCAAATATAATTTATGAATAAAAAGTTATTCACAATATATCCTTCACAAAAAAACATCTAGTTACTACTCAACGACTAGGTCTAATGCGAACAATCGTGTGAATGAAATATTTCTTTGCAATAAATTTCTTGTGAGTGATATATTATGTCTTGTGAAGGATTTGTGCTTCACTAGATGCCCTTTTTGGTGTAATGATTATTTCAAATTTTAAATCTTAAACCATGCAAAATTATATATTCCAATATTAAATTTACGATCATACTTAAATTGAACCTAAACATACACTAAAAGATGAGAAATATTAAAGAATTTAGAATTCTAAATGGTGCAGTTTTGTATGGGGTGCAGTTTCTATCGCAACCATTATTAAAAGATGCGGTTTCTACTGAGAAAATAACAATATGCTACCGAAATCATTAATGCGGTTTTTTATATGGTTTTTGCAATTTTGCTCGCGATTAATGGTATATGATTTACAAGATAAATCATATACCAGCGATAATATAAATTTTTTATTCATTGAAAAAGTGATATTGCTCACTTATGTTGCGTATGTGAGTTTGGACGGATGAGATAGGAAGATAAAGTATAGGAGGGGAAATGATGGGAAGGGATGAGAATGAATTATAATTTTCTCTTGTCATGTTTGTAAGTTTTAGAAAGGAATGGAATGGATGAGATTTTAATTATATTTTTCCTTATTTGTGAGTTTAGAAGGAGGGAATGAAAGGGAAGGAAAAATATTTTTATTTTTAAACTACGTTATTACTATATTATCCTTACATATTAATATAATAAATGACATGATTTATTTTGAAATGTTACGTATTTTAGATAATATAAAATGTCTAACTTTTCCATCATTTCCCATCCCTCCAAATCCTCCCATTTTTTCGTGAAATTTTTTGAGCCAAAATGAAATAAAATTTAACTTCAAATCTCTTCTATTCCTCCCTAAAAAACTCACAAACATGAGATTTGGAGGGATTTTAATTTTTTGCCCTTCCCCTAATAAAAACTTACAAACACAGTATTATGGTCCAAGTATTTCATTACCGTATCTTAATATCTTTAATGACGCAGGAAAATATATATGATTAGATTGTAACGTTATAATACAACCGTGATATGAAGGTTAACGTACTAACATAAACGGAATATAATCCTTGAATTCACAAGGAAAATAATAAAATCTTAAAGTGAATAAAAGAGATAATATCAATCAAACATAAAATATAACTGTTCAAAAACTCTAAGAAGCATATTTGTAGTCCTAAACTACTCTCCAATATCAATTAAGATATGAAAATTAAAATAACAAAAAATTAAAAAATACATCCAAGTTTGACTAATAATTTGACCACGATAAAAATACTTTAAACAGATTTTTGGGGTTTAAACGGTATATAAAGAGATTTTGTTTAGGGACTTAAAAATTGTAATTACTTTGAAACGTTTAATAAAATAAAATGCACTCACATTTTGTGACAGATAGCTAGAGTATAAATTAACTGTCAAACTAGAAAAAACAAAGCTTTTGTAAAATATACTAAATAATAAGAATAATAGAAGAGAGAGAACACTTTTATTTCATGTAAACTTGTAGTTATATTTCTATATATCATTCTTTTGACAATGCTCTTATTTATAGGCACATGTACATAAATACTTAGAAGTTTTAAACTCAACGGTCTTTGAAAGTTTCAAAGCTCAAAGGCCATTACAATGATATGAGGGGTAAAATGTATCTAAACATCCACATATTATGTATAATTTTATAACACTTCCCCTTGGATGTCTACTTTCTAAGAATATGCCTCGTTAAAAGCCTTACCAAATAAAAACCCTGCGGGAAAAATTTTTGACCAAGGAAAAGAGTATAATATTCTTGTATAATTTTAGTGCCTTAGGATTGCCTCATTAAAAACTTACAAAGGAAAATCTAGTGGGAAAAAAACTTAGCGAAGGAAAAAGAGTACAATCAGTACATATCATTTTTACTCCCCCTCATGATCACATAGAATTTCCATTGTTTATGGTAAAAATATCCTTAAGTCGACACATGCCAATGTTGTGCACCATCTTCTTAAAAGTCGCAATTGATAATGACTTAATGAACATATCATCCAAATTATAACATGATCGTATCTGCTTAACATCAATATCACCACTTTTCTGGAGCTCATGTGTATAAAATAATTTTGGTGCAATATGTTTGGTTCTATCACCCTTGATATATTCTCCTATAATTTGAGTGATACAAGCGACATTATCTTCATATAATATCGTTGGACTATTTATGATAGATGATAATCCACAGTTCACACGAATATGTTGAATTACTGATCTCAACCAAACATATTCACGACTTATTTCATGAATTGCGATAATCTCTGCATAAGAAGATCCAACTAACTGTGATTTTGATCCATCTTGTAAGTAAGTTAACTGCAAATGCTATATCAAGTCGTGAGAAATTTTGCAATATACATCAAAGCACCAATTGTACAAATATATGATACTTCAGGATCAAAAGTTTCTTCATTATTTTCTTGTGGTCGAAATAGACCTTTCTTGATATCAAGTGATTGACCCATCATTGGACTACTCAAAGGATTAACTTTATCAATGTACAACTGCTTCATGACCTTTTCTGTTTATGTTGATTGATGAACAAGAATTCTATTTGGAAGATGTTCAATTCGTAGGCCAATACAAAATTTTAGTCTTACCAAAATTTTTTATCTCAAATTTTATATTTTTGTTAACTCTTATGGAGTCCTTACAAGATTTAAATCATCAATATATACAACAGTAATAGCAAATTCAGATTCTAGTCTTTTGATAAAAACAAATGCACAAATTAGGTTATTCTCAAATCCTTTTTTCAAAACATATTACTGAGGCGATTATACCACATGCGTTCGGATTGCTTTAACTCATATAAAGATCTTTGTAACTTGATAGAATACATACTTCGACATGTAGAGTTATATGCTTCAGGCATTTTATATCCTTCAGGAATTTTCATATAGATATAATTATTATCTAATGATCCAAACATATATGTTGTAACAACATCCATTAATCGCATATCCAAATTTTCTTTTTCTACCAAGCTAAATAAAAATCTGAATGTAATTATGTCCATTATAGGAGCATATGTTTCTTCATAATCAATACCAGGTCTCTGCGAGAAACCTTGTGCTACAAGTTGCGCTTTGTACCTTATAATTTCATTTTTCTCATTTCGTACAAGTACTTATTTGTATTCAACAGGCATCACACCTTTAGGTGTTCGGATTACAGGTCCAAAAACTTCACGTTTACTTTGTGAATTTAATTCTACTTGAATCGCCTCTTTCCACATTGGCCAATCATTTATTCATTGAACATTCATCAACGATTTGTGGTTCATATTCATGACCATTACTTGTGGTAACATCAATAGCAAATTTATATGAAAATATGTTGTCCACAACAATTTTATTTATATCCTATTACTTCTCCTGTATGTGCATAATGTGTCGAGATCTCATTATTTTCAGGTACTTGATCCTCTTCAGAAGATAACTCTTCAAGAGATTTATTTTAAAGAGATTTTTGTTCATAAGAATTGGATAGATCAATCATTTTCATGGCATGTTCAATGGGTATAGCCTCTTTATAGGCAGCGACTACTTTTCTTGTATTTTCTCTTCCGAATAATTTTTATCTTTAACGCCAATCGGTCTTCCATGCTTCTTTGATTCATTTGTTGTTGTATTAACTGATTGTCCTACAGAGACTTCAATCTGTGTTGGGGTATTAGCAGCTGAAATATGAGATTTCAATATTTTCTTATTGTTGATGAATGCATCCGTTAATTGATTTGCAATTCCTTGCAAATAAATAATCATTTGAATTTTTCGTTCACATTGATTTATATGAGAATCAAGATGAGATAAAATTGAAACATCCTAAGTAATCTCCCGTCGTGCTTCAGGCAATGATCTCATGTCGTGATTCAGACAATGACTTTTCTCCCCCTAATTGTGGGAAGACTGTTTAATTAAAATGATATGCCTTAAAAATATCACTTGTTGAGGTTATGATGCAACATGTAAAATAACATTACCCCAAGCATAAACTGGTAATTTTGATTTTGTAATCAAATGTTGATCAATAATTTTAAGTCCCTTGATAAGTGATTCAGCTAAACCATTTTGAGTATGTGTATGTGCAACAACATGTTCAACATATATCAATTACAATTAACATTCAATATTCATCAAAAGATTAAGATGTGAATTTACCAGCATTATCTAAACAAATTTTCTAATTGAATAATAAAGAAATAATGCTCGCAACCAAATTATTTGAGTAAGAAGCCTAACAAATGCAACATTAGTAGAAAGTAAACATGCATGTGATCATCTGGTTAATGCATCAATTCAAACCATAAAATACTTGTATGAACCACATGGTGGGTGTATTGGTCCATATATATCACCTTAATTTTTCTTAAGAAAAATGAATACTCAACAACAATCTTTAAATGTGATGGTTTTATAATTAATTTACTTTGATATAATCAGTAGGTAAAAGAATCTTCTGGTTCTTTAAGGGATGTTCATGGGAGTTTTTAATAATTCGACGCATCATTATTGATCCTAAATGATCATATCAAAGCATAAAAATATTTGGACCCGAACACTTCTGGTATATTACAATATTTGTTTCAACTGTTCTCATTTTAGTATAATATAACCCAGAAGAAAAAATAGACAATTTTTCTAATATAAGCTTCTGGTCTGATATTATTGAAGTAATATAAAGAAATTTTTCACTGTCTTAGTTATTGGTTTCAATATGATAACCATTATAATGTATATCCTTAAAGCTGAGCAAATTTATGCTTGCCTCAAAAGAATATAAAACATCATCAATACAAAGTTTTGTGCCATTTGACAACATTATAATTGCTCTTCCAGAGACTTTAATTAAGTTTGATGAATAATCGCTCTTCTAGATACTTTAATTAAGTTTGATGAATAATCGCTCTTTTAGAGCCTTTACTTAAGTTTGATGAGTTTCTGGCCCATACATCTTCATATATGTAAAACATGTACATAAATTAAACTTTATTACATTAAACATAAATAAAACATATCAAAATAGAAATACTTTTTATAATGCGATAATATAATGAAATTGAAATAATTAAATGGTATGAACATTTCCATCAACATCCTCAAGAAAATCAGAGACATAAAAATGAGTCATACTAACTCCATTTGGAAAGTCAAGATAATTCATGAGATCTTTAGGATCATTATGATCATTCATAAGATCTTCAAGATCATTATGATCAATAAAGTTTATTTCAATTTCCTTTCCCTTTTCTTTTATGAAGTCTTGGTACAAATCTGTCAAATGTTTAGAAGTATGACAGGTAAGTGACCAATGATCACGCCTACGACCACAAACATAAATTTCTCTATGTTTATCAAATGAGGCTCCATTTTCTTCAGGGAATGGAGTAGAACTGGTTATACGGAATTGATGATTTTTCAGCAAAAACTCAATATTTGTTCAGCCACTAGAAGACATGATATCACTTTTGGGAACGTAATTTTGTTTATCGCTTCAGGGAATATTTTGTTAACTTTCGCTCTCAATATTGCTACTACAGGAGCATATTCGAGGCATGAAATGTAGTAAATATTTTCTCTAACATGTCTTTATCAATATTTTTTTTTATGGAGATCATGGCGAATAAAAATAATTGATTTTGCATGATCCTGCTTGGATGCATGATTACCAATCTTAATTGTATCTCTAAGGGTTTTTTTTTGATGAATCTCAGCATTAAAAGTACATGACAAATAATTTAAGTTTTGCAAAGTTTGACATTTATTTAAATATATAATTTTGGACAGTATAAGATTATTATATA
The DNA here is from genome assembly GCA_020205555.1 of Panax stipuleanatus. Taxonomy (NCBI): domain Eukaryota; kingdom Viridiplantae; phylum Streptophyta; class Magnoliopsida; order Apiales; family Araliaceae; genus Panax; species Panax stipuleanatus. The sequence continues at coordinate 98,024,835 of CM035123.1, read as the reverse complement.
TGTAATTACTATGACCTTAAAGTGAGAACCCAATTAAGTTGAGAAAATACCCAAAAACAAAATGCAAAACAAATATGTCTATCCAAACATATTTGCTCTCGGTTTGAGGCTATTTTCATAAAACTCCACCCTTGGGGTTAGCATATGTAATATGAATAGTTTATGAATATTTAATGCCATATCACATGAAAACATACATGCCGGTTAGTATTTCAAAAGAAGATTTATATACTACTTTGTTTCCCATCTTGATCATGCTTCATCCAATCGGGAATTTTTCTATGACTTATTTCAAAGCACTTAACTAATTTCCTCAACCATTTACCTGTTTTCATCCATCTTGTACGTATATATATACATATATATGTATGTATTTATATATATTATCATATACAATTTTAATGGAACATTACTACATATATTGATCAAATTTAATTGTAATGAAACAACACTTTCAGTGAATTGAACTTCCTTTTCAAAATTAGGTAGAAGATCGTGCTCATAACGTATTGTAAAGTATACTAAATAATAAGAATAATAGAAGAGAGAGAGAGAACACTTTTATTTCTTGTAAACTTGTAATTATATTTCTATATATCATTCTCTTGACAATGCTCTTATTTATAGACACATGTACATAAATACTTAGAAGTTTCAAACTCAAATGTCTTTGGAAATTTCAAAGCTCAAAGATCATTACAATGATGAGGGGGTAGGAATGTATCTAGACATCCATATATTATATATAATTTTATAACAATAAATAAGTTTAAGTAATTTATTATAAAAGAAATTTCAATTGCACATGCTAGATAGTGCTAATTTTTTTGGGGTTGTATTACTAAAATTTTTATTTGATATATGACAAACCATTTAGGCATTTAGCAATACAATTTTGTCCAGTAACTAGTGTTTGGTGTATTTAATGTATTTGATGTATTTAATGAGGTAATTTTTGGTGCGTTTGGATTTCCAAATGTACCGTACGTGTACATGTTTAGTTTGACTAAACAAACGTTGTATTCATCCTTTATATGAGAATTGTTTGTGAGTTTATTTTTCACTTCTCTAGTGAGGTTTGATTATTTTTTTTTGATATTTTAGTAGTGAATAATGTACTTGATTATGAAATTATATTATATTTTCAAAAAATGAGAATCCAAAAAAAACAAAATAAACGTCATATTTATGAGATAAATAGATTGTATTAAATCATCTGATCTTTGACTTACAAAATATTTGTTCAGGTGTGTTCGGTACATATAGAATTCCTAATTATTATTATTATTATTATTATTTTGAACAAATGTCTTCCTTAGCACCAGCAAAAAGTATTCATGCATATGGACCAAAAAAATCTCTTTCAAACTTGGCATCTAAATTATTTTCATTGTGGAAAATTTAGGGATGGCCGATCAGTGTTTTGTCTGGCAAGTACAAGCTAATTGTGTCATTGCCCTTACAAAATTCAAACAGAAAAATTAATCTTAGAATTTCACTATAAATATTATTAAAAGAATAAAACTGAAGTAGTTCACTATCTGTCTATCTAAAGAATTATCTTGCCTAAACCCTTAGATATCTTGCTATCTACTATCTAAAACAATGTGTAACAGAAACTGATATTTTCACAACACTTTATGATATTTTCACAATAAAAGTGTCGCTATAAATGTATAACGACGGTGAAAACCGTCGTTATTTTCACCGTTGCTATAGGATCTATAATGACGGTTTTGTTGTGAAAATATTATTTTTTGTTTTGAATTTATCAATTTCTTACAGTATAAGTAGACCTGACAAAAAATAGGTTTGGGTTGGTTTTGAGTTACATCAAATAGGTTTTGGTTGGTTTTGGAACCAAAACCATATTACCTATATTTAATATTGGTTATGTAGTTTGGATTTAAATGGTTATGGGTCGAATCCAGGTCGACCTATTTTTCAAATTATAGTTTCACTAAAATCTTAATTTCTGTTATACTAAAAGAGTCTTATTTTAATTTTTTAGACCCAAGTTTGAAACTAAAAATTTTAATTGATGTGACAAATTTGAGTGTTAAAAACATTAATTTTGTGATTCAAGGCACTTTAAAAAAAAATTACATTAATAATTATTATGTTAATTAAAATTAATGAAATTATTGAGAATTTTATTACAATAATCAGTAAATATTATTTTTTTGGAGTGTATATATAATTAATAAATATTATTTTTTTTGGGGGCTGGGGGTGGGCGTGGGAGTGTATACATAATCAATAAATAATATTTTTTTGGGTGGTGAGGGGGTGGGAGGGGGGTGGGGGTGGGGTATACATAATCAATAAATATTATTTTTTTGGTAGGGGGTGAGGGACGGGAGGCGAGTTGGGGGTGTATACATAATCAATAAATATTATTTTTTGGAGTGGGGTGTGGGGGTAGGGGTGGGGTGGGGTGGAATTGTATACATAATCAATAAATATTAATTTTTTGGGGGGTGATGGGTAGGTTTGGGGTGGTGGGTGGGGGGTAGGGTAGGGGAAATTAAATTAAATTATGTAATATAATATAAAACAATTTATGGAGAGAAGAAGGAAATAAAATTTAATTATATAATATAAATTGTATAATTTAAATGAGTTATTTTAATTAATTAAGGGAGGATATATTAATTATTTAAATTAGTAGTTCGTTACACTAAAAGTGTTAACTTTATTATGGATTAACTTTCATAATTAGTGAAATGGTTTTTATTCATAATTATAAATGTATAAATTACAAAAGTATGTAATATGTATATAATGTAATATGTATAATGTATATGTGTTATATAAGAATGTAGTGTAATAATGCATATATATTGATGTATTATCTTTCAAAATGCAAAAAATTATTATAGACTAATATTAGTCAAAACTAATTAAACTAGATCCAACCCATATTTGTAATAATAATATCACAAGTCATAAGAGTGGGTTATCTGGGTGAAGTTAAAAGCTGCCCTTACCCTATATAAATCCTTCATTTGCTCACAATAAAAAACCAAGCTAAAAATATACAAATATTAGTTTATTGTCAACTTACCAATATGAGCTACTTAGCCATTGTCCCATTCCTCCTCCTGCTCCCTAGCCTCTTCACCACCACCAGTGCCGCGACTTTTGAAATCCGCAACAACTGCCCTTACACCGTGTGGGCTGCAGCGTCACCAGGTGGCGGCCGTCAACTTAACCGAGGCGAAACTTGGTCGTTATATGCACCTCCTGGCACCAAAATGGCACGCATTTGGGGTCGAACCAATTGCAACTTTGATGGTTCCGGTAGGGGCAGCTGCCAAACAGGAGATTGTGGGGCCCTCCAGTGCACGGGCTGGGGAGTTCCACCCAATACCCTGGCCGAATACGCCCTGAACCAATTCGGTAACTTAGATTTTTATGACATTTCACTAGTAGATGGATTCAATATTCCTATGGATTTCAGCCCCACCATTAATCTTGGAGGGAAATGCAAACAACTTTTGTGCACGGCGGATATCAACGGGCAATGCCCGAACCCATTGCGGGTTGCGGGTGGGTGTAATAACCCATGCACTACGTTCAAGACCCCAGAGTATTGTTGCACCAATGGACCATGTGGCCCCACAGGTTACTCAAGGTTTTTCAAGGAAAGGTGCCCTGATGCCTATAGTTATCCTCAGGATGATCCAACTAGTACTTTTACTTGCCCCGGTAATAATAATTATCGGGTTGTGTTTTGCCCTTGAGGACCTCCTCATCTGGAGATAAATAGAAGTGATTATAAGCAGTTCCAATAAGTTAAAGGTTCAAAATTTGCACGCATGCGTATGTGAAGGTTCCACGGCCACTACCGTTCAAATAAGTTTTTATGTTAAAAACAAATAACAGTCATGAGAAAGAACTGAGGGAAAAGAGTGTGCTAGTAGTTAAGTGGTGGTTGTTTTAATGTAATTTCTTATCTTCTTGTTGTTTTGATGTAATTTGTTAGCAAACTTCTTGTTAGCAAATGGAAACATGAGTACTACTATGACCAAATCAAAGATATCTACATTAATTACATTTTATGTATTTTTTCTCGGGAACTGATATTTTCACATGTATTTTTAATATTTTTACATGATTCTCTCTCACGTGAGCATACAGTAGGTTTCACCTTTATGTGAGAAGGAATTATGTGGAAATATCAAAAACACACGTGGATAGTGCTCCCCATTTTTTTTTATGTTTCTCTATTTCTTTGTGTTATGATTTGTATTTTTTATGTTTTACAATGGTTTCAACTCTTTATAGCTTTGGTCGTGAAGATCAAGTTTTTGACCAGCTTACCAATAATTACAATGGTGGGAATTCAAGCCGGCCATTTCAATAAACTACATCACAACTGTGTTCAACTTATTTTTCAAGCTGGTAGTTTAATCCTCCAAGGCCACTGCACTCGTGTGTTTATGTTATTGGGATATTTCACAAGTATTTGGTCCCATTGTGAATGACAACATTCTATATGACACATGACATAGTCCATTATCTTTCACATGACATATGACACATGACATAGTCCATTATCTTTCAAGTTTTGTTGTTGTGCGTTTCACGTACGTAGCAGAAAATTAATGATAGGGCCACAAAGACATTTAATTTCCAAAGACTTGAACGAAGTATGCATGCATGCATATGGACCAATAAAATCTCTTTCAAACTTGGCATATAAATTATTCTCATATATTGTAGAAATTTTAATAACTTTTAATTAATCTCAAGTAACTCAGGTGATAGTGAGCTTATTTCGAGACCTGAGTGGGTAATGGATTTGTGCCTACGTCCCTAAAAATATATATAACAATATTAGTTATAAAGTGAAACATTAGAATGAATAAGTTTACTATCACATAAAATCCGATCACATACCGCTCATATACACTCACATGCATATTCTGATGGCACACGTGACTATATGCGAGCGATTGTTTTATATGATAGTAAACTTACTCCATTAGAATTTAGGTTGGAAATCCAAATTCTGTTTAGCAGTACATGAAGTATATTATGCAGTAAATTTAGTTACAACTTTGATAAGTTTGGTTTAATGAATGGTTTGAAGAATTCAGTTCAGTAGTATATGAACTATATATATATATTATCCAGGTATCACTACAAGAAAAATCTTTAATTTCGACGGAATATTTCCTCGAAAATAAGTCTATTCCGTCGGAACTAACTTATTTCCGACGGATAATTCCGTCGGAAATTCAATCGTATCTAAACGCGTCAGAGATAAGTTCCGTAGCAAATTTCGTCGAAATTCTCTAATTTCTGACTGACTTATCACCGACGGAATTCCGTCGGACCTAAGTTAATTTCGACGGAACAAATACGACGGAATAACTTCGCCGAGTTTAAGAGCTATTTATTTCTGACGGATAATTCCCTCGGAAATATCTTATCTTCGACATAAAATTAAATTAAATGAAATAATAGTAAAAACCAAGTTTGACGGAAAATTTCCTCGAAATAAGATATTTCCAACCGAAAAATAATTTTTGAAAATAATTGTTAGAATTTGTCTGAACATTAAATCCGATGAAATATCCGTCGGCAATACTTTATTCCGTCGAAAATAACCTTTTTTTAAAAATAAATATTTTAAAATTGCAATTTTCAGGTATTTAAATCCATTTATGTACCTGTAATATGTTTTATCCCAATATAGACAGACAATAATATATTTCACATTCAAATATTCAACGTAGCGCTAAAAACCTGTATCATCACATTCCAATTTCAACCCAATTTCAACAATCTTAGAAATTTCAGACCAAATTTCAATAAATCAACTTTTTTAAAACAATTTTCACATTCCAATAATCCCAATTTCAAATTCAACAATAATATGCTCTAATTTCAGATTCAACAATAATACGCATCAATTTCAGATTCAACAATAATATGCCCCATTTTTTGATATATATATATATATATATATATATATAAATATATATTTATATATATAACATTACAAAACAGAGAGATGACAAATTTCAGATAAAAAACCCCATTCCCAATTTCTGATAGTAAAACTCCATTCAACAATAATATTCACGAATTTTAACTTCAGATTCTCCATTAACCCTAACTATTGAAGCAAAAATTTCTTCTTACCTTGTATTTGACATAGAGGGAGAGCTAGAGAAATGAGGTGGGGTCGGTGAAACGACGGAGTGGAGGAAGTTATCGGCAGTGGCGGCCGGACTGGCGACGTGAGGAGGTAGAGGGTTGCGAACAGGCTGTTGATTAGAGACAGAGACGACAGAAAGTGAAAGAGCTAGTGAGAGACCGGTGGAGGAGGGGAGGGGGTGGGGGGACCGGGGGAGGGGGGTGGGGGAGGGGGTGAGTGAGAAGAAGGAGAGGGAGTGAGTGTGACGCTCCCAAATTCGGATCCATAGAACCTCGGACCTGGTACGTTACGGTACTTCATCGTCATACGTATTCTATAAACTAATGCGGAATATATAAATGTAAATTATTTATTTCAAATGATTCTATCACATTTTTCAAGGTTTATTAACCTTAACTGAATACATACCTTAAGTAACTAAAAATGTTTACAACATCATTTGCATATGCTAAATAAATAGTTATGAATGCATAATAATCGACTCTTTGAAATTTGTCTTTGCCTCTGTCTTTCTTCGAGTTTTCGTCTTAATCTGAAATTTGTTATCATGATATAGTAAGGGTGAGCAACTACTTTGCTTAACAAGTTTAAATACAACAAGGATATATCATGATTGAATGAAAGAATAAGCTTTCAAATTTTTAACAATATTATAATTGTGAAAGAGCATAAATCAAAATGTCAATAATTAAATGACTGAATAAATAATGTTTAAATTCAACAAAGACCATGAACAACTTTAACGCTTAACCTTATGGTAATGAAGGTGATCAGCCTTTCATACCAGATAAACATATGCAACATGCACTAAATGCGAATTATTAATTAGTATAGATATGAATAATCAACAATAATTATTCACTAACATGCTTTGAAATAATAACTCAAGTCTGAGTTAGAGAAACTTGCCTGTACCGTCGATTAATGCTACGTAATCTAATTTAATCTCTTTATTGAAAAGACCAATCATTATTAAGATTGATCTTTCAATTAGCATAACATATTTTATCTCACAATACTATTACTTTATAAGTAAACAATCTAACATTTAACCACATAGTCAAATATTAGATAATACCTTAACACCATATGTATTCACAATTCTAAACCTAGCACATATCGAGTCTTTAACAGTGTTCAATACAGTATGCTGAGTGGTTTCCCACAAACAACCAACAAACTAGTTTTTCGTCTCGTCTACACTGTATTTCACAGCGAGTTAGATCGGTTGCTAGTTCGTATATACCTCCGCTCCCTAAAGGAATCGTTTAGCTCAGATACTATACATCAACCATTAAAGAGTACGACTGTACCACTACTTTATCATATAACTTGTGAATTAACACTTAATCTTTCATATTATAAGTTCTTCTTTATAATCCATTAAGCCGAATATCTAATCCAACAACCTAAATTCAAACTAAATTACAATCCAGCAACCTGGATTCACTAATTCAGTAAACCTAATACACTAATTCAGCAAACCGAATCCACCAATTCAGCAAGCTGAATACAAGCTAACATAATTAATTCAGCAACTCGAATTCAAACTGTATTTCCTTTTTAACATATAAAGTTTCCAATTCATCATATTATACATTCAATATGGCCGTCTATTGAATGTCCAATTAATAACTTAATTGCTCTTTTAAACTCTCATTTAATATTATAAATTATTTAATAATATTCAAATTATTTACTAATATTATTAATCATTAAATAATATTTTAAATCAATGATTTAATAACACTTTATTCCAAATATTATCAATCACTCAATAATATCTTAATCTAATATTATTAATCTTTTAATAATATTTTAATCATTTATTAAACTTAAAAACAATTTATTTTAATTGTTTAATATTTACTAATTTATTTATTTAACTACCATACAAGGCCATAAACATAATATCTCATCGTCAATGACCAAAACCCCTTTCAAAAATCTTCATATAGCATATCTAGGGTTCTCTAGCCATAAATTCCTATTTTCCAAATTTTTAACATTACACAAGTAATTTAATTTATTTATTCATAACTAAATTATTTTCATGAAAAATACCAAATCATCTTATTATTAATTTTTTATCTATTGGTCACACATATATACTTATATTCCATACACAAAAATAATTTTTCTAGAATTTCTCAATTTTCTTTAGTATTTTTCAAAAGTTCGTTTTTAGTTCGTAACTTAAGAAAATTAACTATATCATGTTCAACTCCAAAAATTCTCAACTCTTGGCAGAATTCTCAACATTTCAATGATTACCAAGTATATAATAAATTCATTTCTAGGGTTTAGAAATTTTGTAATTCATATTTTATCTATTCTCATTCGAATAGTAAACCATATAGGTTTTACTTAAAATTTAAATTAAATCCTCAAATTCCCATCTAGGTTTTATTCTTTAACCTTTATTTTAATCATTTAAAATCTTATAAATCTTCGGGTTGTCACAGTGAGTGAGAAGAGAGAGAGTGTGAGGGAGTGATGTTAGGTGTCAGAAAAGAGGACGTCTGATTAGCTTTTGTCAGTTATTTCCGACGGAATTTCCGTCGGACCTAATCCCTCAGAATTAAGTTAAAGTCGATGGACAATCCCTCGAAAATAACTCTAGATTCGTCGAAATTAGGTTTCGCGCTAGCGGGAAAGATGGCGCCACGGGGGGTCTACTACTTCCGACGGAATTCCGTCGAAATTATATTATTTTCGAGGAAAATTATCTTCGAGGGATTATTCTGTCGAAAGTAGGTTAATATCGACGAACTAGATTTCGTCGAGGATAAGTCCGTCGGAAGTAGCCCCTTTTCTTATAGTGTATGCACTACAAGAAAAAAGCCTATCTGCGACCGCATATCAGCGACCGCAGATAACCATCTGCGACCGCATGCGGTCGCTGATAAGCGTCGCATAAAATCTGGTCGCTAGAATGCACATCAGTGACCACTATTAGCGACCGCATTATCTGCAACCGACATTAGCGACCGTTATTGTCCTTTCGGTCGCTAAAATGAGTCAGCATGGTTCAGGGCCACAGGCTGACGTGTGCCACGTGTCAGCGACTGCAATCAGCGATCGCATGCGGTCGCTGAAATCCCCGTATGATTAGCGACTGCTTATACTTATCAGCGACAGCATGCGGTCGCTGATGTAAAAAAACATTGGACCCAGAATTTTGCTGTTTTGTCGAATTCCCAAAAAACTGTACCTGTTTTGTATAGGTACAGTTTATATACCTGTTTTGTACCTGCTTTATCCCAACACATAAACATGCACAACAATATAACATCCATCGTCCATTTACCGACACATACACCAAACTAGTATATAAACTATATATAAACTATATAAACCTTTAAAAACCGATATAAATTGAATAAATATAAACAAATATAATCTTTAAGCAACATACAGACATCCAAAGAATGAATATAAAAGTATAAGATTCTCAAATAACTACAAAACAACACTAAATCAGTCTTCAAGCATCATTGTCCAAATTAGTTTCTCCTTGATCTTGATCACCCTGTAATTAACAAAAAAAATGAAACAAATTACATATAATATAGTATATATGTTGATACTGGTGTTACGATCGACAATATACAGTTGTTTTTAAACACAACAATATATATATATATATATATATATATATATATATATAAGTCACTACTTTGATTGTAATAAATAAGATTGATTACCTCGTCGCCATGCCCATGCTGTGATGCTGCTGCTGCCGCCACTGCATCAGCTAACTCATCAGCACTCAGAGCCGCCAAATGCCCGCCCAGTATCTTTAGAAGATCGCGATCTTGACATATAGCTCTCACACAGTCAGCAAGAGTATGAATGGCTGGATGACTCGATGACTGTGAAGACTGGGTAGCAGAGCTGCCTGAGCCACTGAAGGATGGGCGTCGTCGTTGTCCTTGACCTTTGACGTAGTTCTTCTTCACAACAGACGTCCTCTCCCACAATTCTTGATCAATTGGCGGACGTGGGGTGCCTTCAGGATAACGCTCATTCAATAAAAGCTTATAAGTATCCTGTCATCATGTTAACAATTAAATAGTTAAAAATAAATTGGTAAAATTCTAAAGAATGACGTAAAACTTGATAAGCAAGATTAAGTTGTTAAAACTTATTACCGCTATGTGGACAGCATCAGGCAGACCATCACGGGTGGCCACGTACACATCCAGCCAATGGATAGGCTGACCTTGAGACTGAGACTCCTATACAAAATATATTCCAATATTACTAAGTACACATGTGATATTCTACAATTTATAATTGCAAACATATTAAAACTATTCATACGTACCCTGGCAGTGATATGCTGCAACTGTGAAATACCGCCGCCTCTGTAGGTTCCTTTAGCCTTTTCGCCATCAGGTACACCCGAGGATCTGTTAGTGGCGGCAGTCTTGCGTCTTTTGACCCAGGTCTCATCTCTCCATTGGGCACACATCTCAGCCCATATGGACTAGGTGCACCACCAGGGGCTATGCTCATGCATGTAATCCTCACCCTGGCCTGGATGGTCGATCGATGCATTGTGAAGGGCTTTTTGTCGTTCTTTGTTCAAATTGTCTTTGGTGCGGGCGGCGCACTTCTGCCAAAATAGTGTCTGTATCACTGAAGCCTGCGCGTCTTCCCATCTATACCTTTTCTGCAAATAAAATAACAATAATAATATTAAAATGATACTTTGAACATATAATCCAACACTATTAAACAATTATCCTTAGAATATTATATTATCTATCATAATTAAAAAAAATACCTGAAATTCAGCCCAAACTGCATCCTTGTGGGCGATAGGTGTGGTCGCCCACGTAATCACAGGCGTGGGCCAATTCTGTAAGCACAATTGTGATATGCACTTGACGATCTTATTATCTGAAAAATCACTATATTATACAATAATTTACATCAAAGATAAGTAGATATATTAAAGCAATTTACATTAGTTATATATCTTGTATAAATGGAATCTAAAATGCTTATATATAAATGATGCGGGACGTACGTGCTATTCGGAGGAGGACGAATCTGAATAAGAATCCGATCATCCGGATTAGTAGGGGCCTTTGGCACATGATTAGGCCCCCTACCCAAGCCACGCTTTTTTTGCGCTGCTTCAGAAGCCATCTATATATTACAAATTTCAAAATGTTAGTATGAGTTATATTTGATTACATGTATATATGAATATAAATTGACAATAATGACAGGAAATTGCATTTAAATAGTTAAGTACATAAACATGTCAGTGATATAAAGATGTTAGTATGAGTTATATTTGATTACATGTATATATATGAATATAAAATGACAATAATGACAGAAAATGCTAAACATGTAATGCTAAACATACATTTCATTTGTTCAAGTGTCAATGTCTGATTCAGAATCATCTTGTATACGTATTGCAGATTCATAACCATCATCTGCTTCAGATTCAGTGTCAGATTCAGTTAGTAACTCTTCCTCCTCAGTATCAATGTCATCTAACACAAGTATTGACTCAGGATCTAATTCATGTGGTTCATCTCCACCATCTAACTGGATTACTTCATTGTCGTCCTCCACATTTATTATAGTTTGAGCATGAAGCATATGCTCTTGGTAAATCTCCCCATCAACTACTTCTACACGACTGCGCGCGGGAGTATGAATTACAACTTGCCAATCTGTAGGCGGTCTATCCCTTTTCCTAATAGGACTAGGAGTGTAGTATACTTGTACTGTTTGAGTTGGTAAAACAAATGCTCCATACAATACGGACAAGCCAACTTCCCGTGTGTACTCCATCCAGCTAACATACCATAGGCAGGGAAATCACTTATAGTCCACATAACTGCTGCCCTAAGGTTAAAATTTGTTTTCGTTGCAACATCCCAAGTCTGTACTCCATCCTCCCACAATACCTTCAACTCATCTATAAGAGGTCTCAAGTAAACATCTAAGTTCTTTCCAGGACTCTTAGGACCAGGAACCACGAGTGAAAGAAACAAGTATGATTGTTTCATACACATCCATGGAGGCAAGTTGTACGGAGTAACAATCACAGGCCAACATGAGTACGGAACAGCTGAGTGGCCGAACGGGTTGAATCCATCAGTGGACAAACCAAGCCTCACATTTCTACGTTCCAATGCAAATCCAGGATGTGCTAAGTTAAAATCCTTCCAAGCCTGCCCATCTGCGGGATGGTTAAGTTCTCCATCTTTAGCTGGAGATTTCGCATGCCAAGTCATATGTTCAGCTGTTCTTGAAGACATGTACAACCTTTTTAACCGATGCGTAATTGGAAAATACCTTAAAATCTTAAAAGGTATACTTGTCTTTTTTGTAGTCACACCCTCTTTATTAGGCCTGAACCGATCATGACTGCAAAACGTGCACCTTGTCTTTTGTTCATTTTCCTTATAAAACAACATGCAATCGTTCGAACATGCATCGATCTTTTGGTATCCAAGACCCAACTTCTTCACCATTTTTTTACAGTAGTAGTAGTTATCGGGTAATTTTTCATCGTCTGGCAACATACTCTTAATGGCCTTCAATAGCGACTCAAAACACTCATGGCTCATGTTGTGATCAGCCTTGATGTTAAGTAATGTCGCCACTGCAGACAATGTAGTGTGCTTGGTGCAACCATGCCACAACGGCTCGCTACCCTCGTCTAACAACTTAAAGAACGCTTTGGCATCAGAATTCATAGGTTGCTCTCTGCCTTGTTCCCAATCAAAATCCGGCCCTGCAATATCATGAACCATGGCATTCATACGATGGGTACTGCTGCCCGGAGTGTGTACTTGTGCATAGCCACTATCTCTTCTCTGCCCATGTGCCCACCAGCATTCTTCATAATTTCTCATGAACCCAGAAACAAGTAAATGATAGTTTACTATGTCTCTGTCTATATAATTTTGATTTTTACACTTCAAACAAGGGCATCTTATCTTGTTCTGACCATTCACACATTCCGGATGACTATATGCATAATCTAGAAACACCTGACAACCAGTTCTAAATTCAGTTGTAGCACCTATTTGGGAACTTGACTTTCGTTTTCTCATCCAACTTCGGTCTGAATAAAGGTCCATGATACCACGGTACCTATTGCAAACAAGAATTATTGTATCCCCTTGTTAGATATTTACAATTTAGCCCAATGTCATTTATGATGCATATAAATACATATAGATGTATCCTTATGTAAGCATATTACTTGAGCATACTTGTAAGCATATGCGTTAAGCATACTTGTAAGCATATGACTTGAGCATACTTGTAAGCATATGATTAACATTTAAGCATAATTGTAAACATATGACTTGGGCATATACACGTATATGATTAACATTTCAACATACATGTAAGCTGTTATTGTTTGAGGGTGTTCAAACAACAACACAGCTCCAACCATACATGTTCAAACCATACTTCTCCCATCTTCAAGCTTCAAAGGAAACTAGTTGATTGGTGACACATTTAATTCTCTTGTCTGAATACTTTCGTCCTGCCTGGATTTATGATATAGCTGTAGAATCCTAACTTGATTAGTCATAGTTCTTCTATAGGATCATAGATTATTCTTGTTAACATAACCTAAGCCCCTTGAACCTATAACATCTTCCCATTATAACAGTTTAACTAGATCAATTTCATTCTTGTTCTTTTTGTTTAGTGTTTAATTAATTTTGCTTCCTAGATAACCCTTTATATTTGATACTAATAGTCTATGCTTTATATGTGAAGAAGAGGAGCTTACATAGAGAAGACTCGGCAAGGCAGTTCATCCGATGCTCTATTCTTTTGGATGTCAGTCATTTTCTTATTCTTTTTTGAAGCAAGTTTGTAGTAGGTTATATTAAGATTGTGTTTTGTACCTAAAAATATTAGGCACTATTTTCTAGCTGTTCTGTTATGCAAACTAAGTAAACTGTATGTGATTATATATGTGGGTTGTATGCCTCCTATTCGTTGGTCGTAAATAAATTCTCATCCATCCAACAGTAGAGATATATTTTGACTTGTCAAGTCAATCAAAGAACTTTTTTTCAAAGTTTAAATGAATTAATATATATTTTAAAAACTGACTTTAAAGTTCATAATATTTTTTTATATTTTTAAATTGAGGAGAAATTTAGTGAATTTGCTTACTTATAGTATTAGCTTTCTAACTTATTAGTACACTATTTTATTGAAACCATACCTTTTCCATTTGAATGTGTCAAGAAGTAATATTTCTTGTTGCCGTTGGTGGTAGAGTTTGTTGACTTATAATTTATTTTTTTAACTAAGAAAAATAAGATACTAAGAAAAAGAGAAGATTCATTGATATTGGGTGGGTAAGCCAAGTAAAGGCTGTGCTTTTTTATTTATGGTAGACTTGTTTAAAATTATTTGGGATTCTTAATACCTAATTCATAATATAGCATCTAAGTTTGCATATTGGAAAATCAGTACTCTATATTGGGTTGGGTTGGCTATTACAATTATAAAATTATAATAGCTTTTTTGCAAACGGGAGGAAGTAGTCGGATAGTAGTATATATATTTCTATCGGCTAAATTTATTATAAATTCATTTATGCTGAGGATGGATTGAAAAATAGATCGGAATGATTTTTAAGAATATCTCATGTTTACATATATTAGTCGTTGTTGTTGATGGTGTGTGATCATATACATCCATTATACTAGCTATTAGTATGAATTTCATTCCACAATTTTTCAAACGGAATAAAAATTAAGAGAATTGAATGAATTTTTATTTTCATTCCATGGAAATTGTTTATCATCCAAAATGATCACTAAATACATATGTGATCACAAATTTTTATTTATTTATTAGTTGACAACTAAGTAAATGGTAACTTAGTAATGTTACAAAGAATATATATATAGTATACAATACCCAAATTAAACCTAATTACCCAAATTAAACCTAATTACCCAAATTAAATCTAATTATCCAAATTAAACCTAATTAAGGGTTCTTAACAATGGGGTATACATACACCAAATTAATCAAATTTATGTATATATATATATACATATTCATAGCAACAAATCAATATAATAACATGTATATATGTATATATATATATATATATATATTCATAGCAACATATCAATGCATATATGTATACATTACCCAAATTAATCATTCATTGTATACCAAAATCATTCATAGTATAACTAATATATACCTAAATGTCGGCGACGATAGCAGCGGGCGGTGGCGGTGAGGCGGTAGCAATGGGCGGCACCTCTTCTCCCTATTCTTCTCCCCCTTCTCCCTCTTCTCTCCTTCTCTGTCTCCCTCTTTTTCTTTCCGTTTCGCGTCTGTTGTCCAGGCCTGTTGCTGAGAACATTTAAAAGCATCAGCGACCGCTTTCAGCGACCGCATGCGGTCGCTAGTGTTTAATGACGTGGATATATCAGCAACCGCATGCGGTCGCTGTAACTCCTTGGTCACTGAAGAAAAGCCCGCGAGCAATTCACGCTAATTTTTAGGCGGCAAAAACACACCTGCGACCGGATAGCGACCGCGTGCGGTCGCAGATATAATTTAGCGACCAGATTTTATGATGGTCGCCAAAGGCGGTCGCTGATGCCACCACTAGCGACCGTATTTTGCGGTCGCTGATATTTTTGGTCGTTGATAGCCTCTTTTCTTGTAGTGATGGACAATTTGTTAAGTTTTAGGTTTTCTAAGTATGTCTTGTAATTTGATCAGTGTTGGTACTTGTGTCATTATCTATGTCTAGTAGATTTTGAAGTGGAATTCAACGATCTATCTCACATCAATTTATCACTAATGCAGCGCATACCTGTGTAAACTGACCCAATAAATATGTTGTACCAACTCTTTATTTAAAAAGTTAATCTATTAGGTTAAGGTTACAAGATACTTATTAATTCATCTATACTGATCTTAAATTTATCCGATATGAGATTCATGTAAAATATCCTAACAATCTTCACCTTTCACTTGAATACATATCACAAATATCATACTAGAGTAGTTACCATTAAGCAAATATTTTTTGAATCTTTCAAGAGCTCTGCTCAACTCAACCTCCTTATCTGTCGCGTATATACTCCACCCTGGAGTACCAACCTGATACCTGGGCCTATCGAACAATGAGATCTAATACCACTACATCAATTCATCACCTATCAAATAATGAGCTCTGATACCACCACATCAATTCATCACCAATGCAACACACACCTGTGTAGACTAACCCAATAAGCATGTTGAACCAGTGTTATTAAACCAGGACCGACTCGTCGATCCTACCAGTAAAAACCGAAACCGATCGGCTCATCGGTTCGGTTCAACTCGATT
Organism: Panax stipuleanatus; assembly: GCA_020205555.1. Lineage (NCBI taxonomy): Eukaryota > Viridiplantae > Streptophyta > Magnoliopsida > Apiales > Araliaceae > Panax > Panax stipuleanatus. The sequence continues at coordinate 98,008,286 of CM035123.1, read as the reverse complement.
TTATTGTCATGGGCAGCCACACCAATTATTGTAGATGATGACTAATTTGACAAAATAGAGGAAGATTTATCTCATCTCGAACCACTTGACAAATCAAAGGAAAATTTATCTCAGCTCGAGCCACCTGATGATTTTGGATCAAAGGGGAATGTTGAAACTATAAAAGAAACACTTCAATTAGCAATAAGAGACAATGAGAAACTACAAGCTGATTCAAGAAGATCAACTAAAGCATAAAGGCAGCCTGATTACTTGAAGGACTATGACATCTCTGCAAACCAGATTTCCAAATTCATGTTTCTTTCTGGGTGAAATGAACAACAACGAACCATCATGCTATGATGAAGTAAAAGGCAATACTAAATGGGATTTTGATATGCAATTAATAAGAAGTTGAAACATTGATGATGAATGAAACCTGGGAACATGTGCCTAAGCCTAAAGACACAAGGTTTGTATAGTTGCTCATGGATTTTCACAATGCTATGGGCTAGACTACGAGGTAAAATTTAGTCCAAAGACGATGACGTTGAGAACACTCATCTCCTTGGCAGCGTACAAAAGATGAAAATTATGGCAACTCGATGTAAAGAGTGCATTCCTTTATGATGAACTAGATCGTGATGTGTACATGGAGCAACTGCAAGGTTTTATTTCTAAGCAGTTCCCTTATTATGTTTGCCAACTAAAGAAGGCGTTAGATGGTTTGAAATAGGCTCCACGTGCTGGGTATAGTAAGATTTTCTCAGTATCTTACATTTTGTGGGTTTACAGTATCAAATTCAGATTCTAGTATATTTGTAAAGCTTAAATTAGGAAGTCGAGAGGTGGTACTGTTGTATGTAGATGATATGGTCATCACTGGAGACAATGATATTGAAATATCACGTTTACGTGATGACGTATTAGTTCGATTTGATATGAAAGATCTTGATGAAATAAGATGTTTTCTAGGCTTGGAAGTTCAGAGGCTACAAGATGGCTATTTAGTGTCACAAAAGAGCTATGCTAAAAGTTTGGTGGAACTTTTTGGCTTGGGGAAGTCGAAAACAAAGTCAACTCCAATAGAGGATAATTTGAAATTAAAGAAGAATGAAGGGAAAATTCTAAAAGATGCAATCACGTTTCGACAACTCGTTGGTAGCTTAATTTATTTAACTATCACAAGACCATATTTTACATATTCTATTGGTGTAATTTCTCAGTTTATGCAGAATCCGTGTAGTCCTCATTTGCAAGCTGCAAAACGGATTCTACACTATGTGAAAGGAACTTTTGAGCATGGTCTCATGTACAAGAAAGGAGAAAATTTTATGCTACATTGGTTTAGTGATACAGATTGGGTGATGCAAATGATTGACGTTCGACTACGGGATACTACTTTAGCACTAGATTTGTAGCAGTCTTGTGGTGCAGTAAAAAACAACCTTGTGTTGCTCTTTATAGCACAGAGGCCGATATAGTTAGTGAAGGAAAATCTTCTCTCGTTAAATAAATTTGTTCGTCACAATATATTACTTGCAAGGGAATAAATTATTCACTAATTTCAAATATTCCTTCTTAAAATATTATTCATGAAGGAAACTACTCTTTCACTACATAACAATATTTCATTACCAAATATAATTTATGAATAAAAAGTTATTCACAATATATCCTTCACAAAAAAACATCTAGTTACTACTCAACGACTAGGTCTAATGCGAACAATCGTGTGAATGAAATATTTCTTTGCAATAAATTTCTTGTGAGTGATATATTATGTCTTGTGAAGGATTTGTGCTTCACTAGATGCCCTTTTTGGTGTAATGATTATTTCAAATTTTAAATCTTAAACCATGCAAAATTATATATTCCAATATTAAATTTACGATCATACTTAAATTGAACCTAAACATACACTAAAAGATGAGAAATATTAAAGAATTTAGAATTCTAAATGGTGCAGTTTTGTATGGGGTGCAATTTCTATACCAAAATCACAACTATTATTAAAAGATGCGGTTTCTACTGAGAAAATAACAATATGCTACCGAAATCATTAATGCGGTTTTTTATATGGTTTTTGCAATTTTGCTCGCGATTAATGGTATATGATTTACAAGATAAATCATATACCAGCGATAATATAAATTTTTTTATTCATTGAAAAAGTGATATTGCTCACTTATGTTGCGTATGTGAGTTTGGACGGATGAGATAGGAAGATAAAGTATAGGAGGGGAAATGATGGGAAGGGATGAGAATGAATTATAATTTTCTCTTGTCATGTTTGTAAGTTTTAGAAAGGAATGGAATGGATGAGATTTTAATTATATTTTTCCTTATTTGTGAGTTTAGAAGGAGGGAATGAAAGGGAAGGAAAAATATTTTTATTTTTAAACTACGTTATTACTATATTATCCTTACATATTAATATAATAAATGACATGATTTATTTTGAAATGTTACGTATTTTAGATAATATAAAATGTCTAACTTTTCCATCATTTTCCATCCCTCCAAATCCTCCCATTTTTTCGTGAAATTTTTTGAGCCAAAATGAAATAAAATTTAACTTCAAATCTCTTCTATTCCTCCCTAAAAAACTCACAAACATGATATTTGGAGGGATTTTAATTTTTTGCCCTTCCCCTAAAAAAAACTTACAAACTCAGTATTATGGTCCAAGTATTTCATTACCGTATCTTAATATCTTTAATAACGCAGGAAAATATATATGATTAGATTGTAACGTTATAATACAACCGTGATATGAAGGTTAACGTACTAACATAAACGGAATATAATCCTTGAATTCACAAGGATAATAATAAAATCTTAAAGTGAATAAAAGAGATAATATCAATCAAACAATAAAATATAACTGTTCAAAAACTCTAAGAAGCATATTTGTAGTCCTAAACTACTCTCCAATATCAATTAAGATATGAAAATTAAAATAACAAAAAATTAAAAAATACATCCAAGTTTGACTAATAATTTGACCACGATAAAAATACTTTAAACAGATTTTTGGGGTTTAAACGGTATATAAAGAGATTTTGTTTAGGGACTTAAAAATTGTAATTACTTTGAAACGTTTAATAAAATAAAATGCACTCACATTTTGTGACAGATAGCTAGAGTATAAATTAACTGTCAAACTAGAAAAAACAAAGCTTTTGTAAAATATACTAAATAATAAGAATAATAGAAGAGAGAGAACACTTTTATTTCATGTAAACTTGTAGTTATATTTCTATATATCATTCTTTTGACAATGCTCTTATTTATAGGCACATGTACATAAATACTTAGAAGTTTTAAACTCAACGGTCTTTGAAAGTTTCAAAGCTCAAAGGCCATTACAATGATATGAGGGGTAAAAATGTATCTAAACATCCACATATTATGTATAATTTTATAACACTTCCCCTTGGATGTCTACTTTCTAAGAATATGCCTCGTTAAAAGCCTTACCAAATAAAAACCCTGCGGGAAAAATTTTTGACCAAGGAAAAGAGTATAATATTCTTGTATAATTTTAGTGCCTTAGGATTGCCTCATTAAAAACTTACAAAGGAAAATCTAGTGGGAAAAAAACTTAGCGAAGGAAAAAGAGTACAATCAGTACATATCATTTTTACTCCCCCTCATGATCACATAGAATTTCCATTGTTTATGGTAAAAATATCCTTAAGTCGACACATGCCAATGTTGTGCACCATCTTCTTAAAAGTCGCAATTGATAATGACTTAATGAACATATCATCCAAATTATAACATGATCGTATCTGCTTAACATCAATATCACCACTTTTCTGGAGCTCATGTGTATAAAATAATTTTGGTGCAATATGTTTGGTTCTATCACCCTTGATATATTCTCCTATAATTTGAGTGATACAAGCGACATTATCTTCATATAATATCGTTGGACTATTTATGATAGATGATAATCCACAGTTCACACGAATATGTTGAATTACTGATCTCAACCAAACATATTCACGACTTATTTCATGAATTGCGATAATCTCTGCATAAGAAGATCCAACTAACTGTGATTTTGATCCATCTTGTAAGTAAGTTAACTGCAAATGCTATATCAAGTCGTGAGAAATTTTGCAATATACATCAAAGCACCAATTGTACAAATATATGATACTTCAGGATCAAAAGTTTCTTCATTATTTTCTTGTGGTCGAAATAGACCTTTCTTGATATCAAGTGATTGACCCATCATTGGACTACTCAAAGGATTAACTTTATCAATGTAAAACTGCTTCATGACCTTTTCTGTTTATGTTGATTGATGAACAAGAATTCTATTTGGAAGATGTTCAATTCGTAGGCCAATACAAAATTTTATCTTACCAAAATTTTTTATCTCAAATTTATTGTTTTTGTTAACTCTTATGGAGTCCTTACAAGATTTAAATCATCAATATATACAACAGTAATAGCAAATTCAGATTCTAGTCTTTTGATAAAAACAAATGCACAAATTAGGTTATTCTCAAATCCTTTTTTCAAAACATATTTACTGAGGCGATTATACCACATGCGTTCGGATTGCTTTAACTCATGTAAAGATCTTTGTAACTTGATAGAATACATACTTCGACATGTAGAGTTATATGCTTCAGGCATTTTATATCCTTCAGGAATTTTCATATAGATATAATTATTATCTAATGATCCAAACATATATGTTGTAACAACATCCATTAATCGCATATCCAAATTTTCTTTTTCTACCAAGCTAAATAAAAATCTGAATGTAATTATGTCCATTATAGGAGCATATGTTTCTTCATAATCAATACCAGGTCTCTGCGAGAAACCTTGTGCTACAAGTTGCGCTTTGTACCTTATAATTTCATTTTTCTCATTTCGTACAAGTACTTATTTGTATTCAACAGGCATCACACCTTTAGGTGTTCGGATTACAGGTCCAAAAACTTCACGTTTACTTTGTGAATTTAATTCTACTTGAATCGCCTCTTTCCACATTGGCCAATCATTTATTCATTGAACATTCATCAACGATTTGTGGTTCATATTCATGACCATTACTTGTGGTAACATCAATAGCAAATTTATATGAAAATATGTTGTCCACAACAATTTTATTTATATCCTATTACTTCTCCTGTATGTGCATAATGTGTCGAGATCTCATTATTTTCAGGTACTTGATCCTCTTCAGAAGATAACTCTTCAAGAGATTTATTTTAAAGAGATTTTTGTTCATAAGAATTGGATAGATCAATCATTTTCATGGCATGTTCAATGGGTATAGCCTCTTTATAGGCAGCGACTAACTTTCTTGTATTTTTCTCTTCCGAATAATTTTTATCTTTAACGCCAATCGGTCTTCCATGCTTCTTTGATTCATTTGTTGTTGTATTAACTGATTGTCCTACAGAGACTTCAATCTGTGTTGGGGTATTAGCAGCTGAAATATGAGATTTCAATATTTTCTTATTGTTGATGAATGCATCCGTTAATTGATTTGCAATTCCTTGCAAATAAATAATCATTTGAATTTTTCGTTCACATTGATTTATATGAGAATCAAGATGAGATAAAATTGAAACATCCTAAGTAATCTCCCGTCGTGCTTCAGGCAATGATCTCATGTCGTGATTCAGACAATGACTTTTCTCCCCCTAATTGTGGGAAGACTGTTTAATTAAAATGATATGCCTTAAAAATATCACTTGTTGAGGTTATGATGCAACATGTAAAATAACATTACCCCAAGCATAAACTGGTAATTTTGATTTTGTAATCAAATGTTGATCAATAATTTTAAGTCCCTTGATAAGTGATTCAGCTAAACCATTTTGAGTATGTGTATGTGCAACAACATGTTCAACATATATCAATTACAATTAACATTCAATATTCATCAAAAGATTAAGATGTGAATTTACCAGCATTATCTAAACAAATTTTCTAATTGAATAATAAAGAAATAATGCTCGCAACCAAATTATTTGAGTAAGAAGCCTAACAAATGCAACATTAGTAGAAAGTAAACATGCATGTGATCATCTGGTTAATGCATCAATTCAAACCATAAAATACTTGTATGAACCACATGGTGGGTGTATTGGTCCATATATATCACCTTAATTTTTCTTAAGAAAAATGAATACTCAACAACAATCTTTAAATGTGATGGTTTTATAATTAATTTACTTTGATATAATCAGTAGGTAAAAGAATCTTCTGGTTCTTTAAGGGATGTTCATGGGAGTTTTTAATAATTCGACGCATCATTATTGATCCTAAATGATCATATCAAAGCATAAAAATATTTGGACCCGAACACTTCTGGTATATTACAATATTTGTTTCAACTGTTCACATTTTAGTATAATATAACCCAGAAGAAAAAATAGACAATTTTTCTAATATAAGCTTCTGGTCTGATATTATTGAAGTAATATAAAGAAATTTTTCACTGTCTTAGTTATTGGTTTCAATATGATAACCATTATAATGTATATCCTTAAAGCTGAGCAAATTTATGCTTGCCTCAAAAGAATATAAAACATCATCAATACAAAGTTTTGTGCCATTTGACAACATTATAATTGCTCTTCCAGAGACTTTAATTAAGTTTGATGAATAATCGCTCTTCTAGATACTTTAATTAAGTTTGATGAATAATCGCTCTTTTAGAGCCTTTACTTAAGTTTGATGAGTTTCTGGCCCATACATCTTCATATATGTAAAACATGTACATAAATTAAACTTTATTACATTAAACATAAATAAAACATATCAAAATAGAAATACTTTTTATAATGCGATAATATAATGAAATTGAAATAATTAAATGGTATGAACATTTCCATCAACATCCTCAAGAAAATCAGAGACATAAAAATGAGTCATACTAACTCCATTTGGAAAGTCAAGATAATTCATGAGATCTTTAGGATCATTATGATCATTCATAAGATCTTCAAGATCATTATGATCAATAAAGTTTATTTCAATTTCCTTTCCCTTTTCTTTTATGAAGTCTTGGTACAAATCTGTCAAATGTTTAGAAGTATGACAGGTAAGTGACCAATGATCACGCCTACGACCACAAACATAAATTTCTCTATGTTTATCAAATGAGGCTCCATTTTCTTCAGGGAATGGAGTAGAACTGGTTATACGGAATTGATGATTTTTCAGCAAAAACTCAATATTTGTTCAGCCACTAGAAGACATGATATCACTTTTGGGAACGTAATTTTGTTTATCGCTTCAGGGAATATTTTGTTAACTTTCGCTCTCAATATTGCTACTACAGGAGCATATTCGAGGCATGAAATGTAGTAAATATTTTCTCTAACATGTCTTTATCAATATTTTTTTTTATGGAGATCATGGCGAATAAAAATAATTGATTTTGCATGATCCTGCTTGGATGCATGATTACCAATCTTAATTGTATCTCTAAGGGTTTTTTTTTGATGAATCTCAGCATTAAAAGTACATGACAAATAATTTAAGTTTTGCAAAGTTTGACATTTATTTAAATATATAATTTTGGACAGTATAAGATTATTATATATGTAATTACTATGACCTTAAAGTGAGAACCCAATTAAGTTGAGAAAATACCCAAAAACAAAATGCAAAACAAATATGTCTATCCAAACATATTTGCTCTCGGTTTGAGGCTATTTTCATAAAACTCCACCCGTTAGCATATGTAATATGAATAGTTTATGAATATTTAATGCCATATCACATGAAAACATACATGCCGGTTAGTATTTCAAAAGAAGATTTATATACTACTTTGTTTCCCATCTTGATCATGCTTCATCCAATCGGGAATTTTTCTATGACTTATTTCAAAGCACTTAACTAATTTCCTCAACCATTTACCTGTTTTCATCCATCTTGTACGTATATATATACATATATATGTATGTATTTATATATATTATCATATACAATTTTAATGGAACATTACTACATATATTTGATCAAATTTAATTGTAATGAAACAACACTTTCAGTGAATTGAACTTCCTTTTCAAAATTAGGTAGAAGATCGTGCTCATAACGTATTGTAAAGTATACTAAATAATAAGAATAATAGAAGAGAGAGAACACTTTTATTTCTTGTAAACTTGTAATTATATTTCTATATATCATTCTCTTGACAATGCTCTTATTTATAGGCACATGTACATAAATACTTAGAAGTTTCAAACTCAAATGTCTTTGGAAATTTCAAAGCTCAAAGATCATTACAATGATGAGGGGGTAGGAATGTATCTAGACATCCATATATTATATATAATTTTATAACAATAAATAAGTTTAAGTAATTTATTATAAAAGAAATTTCAATTGCACATGCTAGATAGTGCTAATTTTTTTGGGGTTGTATTACTAAAATTTTTATTTGATATATGACAAACCATTTAGGCATTTAGCAATACAATTTTGTCCAGTAACTAGTGTTTGGTGTATTTAATGTATTTGATGTATTTAATGAGGTAATTTTTGGTGCGTTTGGATTTCCAAATGTACCGTACGTGTACATGTTTAGTTTGACTAAACAAACGTTGTATTCATCCTTTATATGAGAATTGTTTGTGAGTTTATTTTTCACTTCTCTAGTGAGGTTTGATTATTTTTTTTTGATATTTTAGTAGTGAATAATGTACTTGATTATGAAATTATATTATATTTTCAAAAAATGAGAATCCAAAAAAAACAAAATAAACGTCATATTTATGAGATAAATAGATTGTATTAAATCATCTGATCTTTGACTTACAAAATATTTGTTCAGGTGTGTTCGGTACATATAGAATTCCTAATTATTATTATTATTATTATTATTTTGAACAAATGTCTTCCTTAGCACCAGCAAAAAGTATTCATGCATATGGACCAAAAAAATCTCTTTCAAACTTGGCATCTAAATTATTTTCATTGTGGAAAATTTAGGGATGGCCGATCAGTGTTTTGTCTGGCAAGTACAAGCTAATTGTGTCATTGCCCTTACAAAATTCAAACAGAAAAATTAATCTTAGAATTTCACTATAAATATTATTAAAAGAATAAAACTGAAGTAGTTCACTATCTGTCTATCTAAAGAATTATCTTGCCTAAACCCTTAGATATCTTGCTATCTACTATCTAAAACAATGTGTAACAGAAACTGATATTTTCACAACACTTTATGATATTTTCACAATAAAAGTGTCGCTATAAATGTATAACGACGGTGAAAACCGTCGTTATTTTCACCGTTGCTATAGGATCTATAATGACGGTTTTGTTGTGAAAATATTATTTTTTGTTTTGAATTTATCAATTTCTTACAGTATAAGTAGACCTGACAAAAAATAGGTTTGGGTTGGTTTTGAGTTACATCAAATAGGTTTTGGTTGGTTTTGGAACCAAAACCATATTACCTATATTTAATATTGGTTATGTAGTTTGGATTTAAATGGTTATGGGTCGAATCCAGGTCGACCTATTTTTCAAATTATAGTTTCACTAAAATCTTAATTTCTGTTATACTAAAAGAGTCTTATTTTAATTTTTTAGACCCAAGTTTGAAACTAAAAATTTTAATTGATGTGACAAATTTGAGTGTTAAAAACATTAATTTTGTGATTCAAGGCACTTTAAAAAAAAATTACATTAATAATTATTATGTTAATTAAAATTAATGAAATTATTGAGAATTTTATTACAATAATCAGTAAATATTATTTTTTTGGAGTGTATATATAATTAATAAATATTATTTTTTTTGGGGGCTGGGGGTGGGCGTGGGAGTGTATACATAATCAATAAATAATATTTTTTTGGGTGGTGAGGGGGTGGGAGGGGGGTGGGGGTGGGGTATACATAATCAATAAATATTATTTTTTTGGTAGGGGGTGAGGGACGGGAGGCGAGTTGGGGGTGTATACATAATCAATAAATATTATTTTTTGGAGTGGGGTGTGGGGGTAGGGGTGGGGTGGGGTGGAATTGTATACATAATCAATAAATATTAATTTTTTGGGGGGTGATGGGTAGGTTTGGGGTGGTGGGTGGGGGGTAGGGTAGGGGAAATTAAATTAAATTATGTAATATAATATAAAACAATTTATGGAGAGAAGAAGGAAATAAAATTTAATTATATAATATAAATTGTATAATTTAAATGAGTTATTTTAATTAATTAAGGGAGGATATATTAATTATTTAAATTAGTAGTTCGTTACACTAAAAGTGTTAACTTTATTATGGATTAATTTCATAATTAGTGAAATGGTTTTTATTCATAATTATAAATGTATAAATTACAAAAGTATGTAATATGTATATAATGTAATATGTATAATGTATATGTGTTATATAAGAATGTAGTGTAATAATGCATATATATTGATGTATTATCTTTTCAAAATGCAAAAAATTATTATAGACTAATATTAGTCAAAACTAATTAAACTAGATCCAACCCATATTTGTAATAATAATATCACAAGTCATAAGAGTGGGTTATCTGGGTGAAGTTAAAAGCTGCCCTTACCCTATATAAATCCTTCATTTGCTCACAATAAAAAACCAAGCTAAAAATATACAAATATTAGTTTATTGTCAACTTACCAATATGAGCTACTTAGCCATTGTCCCATTCCTCCTCCTGCTCCCTAGCCTCTTCACCACCACCAGTGCCGCGACTTTTGAAATCCGCAACAACTGCCCTTACACCGTGTGGGCTGCAGCGTCACCAGGTGGCGGCCGTCAACTTAACCGAGGCGAAACTTGGTCGTTATATGCACCTCCTGGCACCAAAATGGCACGCATTTGGGGTCGAACCAATTGCAACTTTGATGGTTCCGGTAGGGGCAGCTGCCAAACAGGAGATTGTGGGGCCCTCCAGTGCACGGGCTGGGGAGTTCCACCCAATACCCTGGCCGAATACGCCCTGAACCAATTCGGTAACTTAGATTTTTATGACATTTCACTAGTAGATGGATTCAATATTCCTATGGATTTCAGCCCCACCATTAATCTTGGAGGGAAATGCAAACAACTTTTGTGCACGGCGGATATCAACGGGCAATGCCCGAACCCATTGCGGGTTGCGGGTGGGTGTAATAACCCATGCACTACGTTCAAGACCCCAGAGTATTGTTGCACCAATGGACCATGTGGCCCCACAGGTTACTCAAGGTTTTTCAAGGAAAGGTGCCCTGATGCCTATAGTTATCCTCAGGATGATCCAACTAGTACTTTTACTTGCCCCGGTAATAATAATTATCGGGTTGTGTTTTGCCCTTGAGGACCTCCTCATCTGGAGATAAATAGAAGTGATTATAAGCAGTTCCAATAAGTTAAAGGTTCAAAATTTGCACGCATGCGTATGTGAAGGTTCCACGGCCACTACCGTTCAAATAAGTTTTTATGTTAAAAACAAATAACAGTCATGAGAAAGAACTGAGGGAAAAGAGTGTGCTAGTAGTTAAGTGGTGGTTGTTTTAATGTAATTTCTTATCTTCTTGTTGTTTTGATGTAATTTGTTAGCAAACTTCTTGTTAGCAAATGGAAACATGAGTACTACTATGACCAAATCAAAGATATCTACATTAATTACATTTTATGTATTTTTTCTCGGGAACTGATATTTTCACATGTATTTTTAATATTTTTACATGATTCTCTCTCACGTGAGCATACAGTAGGTTTCACCTTTATGTGAGAAGGAATTATGTGGAAATATCAAAAACACACGTGGATAGTGCTCCCCATTTTTTTTTATGTTTCTCTATTTCTTTGTGTTATGATTTGTTTTTTTATGTTTTACAATGGTTTCAACTCTTTATAGCTTTGGTCGTGAAGATCAAGTTTTTGACCAGCTTACCAATAATTACAATGGTGGGAATTCAAGCCGGCCATTTCAATAAACTACATCACAACTGTGTTCAACTTATTTTTCAAGCTGGTAGTTTAATCCTCCAAGGCCACTGCACTCGTGTGTTTATGTTATTGGGATATTTCACAAGTATTTGGTCCCATTGTGAATGACAACATTCTATATGACACATGACATAGTCCATTATCTTTCACATGACATATGACACATGACATAGTCCATTATCTTTCAAGTTTTGTTGTTGTGCGTTTCACGTACGTAGCAGAAAATTAATGATAGGGCCACAAAGACATTTAATTTCCAAAGACTTGAACGAAGTATGCATGCATGCATATGGACCAATAAAATCTCTTTCAAACTTGGCATATAAATTATTCTCATATATTGTAGAAATTTTAATAACTTTTAATTAATCTCAAGTAACTCAGGTGATAGTGAGCTTATTTCGAGACCTGAGTGGGTAATGGATTTGTGCCTACGTCCCTAAAAATATATATAACAATATTAGTTATAAAGTGAAACATTAGAATGAATAAGTTTACTATCACATAAAATCCGATCACATACCGCTCATATACACTCACATGCATATTCTGATGGCACACGTGACTATATGCGAGCGGTTTTATATGATAGTAAACTTACTCCATTAGAATTTAGGTTGGAAATCCAAATTCTGTTTAGCAGTACATGAAGTATATTATGCAGTAAATTTAGTTACAACTTTGATAAGTTTGGTTTAATGAATGGTTTGAAGAATTCAGTTCAGTAGTATATGAACTATATATATATATTATCCAGGTATCACTACAAGAAAAATCTTTAATTTCGACGGAATATTTCCTCGAAAATAAGTCTATTCCGTCGGAACTAACTTATTTCCGACGGATAATTCCGTCGGAAATTCAATCGTATCTAAACGCGTCAGAGATAAGTTCCGTAGCAAATTTCGTCGAAATTCTCTAATTTCTGACTGACTTATCACCGACGGAATTCCGTCGGACCTAAGTTAATTTCGACGGAACAAATACGACGGAATAACTTCGCCGAGTTTAAGAGCTATTTATTTCTGACGGATAATTCCCTCGGAAATATCTTATCTTCGACATAAAATTAAATTAAATGAAATAATAGTAAAAACCAAGTTTGACGGAAAATTTCCTCGAAAATAAGATATTTCCAACCGAAAAATAATTTTTGAAAATAATTGTTAGAATTTGTCTGAACATTAAATCCGATGAAATATCCGTCGGCAATACTTTATTCCGTCGGCAATACTTTATTTTCGATGAAATATGTTTGGTTCTATCACCCTTGATATATTCTCCTATAATTTGAGTGATACAAGCGACATTATCTTCATATAATATCGTTGGACTATTTACGATAGATGATAATCCACAGTTCACAAGAATATGTTGAATTACTGATCTCAACCAAACATATTCACGACTTACTTCATGAATTGCGATAATCTCTGCATCAGCAGATCCAACTAACTGTGGTTTTGATCCATCTTATAAGTAAATTAACTGTAAATGCTATATCAAGTTGTGAGAAATTTTGCAATATACATCAAAGCACCAATTGTATAAATATATGGTTCTTCAGGACCAAGAGTTTCTTCATTATTTTCTTGTGGTCGAAATAGACCTTTCTTTATATCAAGTGATTGACCCATCATTGGAGTACTCAAAGAATTAACTTTATCAATGTACAACTGCTTTATGACCTTTTCTGTTTATGTTGATTGATTTACAAGAATTCCATTTGGAAGATGTTCAATTTGTAGGCCAATACAAAATTTTGTTCTTACCAAAATCTTTTATCTCAAATTTATTATTTTTGCTAACTCTTATGGAGTCCTTACAAGATTTAAATCATCAATATATACAACAGTAATAGTAAATTTAGATTCTGGTCTTTTGATAAAAACGCGTGCACAAATTAGGTTATTCTCAAATCCTTCTTTCAAAATATATTTACTGAGGCGATTATACCGCATGCGTTCGGATTGCTTTAAGTCATATAAGGATCTTTGTAGCTTGATAGAATACATACTTCAACATGTAGAGTTATATGCTTCAGGCATTTTATATCCTTTAGGAATTTTCATATAAATATAATTATTATCTAATGATCCAAACATATATATTGTAACAACATCCATTAATCGCATATCCAAATTTTCTTTTTCTACCAAGCTAAATAAAATCTGAATGTAATTACGTCCATTACAGGAGCATATGTTTCTTCATAATCAATACCAGGTCTCTGCGAGAAACATTGTGCTACAAGTTGCGCTTTGTACCATATAATTTTATTTTTCTCATTTCGTACAAGAACTCATTTGTATTCAACAGGCATCACACCTTTAGGTGTTCGGACTACAGGTCTAAAAACTTCACGTTTACTTTGTGAATTTAATTCTACTTGAATCGCCTCTTTCCACATTGGCCAATCTTTTATTCGTTGAACATTCATCAACGATTTGTGGTTCATATTCATGACCATTACTTCTGGTAACATCAATAACAAATTTATATGAAAATATGTTGTCGACAACAATTTTATTTTTATCCAATTACTTCTCCTGTATGTACATAATGTGTCGAGATCTCATTATTTTCAGGTACTTGATCCTCTTCAGAAGATAACTCTTCAAGAGATTTATTTTTAAGAGATTTTTGTTCATAAGAATTGGATAGATCAATCATTTTCATGGCATGTTCAATGGGTATAGCCTCTTTATAGGCAGCAACTTATTTTTTTTGTATTTTTCTCTTCCGAAGAATTTTTATCTTTAACGCCAATCGGTCTTCCACGCTTCTTTGATTCATTGGTTGTTGTATTAACTGATTGTCCTACAGGGACTTCAATCTGTGTTGGGGTATTAGCAGCTGAAAATTGAGATTTCAATATTTTCTTATTGTTGATGAATACATCCGGTAATTGATTTGCAATTCCTTGCAAATAAATAATCATTTGAATTTTTCGTTCACATTGATTTATATGAGAATTAAGATGAGATAAAGTTGAAACATCCTAAGTAATCTCCCGTCGTGCTTCAGGCAACGATCTCACGTCGTGATTCAGACAATTACTTTTCTCCCCCTAATTGTGGGAAGACTGTTTAATTAAAAAGATATACCTTAAAAATATCATTTGTTGAGGTTATGATGCAACATGTAAAATAACATTACCCCAAGCATAAACTGATAATTTTGATCTCGTAATCAAATGTTGATCAATAGTTTTAACTCCCTTGATAAGTGATTCAGCTAAACCATTTTGAGTATGTGTATGTGCAACAACATGTTCAACATATATCAATTACAATTAACATTCAATATTCATCAAAAGATTAAGATGTGAATTTACCAGCATTATCTAAACAAATTTTCTAATTGAATAATAAAGAAATAATGCTCGCAACCAAATTATTTGAGCAAGAAGCCTAACAAATGCAACATGAGTAGAAAGTAAACATGCATGTGATCATCTGGTTAATGCATCAATTCAAACCATAAAATACTTGAATGAACCACATGGTGGGTGTATTGGTCCATATATAGCACCTTAATTTTTTTTAAGAAAAATGAATACTCAACAACAATCTTTAAATGTGATGGTTTTATAATTAATTTACTTTGATATAATCAGTAGGTAAAAGAATCTTCTAGTTCTTTAAGGGATGTTCATAGGAGTTTTTAATAATTCGACGCATCATTATTGATCCTAAATGATCATGTCAAAGCATAAAAATATTTGGACTCGAACACTTCTGGTGTATTGCACACTTCTGGTATATTACAATATTTGTTTCAACTGTTCTCATTTTAGTATAATATAACCTAGAAGAGAAAATAGACAATTTTTCTAATATAAGCTTCTGGTCCGATATTATTGAAGTAATATAAAGAAAATTTTCACTGTCTTAGTTATTGGTTTCAATATGATAACCATTATAATATATATCCTTAAAGCTGAGCAAATTTATGCTTGCCTCAAAAGAATATAAAACATCATCAATATAAAGTTTTGTACCATTTGACAACATTATAATTGCTCTTCCAGAGACTTTAATTAAGTTTGATGAATAATCGCTCTTTTAATTAAGTTTGATGAATAATTGCTCTTTCAGAGCCTTTACTTAAGTTTGATGAGTTTCTGGCCCATACATCTTCATATATGTAAAACATGTACATAAATTAAACTTTATTACATTAAACATAAATAAAACATATCAAAATAAAAATACTTTTTATAATGCCATAATATAATGAAATTGAAATAATTAAATGGTATGAACATTTCCATCAACATCCTCAAGAAAATCAGAGACATAAAAGTGAGTCATACTAACTCCATTTGGAAAGTCAAGATAATTCATGAGATCTTTAGGATCATTATGATCATTCATAAGATCTTCAAGATCATTATTATCAATAAAGTTTATTTCAATTCCCTTTCCCTTTTCTTTTATGAAGTCTTGGTACAAATCTGTCAAATGTTTAGGAGTATGACAGGTAAGTGACCAATGATCACGCCTACGACCACAAACATAATTTTCTTTATGTTTATCAAATGAGGTTCCATTTTCTTCAGGAAATGGAGTAGAACTGGTCATACGAAATTGATGATTTTTCAGCAAAAACTCAATATTTGTTCAGCCACTAGAAGACATGATATCACTTTTGGGAACGTAATTTCCTTTATAGCTTCAGGGAATATTTTGTTAGCTTTCGCTCTCAATATTGCTACTGCAGGAGCATTTTCGAGGAATGAAATGTAGTAAATATTTTCTCTAACATGTCTTTATCAATATTTTTTTATGGAGATCATGGCGAATAAAAATTATTGATTTTGCATGATCCTGCAGGGATGCATGATTACCAACCTTAATTGTATCTCTAAGGTTTTTTTTTTTATGAATCTCAGCATTAAAAGTACATGACAAATAATTTAAGTTTTGCAAGGTTTGACATTTATTTAAATATATAATTTTGGACAGTGTAACATTATTATATATGTAATTACTATGACCTTAAAGTGAGAACCCAATTAAGTTGAGAAAATACCCAAAAACAAATATGTCCATCCAAACATATTTGCTCTCGGTTTGAGGCTATTTTCATAAAACTCCACCACTTGGGGTTAGCATATGTAATATGAATAGTTTATGAATATTTAATACCATATCACATGAAAACATACATGCCGGTTAGTATTTCAAAGGAAGATTTATATACTACTTTGTTTCCCATCTTGATCATATGCTTCATCCAATCGAGAATTTTTCTATGACTTATTTCAAAGCACTTAACTAATTTACTCAACCATTTACCTGTTGTCATCCATCTTGTACGTATATATATACATATATATGTATGTATTTATATATATTATCGTATACAATTTTAATGGAACAGTACTACATATACATGATCAAATTTAATTGTAATGAAACAACACTTTCAGTGAGTTGAACTTTCTTTTCAAAATTGGGTAGAAGATCGTGCTGATAACGTATTGTAAAGTATACTAAATAATAAGAATAATAGAAGAGAGAGAACACTTTTATTTCTTGTAAACTTGTAATTATATTTCTATATATCATTCTCTTGACAATGCTCTTATTTATAGGCACATGTACATAAATACTTAGAAGTTTCAAACTCAAAGGTCTTTGGAAATTTCAAAGCTCAAAGATCATTACAATGATGAGGGGGTAGGAATGTATCTAGACATCCATATATTATATATAATTTTATAACAATAAATAAGTTTAAGTAATTTATTATAAAAGAAATTTCAATTGCACATGCTAGATAGTGCTAATTTTTTTGGGGTTGTATTACCTAAATTTTTATTTGATATATGACAAACATTCACTATCTGTCTATCTAAAGAATTATCTTGCCTAAACCCTTAGATATCTTGCTATCTACTATCTAATTAAAACAATGTGTAACAGAAACTGATATTTTTACAACACTTTTTGATATTTTCACAATAAAAGTGTCGCTATAGATGTATAACGACGGTGAAAACCGTCGCTATAGAATCTATAGCGACGGTTTTGTTGTGAAAATATTATTTTCTGTTGTGAATTTATCAATTTCTTATATTATATTTCTTACGGTATAAGCTATTACACACTTAATTGTAAAGAGATAATGATGTGGAAAAAAAATTATGAAATTGAAAAAAAAATGGATAATACTAAGAAATATTTTATATATTATAACCTATTACTCAAGTTTATCAAAAAACGAGTATTTTTCTTTCATCTCCTTTGATGGTATAGATGATATAGATAAGCTGTCAAAAGTTTAGATTTTCTAAGCAATCAACATATCACAACAAAGATTCATTTTTAGAAGAATATGGGCAAGTTTTATTCAAAACAATTAATCATTGCAATTTATTATTTCTTGGCATTTGCTTTATTCTTTTTTATTTATTAAGAGAGCTGTACAAGGTAGACGGTCTTTTTATAAAGTCAGTTCTATCCTAGGAGAATCTTTCATTTGATAAACACCTATGGGATTGTGCTAAAATGATGCTACTTGTTATCAAAATTATTAATAAAAGAAATTGTTAAATTCACAACAGAAATTGTTATTTTCATAATAAATGTGTCGCTATAGATGATCATAAAGCGACGGTCTTCATCGTCGCTATACATTTACCGCGATACTTTTGTTGTGAAAATAACAAAAAGTATTGTGGGTTTAACAATGAAATTTCTTAACATGTGCTCTAAGGGCACATGCTAAGCACACAGTTCAAGAAAATATTTTCTTGAATTATGTGCTTATTCTCTTGAACTTGATGCAAATACAAAAATCAAGAGAATATGCACACAATTCAAAAAAATATTTCTTGAACTGTATGCTAAGCATGTGTCCGTAGAACACATGTTAAGAAACCCTTTAACAATTACCATAATAAAATTATGCTCTCGAGTGCTGTGGATAACTACTAACTAGATCATTATAAACAATTATAAAGTTGTGAGGCATGATGATGAAAATAGTAAACCTAATATTATCCGATAATTAAGCCCACAAATCCAGAAAATTATGACACATTTCTATTTTACTTTAGAGTCCTCTTAACATATGCCCTTAGAGCATATGCTAAGCAAACAGTTCAAGAAAATATTCTCTTGAACTGTGTGTATATTCACTTGATTTTTGCATTTGCACTAAGTTCAAGAGAATATACACACAATTCAAAAAAATATTTTCTTAAACTGTGTGTTTAATATGTACCTTAATGACACACGTTAAGAAATTCCTTTAATTTATAGAGTAGGCCATAAAGTCTTTAGTTGATATATTGTGGCCGCCTCTACTTTTGACGAGATAGTGGCGGTATTATCCTTTACTAAAATAATGACAAGTCATAAGAGTGGGTTATCCGTTATTTAGGTGAAGTTAAAAGCCGCCATTAGCCTATATAAATCCTTCATTTGCTCACAATAAAAAAACCAAGCTAAAAATACACAAATATTAATTGGTTGTCAACTTACCAATATGAGCTACTTAGCCATTTTCCCACTCCTCCTCCTCCTCCTCCTCCCTAGCCTCTTCACCACCACCAGTGCGGCGAATTTTGAAATCCGCAACAACTGCCCTTACACCGTGTGGGCTGCAGCGTCGCCGGGTGGCGGCCGTCGACTTAACCGAGGCGAAACTTGGTCGTTATATGCACCTCCTGGCACCAAAATGGCACGCATTTGGGGTCGAACCAATTGCAACTTTGATGGTTCCGGAAGGGGCCGTTGCCAAACCGGAGATTGTGGGGCCCTCCAGTGCACGGGCTGGGGAGTCCCACCGAATACCCTGGCCGAATATGCCCTGAACCAATTCGGTAACCTAGATTTTTATGACATTTCACTAGTAGACGGATTCAATATTCCTATGGATTTCAGCCCCACCACTAATCTTGGAGGGAAATGCAAACAACTTTTGTGCACGGCGGATATCAACGGGCAATGCCCGAACCCATTGCGGGTTGCGGGTGGGTGTAATAACCCGTGCACGACGTTCAAGACCCCAGAGTATTGTTGCACCAATGGACCATGTGGCCCCACAGGTTACTCAAGGTTTTTCAAGGAAAGGTGCCCTGATGCCTATAGTTATCCTCAGGATGATCCAACTAGTACTTTCACTTGCCCCGGTAATAGTAATTATCGGGTTGTGTTTTGCCCTTGGGGATCTCCTCATCTGGAGATAAATGGAAGTGATTATAAGCAGTTCCAATAAGTTAAAGGTTCAAAATTTGCACGCATGCGTGTGTGAAGGTTCCACGGCCACTACCGTTCAAATAAGTTTTTATGTTAAAAACAAATAACAGTCATGAGAAAGAACTGAGGGAAAAGAGTGTGCTAGTAGTTAAGTGGTGGTTGTTTTAATGTAATTTCTTATCTTCTTGTTGTTTTGATGTAATTTGTTAGCTAACTTCTTGTTAGCAGATGGAAACACGAGTACTACTATGACTAAATCAAAGACATCTACATTAATTACATTTTATGTATTTTTTTTCTCGGGAACTGATATTTTCATATGTATTTTTAATATTTTCACATGATCTTCTCTCACATGAGCATACAGAGTGTCTCACTTTTATGTAAAAAGAAATAATGTGTAGATATCAAAAACACATGTGAATAGTGCTCCCCATTTTTTTATGTTTCTCTATTTATTTATGTTATGATTTGTATTTTTATATATGTTTTACAGTGGTTTCAACTCTTTATAGCTTGTGGTTTTGGTCGTGAATTCAAGCCGGCCATTTCAATAAAACTACATCGCTAGTACCGATTGTCAACTCAATATCAACATCAAGTTTTTTAAAAGGAGATGGTGGGAATTCAATCCGGCCAATATTTCAATAAACTACACCACTAGTACCGATTGTCAACTTAATATCAACATCAAGTTTTTTAAAAGGAGAGAACGGTTCCAAGCAAGATGAGTAGTTTATAGTCGACTCAATATCAACGAAATCCCCCCATTTTCTCTTTTTAGTACCGATTGTCTTGTAGTGCACCCTTCATCGAAAGAGTAGGCGGTTGTAATAATATTCACCACTTAATGTTGAAATAAAATTATCAATAGTAATTAGGCATATACATTTTTCACATTCATGGCATTTGATTTTGTTTTCTTTTTTCGAGAACCACTCCATTTCATTTAACACCAGTAGGTTTATGCTAAAATGATGTTAATTATTATTTAAATTGAAAAAAAATGCAAATTATATAAATTATTCTCCGTGAGTGTTTTACGTAATACTGTATTTTTTCAAAATTAAAAATACATTTTTACCTTCAAATTTCAAAGTAAATTTGTGAAAACTTAAAACTTGTTGGGATTTGTGACTCATAAATAGAGACTATTGAAAAATGTTAGTGCGGAGCGGAGCGGAGCACTAGCCCATTAGGGTTGAACCAGAGGTTGGGGGGTGGGGGGGGGGGGGGCAGAGCCCGATAGGGTACAGAGTTTTTGCCAGGGCAGCGTGGACCGCGCCAGTGCAAGGCTTGGAGCGGCGCGGGGCGCGCCAGACTGGTGGACAAGTTCTGTAGGGGCCGCGCGGGACGCGCCGAGAGGGCCTTGGAGCGGCGCGGGTCGCGTCGGTTGGCGAGTAGCAGTTTTCTGTTCTATTTAGAAAAGGATATTATGGATATTAAAGTCATAATATGAAGTCCATTACTGTACAAAGCAGGAACAAAGAGACAAAATCAACTTAAGTCAACACATGTCAAAATATACAACTCGTCCATTACTATTAATAGCGGACGCACATTAGAACACATTTAATCCTCAAAAAATTCCTTAAATCCACTACTACAAGCAAATTTGCAAAAACATATCAGCCTTAACCTCGTAGTTCTCTTATGTGATTTTTTACCACCTCAAATTATGTCCCTTCGTTCCTGTTTTGTACGATATAGATGATGTATTTCTTGTAAAGATGTGAGGATAAGTTTCAATTTTACCATGCACAATGATATAACAAGTTGTGAGGATGACGTTCAACGTTAAGGATGCCCCCAAAGAAATAGTAATCTGGTATAGTCCGTGACTTAATCCACAAATAAAGAAAAATGACACATTTCTATTTTATTTCTTAGGTTAGGTGCCTACGAGATAGTGCAGTATCCTTCACTAGAATAACAAAAAACCTAATTTATCTAGATGAAACCAAAGCCGCCCCTCCTTTACAGAGCACTAGTCCACTAGCTAAGTGCCCCGTACCAAGTGCCAATTTTTTGAATAGCATAATTTTAATTTTTAATTTTTAATTTATTTTATATATAATGATTATAAAATTTATTTTTTAGTTTCACAAATTAACTTATTATTGCTATTAGAATGTTTTTAAACTTTGTTCAAAAAGACAAAATTATACAATTAATCAGTTAAGAGAATATTACAAAGAATAAAATTATTGTAGAATACTAAGACTATGTTTGTTTACAATGATTACACTGGGATAGGTGTAAGACCCAAACTTTTATGAATAAAGATTTGATTTTCTTTATATATTATTTCGAAACAGTAAGGTGTTGTTTTGATAAATGTGGTGAGTTATGGGTGAAATGTGCAAATTTTTTAAAATAAGCATGTGATTATAAAATATTCATTGTTGTTGGGGAATATTCGTTTGGTCATGGAATATTCTTGTTGTCGGAGAATATTCGTAAGACGGCGCAGCCATTTGTGGGCCCCACAACGGAATAACTGTCGGATATAGAAAGCGACAGAAATAACCTTTTTTTATAAAATAACGGCGTAGTTGTTACCGTTAGTACTGTTGAAATACCCAGTGGTTAAAATACAGTAATACGCAGTGTTGCACAGTAGCACACGGTATTGCACAGTATTTTAAATTATTGATTCTTAAGTGAGAAGGCACTTACTCAATTATTGTTACAGTAATTACTGTTCAATGTTTTATATTATTGATTCAATAATTGCATGATATTTTATTGATTCAATAATTGCTACGTTGATATTTTATATCAATAATTGCTATGTTGCTATTTTATACGATTGATTCAATAATTGCTACAGTTGATATTTTGTATTATTGATTCAATAATTGTCATTGCATAGTATTTCATATTGTCAAATCAATAATTCATATTATTTGAATAATATTATTAGATAGCATTATTGACAATGTCTAAGGAAGTTCTGTCGAGAAAAGGGATTAGGTTAATCTAATTGCGCGCCAGTAAGTAGAAATCCTTATCGAAAAGCCCCCTCTTTCCTGGGAACGACCTGGTTGTCAATATTGTAGTTCTGTAATATTATTTGTGAATAATTAATTATTAATTTATATGATAAGAAAATATTTATTTTGTAGATATAAAATAAGGAATTAGTGCTGATGTGATTTATCAGTATTTTGGTGTGGAAAATCATCCGTTTAAGGATTTCAGATAATTTATGTTTGGAATTTGGAAAAACTTCCTTCTACAAAGTTGTAGAGAATTAAATTTCCTATGGAAAGGATATAGAATTTGTATTTTTCTGACAAAAGGGCTATTTATTATGAATTATTGAAGTTTTAAAAAATCAATATTTTTTTAATAGGAGGTGGGCCCCACCGGTGGCTGGTGGCTTTTGACAGGCGGCTGGATTTTTTTTAAAGAATATTAATATTTTATTAATTTAGTCTACTTTGGCATCCTAAGCTTTTCCTATAAATAGAGTGCTTAGGTTAGAATTGAAAATCACACCAGAATCAGAAGTTTTCTCTTTCTATAATATCGAGCGTATTTTTGTGAGTATTTAGATACTTTGAGTGTTGCTATTCAGTGCAATTCTTCAGCCTTATATCCGATATACCAGTCAGAAGTACTATTCTTTTGAGATAAGGGATGTTATTTTCTTTCATAAAATGATGTTATTCTTTTCAATATCATTATACCAACATATTGTCATGGATTTTATTATGAAATTCTTACTTTTTTCGTCAGGATTACTTTTCACGTATACGGCACTATTCACGAAAAAATTAAATTTTCTTCTATTTGTCCAAGTTGCTTGTTAAGATTCCTATCTTTGATTGGATCTAAGTTTTGAGCTTTATTCTTGAATTTTGCTCCACAATTGATTATTACAAAGTATTTTTGAATTGGATAAACTAAAATATGAATACTTAATCTTTGTCCTTTATCTCACTGGATTCGTTCTTTAAAATATTTTTCATCATCCTCAGTCCTAAAAGGTGATATAACTGAATATCTTTGGCCTGTAGAACAAAAAGGAATGATTACCTGATGAATATCTTTGGCCGTAGTACAAAGATGGACAGGTGTTGAGATGAACATCACCACTGGTGATACAAATGAATATCTTTGGCCCGTAGTGCAAAGATGAATATTTGATTTAAGATATATATTGATTGATGTTACAAGGATAAAATATTGATGATGGACTTTTAAATCATAGAAGATAGTAGATTTCATTCTCTATTTAACTCTTCTAATGAATGGTTATTTCCGCTGCGAATATTGATCTAAAATATGTTGTCAATAATATTTTATCTGAATTGTTGAAGACTAACGATAATTTATTTTTCATTATCTTAGTCATAATATTCTTTACTGGGCTAGTTGAGCTCACCCTTTTCATCTATTGTCCTCTTCAGAAAATGAGAATGTCGTAGGAACTAGTCGGGGGACAGAGTGATGGTCAGAGTTAGAGCAGTAGTAGTCCTCATTATTTTTGATAAATAATGTGATAATAATTGTAATGAAGACTTAGTTTGAATGTTAATATTTTCTACATATTTGTATTGACACTCACAGTTGTGTGGTCGTATTTTGCACGACCGTGTGATATAAAAGTTTGTATTTGAATTCTGTACCATGTATTTGGTGACTCAGAATGGGTTGGGTTGACTGGACCTATTTTGGGGGAGTCACAGTTGGTATCAGAACTTAGGGATATGATCTCTGGCGGAGATCTGTGAATAGAACTAGGAGGGGAGAGACGAGTAAATCCTTCGCTAGTGTGTCCTACCTAAGCTTATGTGGTATTTAATTGGTCAGTCGGAGCATAGGGTTATTATGTGATATGTTAATTTGTTTAATTAACCCTTGTTTTATGGCAGTAGTTGAGAATGGCAGCTGAGAATGTTAACAATGAAGTGAATGAGACCGTGGAGACACCTTTAATCACCAACCAGGAGAACGTGCAACAAGAAGGCAATGTTCAATCTGAAAACAATGCTGATCAGACGATAAAAGATGAGATGTTTAGAAGTTTTTTGCAGTTCATGCAAAACCAGACGAGGGAAACTCGTGTGCAAAATACAGATGGAGATAATAACAACACGCGAATTGTCACTACCAAGCAGTTCAAAGAATTGGAACCACCAGAGTTTCTGGGAAAGTCAGATCCGATCAAGGCGGAGACGTGGGTTAAGCAAATTACCAAGATATTTGATGTCTTGGGATGCACGGAGGAACAGAAGGTTCCATTCGCCACATTTATGTTCCGTGGAGAGGCAGATTACTGGTGAGAATCCGTGAAGCGTACCCTGACTGCCGCACTCTAGATGTCTTAGGAAGCGTTCCAGAAACTGTTCAATGACAAGTACTTTCCTGAAAGTATTCGTCATATAAAGGAGGTAGAGTTTATCAGACTAGAACAAAACAACATGACGGTGTCCCAGTACGAGGCTAAGTTCGCGGAGTTGCCCAGATTTGCACCTCATTTGGTGGAAAATGAGGAACGTATGATGCGGATGTTTCTGAGAGGTTTGAAACCCGAAATACGTCAATACCTCATTTCTCACAAATTTTCTCTATATTCAGATGTAGTGAACAGGGCCCAGTTGCTAAAACAAGATAGTGATTATATTCAATCAAGGGACAACAACCAATATCGTACCGGTGGCAGCAGTCATCGGAACAATGACAACCAGCGGGGAGGAAAGTATGACAGAAGCGGTAACCACTCCGGTGGTAATCGTGGCCATGATAATATAAAAAATGAATCGGGAGGAGATTTCAAGAAGAGAAGGTACAACAATGAGAACGTGAAGACGTCAACATGCATCAACTGTTTCGAGGGGAGGAGAACGACCACCGGTCGTATGGTATAAATACGGAAAAGAGGGACACATCTGCCCAAACTGTCCACAACAATTCAAAGCATGTTATAACTGTGGAAAAGAAGGACATATAGCTCGAGATTGTCCTATAGCGAAACCAAGTTCAGCGGGGATGGTGATTCCAAAGGCGGTTTCGGACAAGTCAAAGTCGGTGATTCCTGAAAGAGCGTTTGTCGTGACAGCTCAAAATGCGAGGAATCCACACGAGGTGATTACGGGTAAGCTGATCATAAACTCTTGCGAAGTTTACACCTTATTAGACACCGGTACTACCCATTCTTTTATTTCACCTGCTTGTGCTCAACGTTTGAACTTGACTTCTGATAAATTAGACTTTGACTTATCTGTTGAAACTCCGTTGGGAGAAACCTTTGTTACATCCAAATTTTACAAATCTTGCTTGATTCAGATTGGTACCCTTACCTTACTTGTTGATCTTATATCTTTGAAAATACTTACATTTGACGTGATTTTAGGAATTGACTGGTTAACCACTTACCATGCCAAAATTGATTGTTTTCGTAAGGTTGTTAGTTTTCATATTCCTAATCAACCTGTTGTGCGAATCCAAACCACCAAACCACTAAAATCAGTTAATATCATTTCAAGTCACAAAGTTATTCGTTTATTGAAAAACGGATGTCAAGCTTTCTTAGCCCATGTCACTGATCTAAACCAAAATACGTCAGATTTGAATAATATTTCCATTGTTAATGAGTTTTCTGATGTATTTTTCGAAGAACTTCTCGGTCTACCCCCAGAACATGAAGTTGAATTCTTTATTGACCTTGAGCCCGGTACAAAACCCATTTTCAAAACCCCATATCGAATGGCTCCTATTGAACTTCAGGAGTTAAAGGTCCAATTACAGGAATTGTTAGATATCGATTTTATTCGTCCTAGTACATCTCCTTGGGGTGCTCCTGTTTTATTCGTAAAGAAGAAAGACGGGAGTATGCGACTTTGTATTGACTATCGGGAGTTGAACCATGTCACCATCAAGAATAGGTATCCTTTACCTCGTATTGATGACCTGTTCGACCAGTTGCAAGGAGCACAATTCTTTTCAAAGATCGATCTTCGTTCTGGATATCATCAGCTGAAGATTAAAACTGAGGATATTCCAAAGACTGCTTTCAGAACTCGGTACGGGCATTATGAGTTCTTAGTCATGTCTTTTGGATTGACTAATGCTCCTGCTGCTTTTATGGATATGATGAACCGTGTATATAAAGAATATTTGGACCAGTTCGTTGTTGTCTTTATTGATGACATCCTCATCTATTCTAAAAGCTGCGAAGATCATGAGCACCATTTGAAGTTGGTACTTCAAAAGCTTCGTGAGAATAAGCTATATGCCAAGCTGAAGAACTGCGAGTTCTAGCTTGAGGAAGTAGCATTCCTTGGGCACGTGGTATCGAAACGTGGAGTATCTGTTGACCCAGCGAAGATTGAAGCAATACAAAGCTGGGAGCAACCTAAGTCGGTGACCGAAGTACGAAGCTTTTTGGGTTTAGCTAGTTATTATCAGAGGTTCGTAGAGGGATTTTCTCGAATCGCTACTCCATTAACTCAGTTGACTCGGAAAGATACAAAATTCGTTTGGAGCGAGGAATGCGATAAGAGCTTCCAAGATCTCAAGAGGAGACTTATTTCGGCACCTGTTCTGACAATACCATCTGGTTCGGATGGATTTGTTATCTACAGCGATGCTTTGGGCAAAGGGTTAGGATGTGTTCTCTTGCAACATGGGAAAGTCATAGCCTATGCCTCGCGACAACTCAAAGAATATAAGAGGAATTATCCTACTCATGATCTAGAGTTGGCAGCAATCGTTTTCGCGTTGAAGATCTGGAGACATTACCTGTACGGGGAGAAAGTGGAAATTTATACGGATCATAAGAGCCTTAAATATTTCTTCACTCAAAAGGAACTCAACATGAGGCAACGACGTTGGCTTGAGCTGTTGAAAGATTACGATCATACCATCCAATACCATCTTGGAAAAGCGAACGTGGTAGCTGACGCGTTGAGTAGAAGATCATATGCGGGAACGAGTGCGATGATGCCAAGTATACGCGTAGAACTAGCTTTGATTGATAAAGTTAAAGCTGGTCAAGCTACGGACCCGGAGCTAATGAAGATGAAGAAGAAGGTGTCATTCCGGAAGCAAAGATTGATGAAGAAGGAATACTTCGAGTCAACTCCAGACTTTGTGTTCCTAACGATTCCGACTTGAAGTATAGAATCATGATGGAGGCACACAACACACCGTTTGCAATCCATCCTGGGAGTACCAAAATGTATCGTGATCTTCGACATACATTTTGGTGGAGCAATATGAAAAGAGAGATCACGGAGTTTATTTCGAGATGTTTAACTTGTCAACATGTAAAGGCGGAGCATCAAGTGCCGAAGGGTCCATTGCAACCACTGGAGATTCTGAAATGAAAGTGGGAACACATTACGATAGATTTCATTACGGGTCTTCCCAAGGTTTCTCAAGGCATAGATGCGATTTGGGTTATTGTTGATAGATTAACCAAGTCTGCTCATTTCTTGCCGATACGGGAGACTTATTCCCTTGAACGTCTTGCTCATATGTACGTGAATAAGATTGTGAGATTGCATGGCATGCCAGTATCCATAGTTTCGGATCGTGACCCCAGATTTAGTTCACGATTTTGGATCAGTTTGCAGAAAGCTATGGGCACGGACTTACGATTCAGTTCGGCTTATCATCCTCAAACAAACGGACAATCAGAGAGGTCTATTCAAACTCTTGAAGATCTATTGAGACTCTGTGCTCTAGACTTCAAAGGGAGTTGGGATAAGTACTTACCATTAGTGGAATTCTCCTACAATAACAGTTATCAAGCAAGTATAGGCGTAGCTCCATTCGAAGCGTTGTATGGGAGAAAGTGTTGTTCTCCAGTATGCTGGGATGAGGTGGGTGAAGCAACATTGTTGGGACCGGAGTTAGTACGTATGACTACAGAAAAGATCTAAATGATCCGACAACGTATACAAATGGCACAAGATCGACAAAAGAGTTATGCGGATCTTCATCGAAAGGATGTGGAATTTAATGTTGGGGACCATGTGTTATTACGTGTTGCTCCATGGAAAGGAGTTACGAGATTTGGGAAGAGAGAAAAGCTCAATCCACGATTCATTAGTCCATTTGAGATTCTTGACCGAGTAAAAAATGTGGCCTATAGACTCGCATTACCTCCAAGCCTGTCTCGTGTTCATAACGTGTTTCATATATCCATGTTACGTAAATATGTGAAAGACCCGAGCCGCAATATTGAGTTAGAACCAGATGAGATAGCCGAAGATTTAACGTACGAAGAGGTACCTGTCAAGATCTTGGATAGGAAAGAGCATGTCCTACTCTCGAAAATTATACCTCAAGTTAAAGTTTTGTGGAGAAACCATGCTATTGAGAAAATGACCTGGGAGTTGGAATCGGAAATGAAAGTGAGGTATCCTCACCTTTTCGACATACCAGGTACATACGTCAATTTTGAGGACGAAATTTCATAAGGAGGGGAGGTTGTAAGACCCTAACTTTTATGAATAAAAATTTGATTTTCTTTATATATTATTTCGAAACAGTAAGGTGTTGTTTTGATAAATGTGGTGAGTTATGGGTGAAATTTACAAATTTTTCAAAATAAGCAAGTGGTTATAAAATATTCATTGTTGTTGGGGAATATTCGTTTGGTCGTGGAATATTCTTGTTGTCGAATAATATTCATACGACGGCGCAGCCATTTGTGGGCCCCACAACGGAATAACTGTCGGATATAGAAAGCGACAGAAATAACATTTTTTATAAAATAACGGCGTAGTTGTTACCGTTAGTACTGTTGAAATATCCGGTGGTTAAAATACAGTAATACGCGGTGTTGCACAGTAGCACGCGGTGTTGCACAGTAGCACACGGTATTGCACAGTATTTTGAATTATTGATTCTTACGTGAGAAGGCACTTACTCAATTATTGTTACAGTAATTACTGTTCAATATTTTATATTATTGATTCAATAATTGCATGATTTATTATTGATTCAATAATTGCTACGTTGATATTTTATATAAATAATTGCTACGTTGTTATTTTATATGATTGATTCAATAATTGCTACAGTTTATATTTGTATTATTGATTCAATAATTGTCATTGCACAGTATTTCACATTGTCAAATCAATAATTCATATTATTTGAATAATATTATTGATAGCATTATTGGCAATGTCTAATGAAGTTCTGTCGAGGAAAGGGGGTAGGTTAATCTAATTGCGCGCCAGTAAGGAGAAATTCTTATCGGAAAACCCCCTATTTCCTGGGAACGACCTGGTTGTCAATATTGTAGTTTTGTAATATTATTTATGAATAATTAATTATTGATTTATATGATAAGAAAATATTTATTTTGTGGATATAAAAGAAGGAATTAATGCTAATGTGTTTTTATCAGTATTTTGGTGTGAAAAATCATCCGTTTATGGATTTCGAATAATTTTTGTTTGGAATTTGGAAAAACTTTCCTCTACAAAGTTGTAGAGAATTAAATTTCCTATAAAAAAGACATAGAATTTGTATTTTTCTGACAAAATGGCTATTTATTATGAATTATTGAAGTTTCAGAAAATAAATATTTTTTTAATGGGAGGTGGGCCTTACCGGTGGCTGGTGGCTGATGGCTTTTGACAGGCAACTGGATTTTTTTAAAGAATATTAATATTTTATTAATTTAGTCTACTTTGGCATCCTAAGCTTTTCCTATAAATAGGGTGCTTAGGTTAGAATTGAAAATCATACCAGAATCAGAAGTTTTCTCTCTCTATAATATCGAGCGTATTTTTATGAGTATTTAGATACTTTGAGTGTTGCTATTCAGTGCAAGTTTTTTTCAGCCTTATATCCGATATACCAGTCAGAAGTACTATTCTTTTGAGGTAAGGGATGTTATTTTCTTTCGTAAAATGATGTTATTCTTTTCAATATCATTATACCAAAATATTGTCATGGATTTTATTATGAAATTCTTACTTTTTTCGTCAGAGTTACTATTCACGTATACGGCACTATTCACGAAAAAATTAAATTTTTTTCTATTTGTCCAAGTTGCTTGTTAAGGTTTCTATCTTTGATTGGATCTAAGTTTTGAGCTTTATTCTTGAATTTTGCTCCACAATTGATTATTACGAAGTATTTTTGAATTGGATAAACTAAAATACGAATCCTTAATCTTTGTCCTTTATCTCACTGAATTCGTTCTTTAAAATATTTTTCATCATCCTCAGTCCTAAAAGGTGATATAACTGAATATCTTTGGCCTGTAGAGCAAAGATGAATGATTACCTGATGAATATTTTTGGCCGTAGTGCAAAGATGGATAGGTGTTGAGATGAACATGACCACTGGTGATACAAATGAATATCTTTGGCCCGTAGTGCAAAGATGAATATTTGATTTGAGATATATATTGATTGATGTTACAGAGATAAAATATTGATGATGGACTTTTAAATCATAGAAGATAGTAGACTTCATTATCTACTTAACTCTTCTAATGAATGGTTATTTCCGCTGCGAATATTGATCTAAACCTTGTTGTCAATAATATTTTATCTGAATTGTTGAGACTAACGATAATTTATTTTTCATTATCTTAGTCATAATATTCTTTACTGGGCTAGTTGAGCTCACACTTTTCATCTATTGTCCTCTTCAGGAAATGAAAATATCGTAGGAACTAGTCGGGGGACAGAGTGATGGTCCGAGTTAGAGCAGTAGTAGTCCTCACTATTTTTGATAAATAGTGTGATAATAATTATAATGAGGACTTAGTTTGAATGTTAATATTTTCTACATATTTGTATTGACACTCACAGTTGTGTGGTCGTATTTTGCACGACCGTGTGATATAAAAGTTTGTATTTGAATTCTGTACCATATATTTGGCGACTCAGAATGGGTTGGGTTGACTGGACCTATTTTGGGGGCGTCACAATAGGACTATTAATCTCAAGTGTCTTGTTTGTTTTTAAATTTGAGCTTGGTACTATTAGTCCTGGGATTATAAAATAGCTTAAGATGAGGGATTATTTAATACCATGTTCTACCTGATATTATAATCACTACCATTTGTTATTAAAAATTGCTAGACAAAATTAATCTCAATCTTTTTTTCTAAAATGACCATCATATCCCTACAATCTCTGTTAATAATCGGCAACTTAAAATTTACTTTTACAAAGACTATGTACCAGTAATCTAATACACGTAATTTAATTATTTGATATGTATAATTTAAAGCTTACATTGACAATAGACCTGGCAATTTAGACCCCGCCCAAACCCCACCCCCCACCCCACTCCGCGCACCCCCTCAAAAAAAATATTTACTGATTATGTATACCCCCCACCCTCCACCCTCACTCTCACTCCCACTCAAAAAATATAATATTTATTGATTATGTATACACCTCGACTCCCACCCTTCCCACCCTTCCCACCCCCACCTCCACCCCCCTCCCACAAAAAAAATAATATTTACTGATTATGTGTACACCCCCACCCCACACCCCACCCCCCTCAAAAAAATAATATTTACTGATTATGTATACACCCCACGCCGCTCACCCCCCCCCCCCCCCTCTCAAAAAAAATTATTTACTGAATAATATATAACCACTTATTTAAAAGTTTCTAATTAATTGTTCATTATGTTTTGATGTATAAATAAGTTTAAAATATGTTATTATTGGTAAGGGTATAATAGTCCAAACGATATTTTTTAATCCAATCCTTTAATTAATCCTGAAAAAAACAAACATAATATGAGATTATTTTAATTTATCACATGAATAATCCCATAAAAAACAAACATGTGACTAGGACTATTTAATCCTAGGATTAATAGTCTTGAGATTATAATTCCATAGATTATAATTTCGGGATTATAATCCTAGCAAACAAACATGGTCTAAGTTACTAATACTAAGTTATTATTATGATAAAATTGGAAACTAAAGTTTAATTATTCATTACTATATATATATATATATATATATATATATATAGGGGTTGATCCATAGTAAACATTATAACTTTAAGATTATTTTTACAACAAATTGTGGTCGTCCAAATGCAGATCTAACGACGAAATGGATCTTTCGTCCGCACTTTAGTTTGGGGGTGCCCGCACTACTAAAGTGAGGATTTTAAACTGACCAAAATGCCCTCTAGATTTCGCACTTTAATAGTGCGGACTTTGACTTTTAAAAAATTCAATATATTATCATAATTTTAAAATAATGACAGTTTGGTAATATCCACGTCTGCACAACTAAAATATGGACGAAAAAGATAGTTTTTTATAACGTCAAATTGGTTCTTTGGCTTCGACTCCATCGCAAGTTTGTAAAACATGGAGGAGTGTGCTCCAAATTAATGGATTTCTAGATTGGGGCACTTCCAATAATATGTAATATTGTCATCTTCCTTCTCCCTTTCTTCGTATAGTATGTGTGAGCAAGAAAATCGTACCTTGTTAGGGTTATAGTTTCATGTTGGCTGAGGAAGATTAAAATCCACAAAGAGTACGGTTGTGACGCCCCCAAAATAGGTTCACACAATTTATTCTGAGTTGCCAAATAAATGATACAAAATCCAAATATAAATCTTCTTATTCCAACTATTAAATTATCGTACAAAATACGACCATACAAACTGCTAGCTTCAATGAAAGGAATTGTGAAGCAAAAGGATGAGCACAAATAGCCCAGTAAAGAATATCATGACTAAAGATAATCTAATTATCAATAGCATTCGTCAGTAATAAATCAGAGATTTAGAACATATGGTAGATGATAAAACTTTTCAACCATAGTTGCAGCGGAACGAACAATCCATTAGAAGAGTCAAATAGACCCTAATGTCTATTGTCTTCTCTATGTTAAAAGTTCGCCAACAATATTTTATCTATGTAACATCAATCAACAGTTCATGTCCACAATCATACGAATAATTCATAATCATACTTGTGTTGCTAAATTTCTCTTCGCACCCAGGACGAAGATAACTTTCATCACCTGACTTTACCTGAAACACCAAAGATCATGGTTATACCAAATCACAGTTCATATTCATAATCATGCTAATCAATTCATCTTTGCACTACGGGCCAAAGATATTCAACAATTAATCATTCATCTTTGCACTACAGGCCAAAGATATTCATCAATAGCTCATCTTTGCACTACATGCCAAAAATATTCACAAATCAACCGTTCATCTTTGCACTACAGACCAAAGTTATTTATCAACCGTTCATCTTTGCACTACAGGCCAAAGATATACATAAATCAACAGCTCATCTTTGCACTACAGGCCAAAGATATTCATCAATAGTTCATCTTTGCACTACAAGCCAAAGATATTCAAATCTCAAAGAAATATCTAATAATTTCAGAATTTATAGAAATAATATTTATAACCATGTTGATCAATTCACCTTTGCACTTAAGTTAAAGATATTCAATTGCAAATTCAATGGTCATGATCATACCAGTCAACAATTCATCTTTGCACTACTGGCCAAAGAGAACCCATAGTCATGGTCATACCAATAATCTACCCATCTTTACACTTAAGTCAAAGAGAACTTCCATCACCATGATTATAAAAATATTATATATAACAGTAAGAACAATATAATCAAAACATGGATCTAATTTCAAGAGTAATATTCATAAATCAAAGATAATTTGGACATGAGAAAAAAATATATTATTTTTTTTATCGTGAATAGTAACCCCTAAATAGTAACTCATGAATAGTAACCCATGAATAGTAACTTGTGAATAGTAACTCATGAATAGTAACTCCGATATGAAAAAGTAAAATTTTCATAATAAAGTTCAGACTAATATTCCGGTAAAATGATATTAAAAGAAATAACATCATTTACAAGAAAAATAACATCCCTTACCATCCCTTACGAATACGAAAACAATAATACTCCTTACGAGTATAAAATCACGTCCTTTACCAGAATACCTTTTCACAAAAATATTATCATTTACGAAAAAATAATATCATTTACGAAAAACAACCTCTTTTACGAAACATAATAACATCCCTTACAATAATGATATCCCTTACCTTAGTAGAAGAGTAGTTTTGACTGAAATATCGGATATTATGCTAACGAAAACTTGCACCGTTATCAACACTTAAAATATCTAAATACTCACGAGAAATACGCTTGATACTATAGAGAGAATTTTCTGATTTTGGTGTGATTTTTATTTCTAAACTAAGAACCCTATTTATAGGAAAATGTCAGGACACCAAAAGAGACTAACATGCTACCGGAGGCGTCCCACAAATTTCCTTCCCGCACCACCAAGTTGACAAACCAAAAATCAACATTTTACACCAACAAAAGGACAAGAGTAGGGCCCACAGTATATTTTAATCAAAAATCAATTCAGAACTTTAATAATTCATAATAAATAGCCCTTTTATCATAAAAATACGAATCTTATGTTCATTCCATAGGAAATTTAATTCTCTACAACTTTGTAAAAGAAATTTTTTCAAATTCCGAACGAAAAATAGCCGAAATTTACTACGGATGTTTTTCAATTTTCTTCTTATTTTTTTTCTCTTTCCTCCTTTTCCATATTCTTCCACTATCTCTCTCTCTCCCCTTTTCTTCTTTTCTCATTCCCACCATTTCTTCCACACACACACACACATATATACACACACGTATATATATATATATATATATATATATATATATATATAACACAATATTTATAATTATTTAAAAATTCAAATTTCATTTTCTATCTTCTATCTCATTTACTCATAAACCATGAATTTATTGTAAAAATATCATCATTATTATATTATTATATTGTCACATTATACACTTATAATGTAATATTATAATAATATATCTGAATGAATTATTTTATCAGAAAAGATAAAATATCAATTTTCAACAGTTGTTTCTTTAAAAACTTTCCTCCATTAAATAGATATTTCCTTATCATTTTTTATCAATAACTAATTATTCACTAATAATATTACAGAACCACAATATTAACAACTAGGTCGTTCCCAGGAAAGAAGAGGCTTTCCGATAAAAATTTCTCCTTACTGGCACGCAATTAGATTAATCTAACCCCTTTCCTCGACAGAACTTCCTTAGACATTGTCAATAATGCTATCTAATAATATTATTCAAATAATATAAATTATTGATTTGATAATTTGAAATACTGTGATATGACAATTATTGAATCAATAAAATATTATGCAATTATCAATGTAGCAATTATTGAATCAATAATATAAAATATTGAATAGTAATTACTATAACAATAATTGAATAAGTGCCTTCTTACGTAAGAACCAATAATTCGAAATACTGTGCAATACCGTGTGCTACTGTGCAACAACGCGTATTACTGTATTTTTATCACCTGGTATTTCAACAGTTTAACGGTAACAGTTTTACCGTTATTTTTATAAAAAGGTTATTTCTGTCCCTTTCTATATCCAACATTCATTCCGTTGTGGGGTCCACCAAGGACTGCGCCGTCGTACGAATATTCTTCGACAAAGAGAATATTCTTCGACCAAACGAATATTCCCCAACACAACGAATATTTTATGCCAACTTGCTTACTTTGTAAAATTTACATATGTCACCCTTAACATTAACCATTTATTAATTTAACCATTAATGAATAATAATAAAATAAAAAAAAATTGAATACTTTTATCTCATAAAATTCGGGGTCTTACAATATTCATCAATCAACCGTTCATCTTTGCACTATGGGCCAAAGATAACTTTCACCACAATTTAAGTTTGAGGATTATGACAATGATATAAAGAACGAATCAAGTGAGATCAAGGATAAATATTAGAGATTTATAATTCAATTTATCCAGAGTTCAAGAATATTCAAATTGTCAATATGAAGATTAAAATATGGATCCAATTTCAAGAATAAAATCCATAAAAGATAACTTGGACAAAGAAAAAAAAATTAATTTTGTTGTGAATAATACCGTATGTATGAATAGTGTCGTATGTATGAATAGTACCCCAACATGAAAAGATAAAAATTTTATAAGAAAGTTCAGACCAATATTCCGGTGAATTGATATTAGATAAAGTACAAAACTCAAGGAATTTTTAATCATTTCAGAAATTATAGAAGCAATACTTACCGTAGTAAGTTTAAATTTAGGAATATGAAATGAAATATTATCACTTTCATAATATGAAATATGAAAGAAAATAATATTCTTTACGAATATTGAAAGAAAATAACATCATTTACGAGAAAAATAATATCTTTTACCTTAATAAAATAGTAGATCTGACTGGAATATCGGAGATTATGCTAAGGAAATCATGCACTGTTATCAACACTAAAAATACACTCAATAGTATAGAGAAAGAATTTTTTGATTCTGGTGTGATTTTTATTTTTTAACTAAGCAACCTATTTATAGGAAATATTTAGCATACCAGGTTTTACAAAGAGAGCCTACGGAGGATTTTTGCAGCACACCACTTTTAAACAATTCTCAACACACCAACAAGGAATTCAAACTCAACAACTCCTTTCCAACACATGTTTAAAATTTTTTAAAAAACATCTATAATTATTAAAAGAATTCAATTTAATTTGCTCTCTTCCGCCTCATTTTTTTTATACCATGAATTTATTATAATAACGTTACTATTCAAATTATAAAATTATACTATTATATTATCACATTATATTACTATAATGTAACATTATAATAATATATTTGAATGAATTATTTTATCGGAGAAGATAAAATGCCAACTTTCAACAAATGTCTCATGCTAAAAATTCCTCCATTTATATCAAAATTGAACAAATATTTACTTATCATATTTATCAACAATTTTTATTTTATTTATCAATTATTATTCAATTAATATTATAAAATCACAATATTGACAACCAGGTCGTTCCCAGGAAAAAGGGGGCTGTCCAATAAGAATTTCTCCTCATTGGCGCGCAATTATATAACCTAACCCATTTTTTCGACGGAACTTTCTAGACATCGTCAATAATACTATCTAATAATATCATTTCAATAATATATATGATAATTATTGATTTAATAATGTGAAATATTGTGCAGTGGTTACTGTGACAATTATTGAATCAATAATATAAAATAATATGCAATTATCAATGTAGCAAATATTGAACCAATAATATAAAATACTGAACAGTAATTACTGTAACAATTATTGAATGAGTGACTTCTTATATAAGAATCAATAATTAGAATTATTGTGCAATATCGTGTGTGACTGTGCAACAACGTGTATTACTGTTCTTTTATCACCGAGTATTTCAACAGTTTAACGGTAAAGGTTTTGCCATTATATTTATAAAAAGGTTACTTCTGTCGTTTTCTATATCCGACAATTATTCCATTATGGGGTCAATTAATGATTGCGGCGTCGTACGAATATTCCCCGACAAAAAGAATATTCCCCGACCAAACGAATATTTCCCGACACAACAAATATTTTATGACCACTTGGCTTACTTTGTAAAGTTTGCACATATCACCCATAACTTATCACTTTTATCAAATCCACACCTTACTATTTAAAATAATATATAGAGAAAATTAAATCTTATTCATAAAAAGTTAGGGACTTACAACGGTATTAATTGATGAATTGAAGAGGGGAGAAGAATAGATAAATAATTACCCTAGTAACACGTGATAGAACTCCTAGAATCCAAGAATCTTCTAAAGTATTCAGGATCTAGATAGCCTTGATATGTGCTTAGGATTGAGAGAGACTTCGTCAGTCTCAAGTTTTCCAAAAGTCCCTTCCTCAATGGAATGGAATGGGTATAGAGTTTCTTGAAAAGTGGTC
Organism: Panax stipuleanatus; assembly: GCA_020205555.1. Taxonomy (NCBI): domain Eukaryota; kingdom Viridiplantae; phylum Streptophyta; class Magnoliopsida; order Apiales; family Araliaceae; genus Panax; species Panax stipuleanatus. Next base: position 97,969,262 of record CM035123.1, on the reverse strand, counting down.
GCGTGTCAGGTATGTGACCTCGAGAAAAATTTTAAAAATACCCTTAGTCACCAGAGTAACGCCAAGATCGTCTTGTCCTTCGGCCACCAATCTAATCCCTCAATCAATTCCCGAAATGGGTTACCTTCATAAACCTTCTGCCTTGGAACTTATGGAGGCCTTTCCTAGGTCTCATGCTTCAAAGCTCTTGTTGCTCAAACCATGTTTTCCTGCTCTTCTTTCTTTATCTAAGAATCTCTTCGTCGAAAAACCTCAGAGGAACTCAGCACTGGACACGAAGAGGTCGTGCCCTAGGGGGCCGAACCATAGGGTGGTCGAACCTGAGGTAGCCAACGCTAGGGGGCGAACCCTAGGTTTGTGCCTCCTTCAGTTCTCTTCGCTCGTCTTGGCTTTTCTTGGTCGATTTTGATTATTTTCTTCTGATTCTTGGTCCTCTGAGAAGCTCTTCTTGTCATGGAGATTCTAAGGACAATCATTCCTTGGAGTTTGAAAAGATCTTAGTTTCTTTCTGTGGTTCAATACACGTCTGACACATAAATTGAGAAAATAAATCGGTGCGAACTCTAGGGGTTGAACCCTAGGGTGCCTAGGGGGCAATTTAACTTCTTTTGTTCATCTTTTATCCGTTTTCCTTGTTTTGTTTCAGTAGTTCAAATCAAGTTCAGTCAGGGAAGCGATTGACTGAAGTTTTCCTTAAGGAGGGCCCACCTTGAGGTGGTCGAACCCTAGGGTGGCTGAACCATAGGGGGCCAAAACTATAGGGTTTTTCTATTTTTCTCATTTAATGTTTTGTTCATTAATTACGATCTTGTTCATTCATTTTCATCTTTTTTGTCATAATTTAATTCTTTTTAGGTCACATGAGAACCCTAATTTGTACTTGGACCCACAATATGCAATATTATCATCCACATTCTCCTTTTTTTTCCTTATAAATTAGTTTATCTCTAACATGAGCAACATAAATCATCTTTAATAACAAATAAGTTAGTATATATGGGGACAAATTAATGATTCAGGACCCAACTCCATTGTTAACGACTTCCACCACCACTGCCACCACTAGTGTGACGCCCCCAAATCCGGGTACCTTCAAACCCTAGATAAGGTGTTACACGGTACTTCAACATACAAATATATCAAACTATATATCTTATTCACATGAATGTAATTATTGTATTATTGCATCATATCCGATTGTTCTCCCAGGTTTCTATAACCATTACATGTTCATATTATCATAATATTATTTAATTACATAGTAATATTAGCATCTTACAAGATCTTCTAATCTTTCCTCTTTTTCCTTCCTTTATCCTTATTGGATTCTTCAATACGTTCGATCGTAGCTGAAATCATATAATTTAAGCAATGTATGAGCATTTAATTGCTCAACAAGTATAACCATTTTAATAACAACAAAATCAAGAATCATATGATTTATTATTCAACAACTGAACAAATAGTTGTGAAGTACTATGAATAATAAAATATCACTTTTTCTTTCCTTCAAAATATTTTGAAATGACATATCAGTCATTTATTCTGAGTTAGTCAAAGAACCACAAACTTTCTTTTCTCCCATTGAAAAGGACTTACTGGCATTAAAATTATAAATCGAACATTGCTTAAGAGTACGTCTATGTGATCAGCCTATAGTATCCTATGTTGTACAACACTCATCCGTTAAACGTATTTACGTTTAAGTTTTGACACTTTGCATGTCAGTCAAAAACTCGACTAAAATGTTTGTTTATTCTTCCTCAAGCTTACCTTCGAATCCATCCCAAAGCAATTGGATTTGGATAGCTTAACATATCATCATAAATATTTTGAAAGATTTAATAACAAATCGATAAAATATTTCAACATTTGTCTAGCCGAAACAAATGGAATCGACACTTTCTTAAACAGTTCATGGAATTGAACTTTAAAATTTTAACAATTTATCTTATATCATAACTTGATATATTTGTACAAATACTAAGATTTGCACAAGTATAGATTTCACACAAGTATAAAAGAATTATGTTCATTAGATATTAAAAAATATCACATATGCTCCATGAGAATATATTCAGATGAAGTTAGAAACCTTGCTCAATAAAATCATAGTAAGTTTAGAAAATATACCTTAAGCATTCTTTATCATCTTGACGATAATCGTCCTTCAAATGCCCTAAACATTTACATTAATCATAACACATTAAATAGGCACAAAATGACACCAAGTTCGGTTTACATTAACTCCTTCTAACGTACATTATCTGAATCATTAATTCAGAATATTCATTAAGTTCATTATTACTCATTACGGCTTTCTCATGTCTAAACGTCATACTCTAACACCATTGCACTAACGTCTAAGACATACACTCAAAGGTATGTTAATCACGTTCATTCTACCCAAATACTGAACATTTATATTGTTAAAGTATTTTACGCTTACAATATTTATTCTTTCAATTTAACATTCAACCATTTCAAAAGGTTTTAATTACTCACTATAGTGAAACTTTAATTGAACATTTATGTTCATAATTATTATACACAATTTCCTAAGTTCTGAGTTTTAAACAACTCATTACTGGGTCTTAACCCGACCCGGCGTTGCGGCGCTGGGTTTTGGCCTTGGTCCTGGCGCTGTGGTCCTAGAACTTATCCGAGCTATTGCAGTTGGGCGCTGTGACGCCCGAAATGAACTAGAATGGTGGCGCTGCAGCGCCGTTCTAGTGATTTTGTTTCCCAAGTTCAAATCCTACACAAATGATTATAACGCTAACTTCACAAATCCGTAACTTCATCATACCAACTCGAAATGAATCCATTCTTAAGCCTATTTCTTGTTCTTACAATACACTACGATTTTCCCCAGACAGAATAATTTTCTAAATCCTCTAACAAGCCTTTCAATCGGCTCAAAAGTCCCTTGTCGCTACATTTTTCAACTTTGCTTTCTTAACGTTTATTTTTCACTTCTTCGTAACTTACTCATCCGAAATCAAATTGAGTTCATTCTCGAGCCTACGACTCATATTTTCTACATTCTTCCTTATTCTTAAGAAACCCTAATTATTCGGGATCATTAACTAACATTACAAATTCGTCCAGAAATCATATTGAACTAAGATTTCGATGATTAACGTCTTTTATTAAAAAAATTGTCATAACTTCGTTATAGCATATTTTTACTCTGTTTCAATTGGAACATTTCCACAACTTAAGTGCTTCTAATACCTTCTACTTAGATATTAAAACTAACTTTAAAATGATATTTTTAAACTTTTCCATCAACAATAATATATTCGTTTTCCATTCGTTCTTCATTTAATTCGTTATTTCGATTACGATTTCACTTGACATGCATATATTAATATTTTAAGTTCACTAATTCTTCTTTATTTCTCAATAACATCATACATATTCAAACCATAGACATAAATATGTAGTAGAGACGCTTACTTCGTCGAAGCTTCGAAAGTGGTGACAAATGCACAGTATGAACGCCGACTCAACAAATAATGCACGATCACAATCATTCTTCGCTGGAATCGTTGAGAAATTTTTGATTCTTAGTACTTCTTTGCCAGAATCGTTGAGCAATTTGTGATTCTCAGAGCTATTGTTTTTTCGATCGATTTTGGGGCTTGCTCTTTGATCGATCATATTTGTTTGCAAGCTTTTAATTTTTTTTAATTAGTTTGAATCTATTAATGAAATGGGTATGGCCATTTTACCCTTTAATATATCAAAATTGTTTAATCACAAAATAAAATACTATTTTTTTTACACACATCAGCTTAGTTATGCGCCCCACCCAGATAGCCACGTCAGCAATTTCTGACGTGGCACCCTCAATTGGATGGAATTGAAAAAAATTAATAGTTCAATTATCTAATTGACAAAATTGAAAGGTGGATCACCAAAATGGAATATGACTTATAGTTCATGGTAGTAAATTATATTTAAGCCATTAATTTATAATTAGTATTTCCAAAATACTAAATACTAAATATTAATTTATTTTATCATTATAGTATAAATTAAATATATTTAACTTATTATTACGATTATATAATATTTTTCTTTTGTGGTGTGACCCTTTAGATTTTCCATATTAAACTGGTTTTAGAATAAAACAATTATAATAATTTTTAATCTTATTTAAAGAAATAAGTTAAATTATTTAATTTATTTAAATAAATAATATTTATTCCACAATAAGTGTAAGACCCCAACTTTTATGAATAAAGATTTAATTTTCTTTATATATTATTTTGAAATAGTAAGGTGTTGATTTGATAAATGTGAAAAGTTATGGGTGAAATGTGCAAATATTTTAAAATGAGCAAGTGGTTATAAAATATTATTGTTGTCGGGGAATATTCGTTTGGTCGTGAAATATTCTTGTTGTCGAGGAATATTCGTACGACGGCGAAGCTATTTGTGGGCCCCACAACGGAATAACTGTCGGATATAGAAAGCGACAGAAATAATCTTTTTATAAATAACGGCGTAGTTGTTACCGTTAGTACTGTTGAAATACCCGGTGATTAAATTACAGTAATACGCGGTGTTGCACAGTAATACGCAGTGTTGCACAGTATTTTGAATTATTGATTCTTACGTGAGAAGGCACTTACTCAATTATTGTTACAGTAATTACTGTTCAATATTTTATATTATTGATTCAATAATTGCATGATATTTTATTGATTCAATAATTGCTACGTTGATATTTTATATCAATAATTGCTACGTTGCTATTTTATATGATTGATTCAATAATTGTCACTGCACAGCATTTCGCATTATCAACTCAATAATTCATATTATTTGAATAATATTATTAGATAGCATTATTGACAATGTCTAAGGAAGTTCTGTCTAGGAGGGGTTATTTAATTGCGCGCCAGTAAGGAGAAATTCTTATCGAAAGGCCCCCTCTTTTCTGGGAACGACCTGATTGTCAATATTGTAGTTCTGTAATATTATTTGCGAATAATTAATTATTGATTTATATGATAAGAAAATATTTATTTTGTGGATATAAAAGAAAGGAATTAGCGCTGGTGTGTTTTTATCAGTATTTTGGTGTGAAAAATCATCCGTTTATGGATTTCGGATAATTTATGTTTGGAATTTGGAAAAACTTCCTTCTACAAAGTTGTAGAGAATTAAATTTCCTATGAAAAAGATATAGAATTTGTATTTTTCTGACAAAGGGGCTATTTATTATGAATTATTGAAGTTTCAGGAAAATAAATATTTTTTCAATAAATGGTGGGCCCCACTTTTTGTTGAATGTTGAATTTTCTTTCCCACGAGGCGGCTGGAATTTTTAAAAAATAATATTATTTTATTCAAAAGTCTACTTTGGCATCCTAAGCTTTTCCTATAAATAGAGTGCTTAGGTTAGAATTGAAAATCACACCAGAATCAGAAGTTTTCTCTCTCTATAATATCGAGCGTATTTTTGTGAGTATTTAGATACTTTGAGTGTTACTATTCAGTACAAGTTTTCTTCAGCCTTATATCCGATATTCCAGTCAGAAGTACTATTCTTTTGAGGTAAGGGATGTTATTTTTTTTCGTAAATGATGTTATTCTTTTCAATGTCATTATACCAAATATTGACATGAATTTTATTATGAAATTCTTACTTTTTTCGTCGGGATTACTATTTACGTATACGGCACTATTCACGGAAAAACTAAATTTTCTTCTATTTGTCCAAATTGTCTGTTATGGTTACTATCTTTGATTGGATCTAAGTTTTGAGCTTTATTCTTGAATTTTGCTCCACAAAGTATTATTATGAAATATTCTTGAACTTGAATAAACTAAACTACGAATCTTTAATCTTATCCTTTATTTCACTGGATTCGTTATTTATATGATTTTTCATCATCCTCAGTTCTAAGTGGTGATATAACTGAATATCTTTGGCCTGTAGAGCAAAGATGAATGATTACCTAATGAATATCTTTGGCCGTAGTACAAAGATGGACAGGTGTTGAGATGAACATGACCACTCGTGATACAAATGAATATCTTTGGCCCGTAGTGCAAAGATTAATATTTGATTTGAGATATATATTGATTGATGTTACAGGGATAAAATATTGATGATTGACTTTTAAATCATAAAAAATAGTAGACTTCAGTTCTCTACTTAACTCTTCTAATAAATTGTTATTTTCGCTGCGAATATTGATCTAAAATTGGTTGTCCATTATATTTTATCTGATTTATTGAAGGCTAACGATAATTTATTTTCCATTATCTTAATCGTAATATTCTTTACTGGGCTAGTTGAGCTCACCTTTTTTATCTATTGTCCTCTTCAGTAAATGAGAATGTTGCATGAACTAGTCGGGAGACAGAATGATGGTCCGAGTTAGAGCAGTAGTGGTACTCGCTATTTTTATAAAATAGTGGGATAATAATTGTAATAATTAAAGAATGAATTTGAATGTTGATATTGCGTATTATATACGATTTGTATTGACACTCACAGTTGTGTGGTCGTATTTTGCACGACCGTGTGATATAAAAGTTTGTATTTGAATTCTGTACCATGTATTTGGCGACTCAGAATGGGTTGGGTTGACTGGACATATTATGGGGGCGTCACAATAAGGGTAAGCTCCCTTAGCGATCAACGATTTTCAGATAATATAAATTTTAACATTTAATCATAAAAGAATCTTTCAACGAATAATTATTGTACAATTCAATCATTCTATCATAAAATATCCCAATCAAATATAAGATATGAAATTACTGTCAATTCTTATTTTATTTGATTATATGTATTTCGATTCTCAAATGCACAACTCCAAATAATATAAATTATAAACTTCTTTCTAATTTCATTCTGTCTTGGCCAAGGACTACTGATTTGTCATTTATCGGATCACATAGGGCATTCTCTCCTTTTACTAGAAGTGGTAGATTCTTTGTTGATCATTCATCTATTTTCCTACACAACTTATTATACCCAAACATACCATTTGATATACCTTAAAGGTCTTAAGGGACATGTCAAAACATAACTCATTATACACAAGATACTATGATGATCTCAAGTCCAAGGATCATTTATACTATTATCACATTAGAAATTCCTATTGACAGACAAGTAAAACTTTATTAGGTATTTTTTTAGCGAGTCACGTTCAGTGAACTTATTTTTTTAATAAGCACATACATACTTGCTTTAGTGTCTCTGCACAAATAATTATGAGATTAATCATTTTTTTCACACGAACAAGCATAATATGCACTAATCTATCCGGATTCACTAATATCCTTCTAAGTAATCCAACGATTAGGAACAATTTTAATTTTTGAGTTATCTTGAATTTAGATCTCATTAGCATGATCATCATCATGATTCGGAAAATATTGCTCAAAACTATGAGGTTATCACAATTAAATCAACAACACAATGTGAGTAAAAAATGTATTTAAATAAATTAATTAATTCTTTTATTAATAAATGAATAAGATTACAAAGTATTAAGTATATGCTACATCATATCAAATATGATTCGCTTGTGTGTATATCACTTTCATAATCAATATTCTAAATTACAATTCAAATAAGTTTTCATCATTTTTGAAATCCTAAATTTAAACTTCAAAAGGAAGGCTCTAATTACAACTATAACTAAAATAAGAAAAAAAAATGAATGAGTTTTAAAGTATAGACGTTCATTAACCAAGCCCCTCATGGCTTAATGGTAAAAAACTACTCATAAGGTTTTGGGTGCATGAGGTCCTGGGATCCATTCTTGTCAAATGTTAAAATTTTCAATCAAATACAAAAAAAAAAGTATAATTCATTAATGAATGGATGTTAATTTATTGATTTTTAATAAATACAATATTCAATGTTCTAAATTACTATTCAAATAAATTTTCATCAGTTTTGAAATTCTAAATTTCAAAATGAATGCTTTACTTATTAATGTTTAAATGTCCATTAATAAGTACCTGTACGTTTATGTATGTGGAGTAATATTGTAGTGTGTATGAATATTTATAATTTATAATTAGATTCAAAAGTTTATGTTGAATATTTAATTATTTTTTCTCAAATACTTGATTAAAACTTTAATAATATGTTTATAGTGACTTTTATTTATTATTTATCCTCAATATATATATAGATTACATAGTTATATAAAAAAAATATTTCATTATATTTATGGAGAGTATGAGTTATAATATATATGTGACAACTAGTTAATACAAATTGATCCAAAAATGACCTTGAGCTTACTTTAAATATTTGGACTTCTAGTTTATAAATAATTGGGCAAATGAAAGTGATAAATACTCCCTCCACCTAAAAATTTATAAACGTGAATTAATTTATTCAACCCTCCCTTCTAGAATAGTTCTAAATTAATTCTGACCTAACAAATTCTAACAATAAAATTATATTGCACATTGTTCCCGCCACCCGGCATCACAAGTAAGTTTTGAAATTAAAAAACTTAAAACAAGTTAATAACTATAGTTTTGTTCTTATAGTATATAATTTTCTTGTTAAATGATACATTTTAGATATTTAAACTTTATAATAGTAAAAATCTATTAACTATACTTAAATCAATTTATTTCAGTTTATTAATATTATAATAAAAGTATTATTTCCTACGTTTTAGAAGTGAAATATCATATTTTAAAAATAATTTTCGTATGATAGTGAAAACTAATTATTATATGAAGGTCACTTAAAAAAAATTTGCATGCTTATTGTATAATAATTAATATATATATAGACATATATGTGTGTGTGTGTAAGTTATTCGAATAGGAATTCCGGATACGGATCCGAATATCAGATTCCGGATATCCGCTACCGCCGGATATATTTTACGGTCGGATATTAAATGAATACGAATATGTCTATATCCGTTTATTTGCGGATAACTTTAAACCGAATACGGATACTTCTATTTTTTTAATGTGAATAATATCCGTTTTTTCGAATACGGATGTGAACGAATACAAATTTTTCGATTATCATATACAACCCTAGCAATAGCTTCTAGCGACCGTTAGTAAAAAACAAAAACATGGTTTTGACATGATCTTTAGTTACAGTCGAGACTGTGACGCCCCCCCGATTCGCTTCTTCTACTATCATGGCCACGATAACCACCGGAGTGGTTACCGCTTCTGTCATACTTTCCTCCTCGCTGGTTGTCATTGCTCCGATGACTACTGCCACCGGTACGACCTTGGTTGTGGTCCCTCGGTTGAACGTAATCATTATCTCGTTCTAATAACTGGGCCCTGTTTACTACATCCGAATATAAAGAAAACTTATGAGAAATGAGGTATTGACGTATTTCGGGTTTCAAACCTCTTAGAAACATCCGCGTCATACGTTCCTCATTCTCCACCAAATGAGGTGCAAACCTGGACAGCTCCGCGAACTTAGCCTCGTACTGGGATACCGTCATGTTGTTTTGCTCGAGTCTGATAAATTCTACTTCCTTCATATGACGAATACTTTCAGGAAAGTACTTGTCATTGAACAGTTTCTGGAACGCTTCCCAAGACATCTGGAGTGCGGTAGGCTGGGTACGCTTCACGGATTCTCACCAGTAATCTGCCTCTCCACGGAACATAAACGTGGCGAATGGAACCTTCTGTTCCTCTGTACATCCCAAGACATCAAATATCTTGGTAATTTGTTTAATCCACGTCTCCGCCTTGATCGGATCTGGCTTTCCCAGAAACTCTGGTGGTCCCAATTCTTTGAACTGCTTGGCAGTGACAGCTCGCGTGTTGTTATTATCTCCACCTGTATGTTGCACACGAGTCTCCCTCGTCTGATTTTGCATGAACTGCAAAAAACTTCTAAACATCTCATCGTTTATCGTCTGACCAGCGTTATTTTCAGGATGAACATTGCCTTCTTGTTGCACGTTCTCCTGGTTAACGATTAAAGGTATCTCCACAGTCTCATTCACTTCGTTGTTAACATTCTCAGCTGCCATTCTCAAATACTGCCATAAAACAAGGGTTAATTAAACAAGTCAACATATCACATATTAACCCTATGCTCTGACTGACCAATTAAATACCACATAAGCTTAGGTAGGACACACTAGCGAAGGATTTACTCGTCTCTCCCCTCCTAGTTCTATTCCCCGATCTCCGCCAGAGATCATATCCCTAAGCTCTGATACCAACTGTGACGCCCCCCCAGAATAGGTCCATTCAACCCAACCCATTCTGAGTCGCCAAATACATGGTACAGAATTCAAATACAAACTTTATATCATACGGTCGTGCAAAATACGACCACACAACTGTGAGTCTCAGCACAAATATGTAGAAAATATTAAGATTCAAACTAAGTCCTCATTACAATTATTATCACACTATTTATCAGAAATAGTGAGGACTACTACTGCTCTAACTCGGACCATCACTCTGTCCCCCGACTAGTCCCCGCAACATTCTCATTTCCTGAAGAGGACAACAGATGAAAAGGGTGAGCTCAACTAGCCCAGTAAAGAATATTATGACTAAGATAATGAAAAATAAATTATCGTTAGTCTTCAACAGTTCAGATAAAATATTATGGACAACAAGTTTTAGATCAATATTCGCAGCGGAAATAACAAATCATTAGAAGAGTTAAGCAGAGAATGAAGTCTACTATCTTTTATGATTTAAAAGTCCATCACCAATATTTTATCCCTGTAACATCAATCAATATACATCTCGAATCAATATTCATCTTTGCACTACAGGCCAAAGATATTCATTTGCATCATCAGTAGTCATGTTCATCTCAACACCTGTCATCTTTGCACTACAGGCCAAAGATATTCATCAGGTAATCATTCATCTTTGCTCTACAGGCCAAAGATATTCATCAAGTAATCATTCATCTTTTAGGACTGAGAATGATGAAAAACATTTAAAAAAAACGAATCCAGTGAGATAAAAGACAAAGACTAAGGATTCGTATTTCAGTATATCCAATTCAAAAATATCTCGTAATAATCAATTATGGAGCAAAATTCAAGAATAGAGCTCAAAACTTGGATACAATCAAAGATAGTAACCTTAACAAGCAATTTGGACAAATAGAAGAAAATTTAATTTTTCCGTGAATAGTGCCGTATACGTGAATAGTGCCGTATACGTGAATAGTAACCCCGATGGAAAAAGTAAGAATTTCAACATAAAATCCATGACAATATTTTTGTATAATGATATTGAGAAGAATAACATCATTTACGAAAGAAATAACATCCCTTACCTCAAAAGAACAGTATCTCTGACTGGAATATCGGATATAATACCGACGAAAGCTTGTACTGAATAGTAACTCTCAAAGTATTGAAATACTCACAAAAATACGCTCGATATTATAGAGAGAGAAAACTTCGAATTCTGGTGTGATTTTCAATTCTAACCTAAGCACCCTATTTATAGGAAAAGCTTAGGATGCCAAAGGAGACTAAATGAATAAAATAATATTTTTTTTTCTTAGCCGCCGGCTGCTCCAAAAATTCTGATTTTTCAACAAACCAATAAAAGTGGGGCCCACCTTTTATTTAAAAAATATTTATTTTCCAAAACTTCAATAATTCATAACAAATAGTCCCTTTGTCAGAAAAATACAAATTCTATGTTCTTTCATAGGAAATTTAATTCTATACAACTTTGCAGAAGGAAGTTTTTCCAAATTCCAAACATAAATTATCCGAAATCCATAAACAGATGATTTCTCACACCAAAATATTGATAAAACTCATCAGCGCCAATTCCTTCTTTAATATCCACAAAATAAATATTTCCTTATCATATAAATCAATAATTAATTATTCACAAATAATATTATAGAACTACAATATTAACAACCAGGTCGTTCCCAAGACAGAGGGGGCCTTCCGATAAGGACTTCTCCTTACTGGCGCGCAATTAAATAACCCCTCCTAGACAGAACTTCCTTAGACATTGTCAATAATGCTATCTAATAATATTATTCAAATAATATGAATTATTGAGTTGATAACGTGAAATACTGTGTAACGACAATTATTGAATCAATACTACAAAATATCAACTGTAGTCATTATTGAATCAATCATATAAAATGGCAACGTAGCAATTATTGAGTCAATAAAATATCAATGCAGCAATTATTGAGTCAATAATATAAAATATTGAACAGTAATTACTGTAACAATAATTGAGTAATGGCTTCTCACGTAAGACTCAATAATTCGAAATACTGTGCAATACCGTGTGCTACTATGCAACACCGTGTATCACTGTATTTTAACCACCGGGTATTTCAACAGTACTAACGGTAACAACCACGCCGTTATCTTGTAAAAAAGTTATTTCTGTCGCTTTCTATATCCGACAGTTATTCCGTTGTGGGGTCCACAAATAACTGCGCCGTCGTACGAATATTCCCCAACAACAAGAATATTCCACGACCAAACGAATATTCCCCGACAACAAGAATATTTTATAACCACTTGCTCATTTTAAAAATATTTGCACATTTCACCCATAACTTTCATATTTATCAAATCAACACCTTATTATTTCGAAATAATATATAAAGAAAATTAAATCTTTATTCATAAAAGTTGGGGTCTTACAGAGACCGTCGATAAAGATTCCTACGATCGCAGTTAAAGGCTTTAGCTACGCGACCTACGACGAGAGTTAGCGAACGTTGGTAATACCTATAGCTACAGTCATAGGGCCTATAGATATGGCCAACGACTTTCGTTATAAGCGTTTTTTCTAGTAGTAAAAATTTTATCTGGACTAGGGACATACTTTCAGATCTCATAAGTTATTCATGATATTATAGTATTATGTCTCGACCCTCCTCAAGAAAAAAATCCTCACTTTGTTCCTGGTGTCAATTATGAGTATTATATATATATATATGGATTGATTCATACAATCACCAGTGGTTATAAACACTATTAGAATCAATTTATCTATTGTGGTTCACATGAAAAATGAATGCATCAAATTTAAAAACACGAAATAAAAAAATAATTGCCTTTAACTAGTATTATACTGATGGGTACTACTACTCTTTTGGCCAATTCATTAACCAAAACGCCCTTGAATTCAAAAATAAATAATGTTTAATCCCTTGCGCTAGTAATACTAGTAGAAGATATATAAATAATCAGAAGATTCAAACTTTGAACTTACATTCTTGTTGGGATTTGTGACTCATAAATTAGAGACTACTAAAAAAGACTAGTGCGGAGCGACACACTAACCCATCAAAATTGAACCAAAGATTGGGACGTGCGGGGGGCAAAGCTCCAGTGGTACGGTACGGAGTTTCTGCATCACCAGTGAGGGCCGCGCCCGTGCAAGGCTTGGAGCGGCACGGGGCGCGCTAGGGTTCGGTGCAGGATCTGTAGGGGTAGCGCGGGGCGCGCCAGAAGAAGCCTTGGAGCGGCGCGGGGAGAGCCGGTCGACAAGCAGCTGTTTATTGTTCTAATTAGAAAAGGACATTATGGAATATTAAGGTTATAATGTGTATGTAACTCAATCATTTATAATAAGAAAAAGAACGTCGTTCCGTGAACGTACTCATATTGAAATCACGTAAATATAATATCGACACGCAAGTCCAGACGACTTACTATAAAGTTAACTTCATGAGACCAGATTATGAAAAAACGATTCCCCATCCCATACAAAAAATTAAATACCTAATCCGTCCGGTTCAGTCCCCATTCGGACCGGTTGTGACTCGTGACTTGTGAGTGAGCACAAAATAAGACGCTCTCTTTCAGTTGTATGTATAGTCGTACTCATATAAAAAAAAAAAAAAAGATCAGAGCAAAATTCCTATATTCCCTACAAATCCATTCTCCTCGGGATCTGCAGCTTTCCTTTCCGTCTCCATCTTTTCCCTGGAAAAATGATACGAGGATCGCTTGAAGTTCTTCTTGTCGGCGCTAAAGGCCTCGAGAATTCTGATTTTCTCTGTAAGATTTATCCTCTCATTTATGTATGTTCCGCCTGCTAATATGTTGATCCGGGGAAAATCTTAGATTTTTTTTATTGTTTTATCCCAAATGATTTGCTTCAGAAAAATATAAATACCCATTGTTGGATCTGTTTAATTCTATTATACTTTCTCAATTTGATGCAGCGGCTGATCAGATTGATCACCTTGAACTTATGATTTTATATTAACAAAATGTTTCTCTAGTTGTAGTTGAAAAAAGATCTCTATTTGCCAAAAATCTGTATATATATCAACAGATTAAGCTAAAAACAAATTAATAATACTGGGTTTCTTAGTTGTGAATGAAGAACTGCAGATATATATGAACATGTTAAGTAGTGGCCATATCTGCTATATCTAGATTTACTGAGTAAGTGAATATGTTTGCTTGATTCATATATATGCTGGTCTTTTCAATGGTCAACTATTGAAAATTTTCTTTATATAGATCCAAATCTTTACTGTAATTTATGCATCATCGAAACAAATTTGTAATTGAAACCTGCTGCGAACTTCATACTAGACCGTAAGGAATAGTCTCACATCGGTTGCAAATGCAACTTGATGTGTGTTGATATAGGCCTTAGTCTTTCCCCTTAGGTAGTTAGCTTTTCAAGGTGGGTCAAAGGGACTAAGGTTTGTATTATTGGTGCTTTCATTGAGAGCCCTACTTGTAAGTCGGGACTCGTAAACGGGGGCTAACTAGAGGCCGGATTAAAATACTGATATTCATACTAGACCGTAATCGGTTGCAAATGCTTCTAAAGGTTTGGAATTGGGTTGTCAAATATAGCAGTAGTGTAATCGATCTGATCTCTAGTGAAATTTCTGATCACTGTTATAATTAAATCCAAATGTTTGTGCAGGCAACATGGATCCCTATGCCATCATTACTTGTCGAACTCAGGAGCAAAAAAGCAGCGTTGCCTCAGGTGAGAACTTGAATCACTTCTTTAACATTTCGTTATCCAGAAAAGATCATGTTAAGGACTTGCAACTTACCAGTTTATAGATTCTTTGTCCTTATATGCTGTAAGATTCCTTTGTTCTTTGCTGCATTTAGCTTATCAATGCATTCTCTTTCGGTGTAATTGCTTCATTCTCTGTCATTATTGTGTGTGTAGTGCGGAAAGTGATCACTGTTCATGGTTTTTAATTACCTCAGGAAAGGGATCTGACCCAGAATGGAACGAGAATTTTGTATTCACCTTGTCGGATGGTGTTTCTGAACTCTCAATCAAAATAATGGACAGCGATTCTGGTACAGAGGATGATTTCGTAGGAGAGGCTAAGTAAGTAGTGATTCAATTCCTATCATAGAAGCAGATATTTGTCCTTCTATTGCTTCATTAAAACATTGCCCAACTCGAAATCACCCCTTCTGCAAATTGATAGATTAGTGGATGCATTTTCTTGCCAGAATGGGATATAAATTTTGTAAAGTAACTGGTAACCTAGAATCTTATTAAGAAAAGAAAGTATCAATTGATGGATTGTCATCACAAACACTTTGCATTTGTTTAGATTACGCATCCAAACTCTTTACTGAAATATATTCCGTCTTAATATTCTTGATGCTTACAGCAGCTAGACTAAAATTGATATATGGAGTATAATATGTACTGGTTCCATTTACACAACTCTTGTAGAATTCCACTTGAGGCTCTGCTTGAGGAAGGAAGTGTACCTCCAACTGCCTATAACGTGGTTAAAGATGAGCAGTTTTGTGGAGAGATCAGAGTTGGCCTGACTTTCACTCCTGAGGCAAGTCATATTTTTTAATTTCAATTCTTTTTATTTCCCCAGAAGAAATTTCAATGTAGAGAGAAAATCATAGCGAGGATTGTTGTCCAGTGTCCACATATGACCTTGTCATATAATTATGGTTACTTCTCGGATTTTCCTCTGATCAACTTTTCTTCATCAGGAAGCAAATGAGCAGGCTGCTGAACAGGAAAGCTTCGGAGGATGGAAAGATTCTTCATACTGAGAATGATCAACTATCAATCTTCAGAATGATCCACCATCAATTTTATTTGTTTGCCCTTTTTTTTGTTCCTAATTTGTGTCTCGTCTGAATCCGAAAACCAAGCATTGTAAGGCAAGAAAACAACGAAGGGAAAAGGGTTGAGGAGTGATATCCAGAATTTCTGTTTGGTTAATAATTTGAACTCTTGTAATGCCATTTGATTGAATGAAGTTTTGATCAACAATAGAATTTGAAATTACTCTTGCTTCAATGCCCTAATATCATACATACTATTATTTTGAGAGGAAGAGATCATGGCAGAGATTATTAGTCACATGATCACATCAAACAAGTAAAAGGCATACCATTATTTCCAAAAGAGATGGGGAAACAAAGGCATACCATTATTTCCAAAAGAGATGGGGAAACAATTTCATCTACTGATGATACTTAGTTTTCTTGTGATTTGGTTGCTTTACAGAATATATATATATATATATATATATATGCTAGAGTAGCAGCTAGAAGTCGGTTCAATAGTCGATAATTGTTTGTAATTTGATGAACAAAAGAAAAGTCTGAAGCTGAATTTGGGATCAAATTCCCTATATTGAATGTGTTTGTGTATATTTCACTCAAATAATTAGGAAAATCTTAGTATTGACATGAATTTAAGAACCATAATATATTTTTTTGTTCTTTTATGCTAGGTTCAACAATAATTTTGGTGCAAAATAAGACTCATTCCTTTTGCAAAGTAGGAGTCCCATTTTTTATTTATTTAATAATTTGAAGTATAAAATAATACAATCACGTCAACTTTATCATAAAATGCCACCATTAATAATCTAACAAGAACTGATATTTCACATGTATTTTTGATATTTTCACATAATCCTCTCTCACATGAGTATACAATAGGTCCCACCTTCATGTGAGAAAGAACCATGTGAAAATATCAAAAAAACATGTGAAAATAGCACTCCTATTATTTCCACATAGACTATATACTTGAGGTAAAATAGTACCAAAATATGTCTTCTTTGTTTTGGACATGAGAAAATATATATATATATATATATATATGATAAGTATCTTACGCTCACACAACTAAAAAGCTAACTCAACTCACCCCTTTAGCGACGGACTGGACGACGGTTCGTCCGTCGCTATATATACAGCCGTCGTCTATATGTTGTCCGTCGCTATATGTTGTCAGTCGCTAAAAGCTAAAACGACAGTTGTATATATAGCGACGGACCAAACCGTCGTCCGATCCGTCGCTAAAGGAGTGAGTTGGGTGAACTTTTAGTTAGAGTGAACTTAAAATGTGGACCGTGTATATATATATATATATATTCAAATATCGTAATTTTCCAAACAGATATTAATGATTTAACACAATAAGCAAACCTAAGAGACAGCTTAATGGCTTCAGAATTAACCTCAATTTATAGACTTTAACTGAATTCTGTCTCCTCCAAAATCTTAAATGTAGAAAGGAAAAAAAATAAAAACAATTTGTTGTTGGTAATCTCATAAAACAACTAAAAATACTACTAGGGGAAGCTACAAAATGGAATCCCATGATCCCAAAATAAGGAAAAAAATAAAATAAATAACAAGAAGGGTAATTCAGTAATTTCAGAAATATTTTCCCTTTGGACATGTATTCGAGTCCTAAATTAGGCGCCAATATTTTAACCATCTTTTCTATTTGTTAGCCCACCCATTACTGCTAGAAATCACTGATTACCGATTTATATTGGAACTGGAAAAAGGAGAGAAATATATATATATATATATATATATAGAGAGAGAGAGAGAGAGAGAGAGGAGTAAGATGCACATTTGAATTCACTCCTTCACTTCTTGTAGCTCTCATCTCACTAGTTATTATATGATGAATGCTCTACCTCTAAAACCCTAGCTTCTGCAAGAAATCCCTTCTAATGGTAAGTTCAATTTCTCACAATACTTCATCTTTTGTATAATTATACAAAGTAAATTCATGTGGAATCGTGCTAGAAGTTATATTCAATGTGAATTAAGTTGCAATTCTGATGTATGCGAAAAAAAATTGTACTTTTTTTTGGTGGTTTTGATTTCCAGTTTCCCAATTGAGTGGAGTTCTGGAAATTAACTGTGGTGTAATTTCAGCTCCGAACAGTCAATTAGTGATAAACTCAAAAGGTTATCTTGTATCTTTTTAAATAGGCTATGCCTATATTCAAAACCATCTCAATTTTCGATTAGGATACATATATTATGTATGTGCAGCCACAGTACTAGTATATTTACATAATTCCATTGTTATTTTATTTTTAATATCATTTGTTGTTGTTGTTGTTATTTCTATGGTCTATTTTTAATTGGGCGGATGGTTATGTTTTTTCATAAGATTATTTGTTCATAAAATGCATAAATAAAGAATCTTGAATCAGAGTGGTGCAATTTTTTAATTTATTATGCTAGTATTGTCATGGTGGAGTTGAGATTTTTCTGATTATATGAGTTTCTAGTTTCTACTATATATGAAATTGCTGACAAGTATATGAAATCATGTGTTGTCATTATTGCATAGAGAAAATCATACATATTCCCTTATATTATTTGGAAAATCTTGTTCACTAGTACTAAATTAACCAACCTTAATTGCTTGAGCTTGCATCGTAGACATTTCCGTCTTGTCCGACCTTTCGTATTATAGTTTATACAACTTTTAAGTTATAGGAAATTAGTCATGACTTTCTCTTTCTCTCCCCCTCTGTTTCACAGGCACACACATAACTTGCATCAGATCAGTTCCTCGTACTCTCTTTCTCAAACACACAGACACACACCTGACACAACGGTACACAATTTTAAAAAAATCCCCTCCATATACACCATTATGAGAATTTGCCAGGGAATTTCTCGTATGCACCAATATGGTGCGTATGGAAAGTTCTTGTAGGCAGGCACCATTATGATGATTACATAATTTGTTAAAATTCTCCCTACGCACCATAATGATGCGTACGGTGGGGATTTTTATAAAATTCTCGCTACGCACCATTATATTGAATGTTACAAGATGTGTTGACTATTACAAACTCCATAGCCACTTTGGCTATGGATCAATCTCCACAATTATAACGTACATTTGTGTATATAATATAAAAACTCACTCTTGACATTTCTTTCGATTTTTTTCCACATGTATTAAGGGAACCCCTCGTGTGTAACCTGTAATGTGCAATAATGTCACTGAGGCTAACGGCAAAATTTGTCTATACATTGATATTTCGAATTAATTAGTTTGTATTATGATTTTTTCTTGAATAGCTAATGGCGAATCCAGTAGAACTACAGAAGGATTGTTGTTAGTTTTTCTTCTATTTCCTTTATGTGTGTGTGCGCGTGCGCGTTTGTTTTTGTTTTGTTTTTATTTTTCTTTTAATATAGAGGAGAGTAATTATACACAAGCAATGGCGATGTTATATCATTCTCACTGTTATTTTTGACTCATGCAATCATGCTATTATCATGTCCATTTTCAGGTTCAAATTTCAATGTTGTTAGTAAGGAATTTACTCATGTGGTAATCATACGATTTCGGTCATGCGAGTTTTTTTCTCTCATTGACCTAGAAAACCGCGTATTGGTATTTGCATACCAAAACATGGTACTCTTTCGTACCAATACTCTAAATTTAGCGTACCGAAAAATTTCTTTGTTGTTTTACCTAAAATTACACAAATATCTATATTATAACTTAGTATTGGATGCTCAAACATTGCATTTATATGAAATTATTTATAAAACAATTAACTTGTTGATTAACTAAAAAATTTCTACAAGACTTAGGCTTATTACAATTAGATTTTAAGAGAATTTCTAATTATAATAACTTACATAAAGATGCCCTAGCGTACCGTGTTTTAGCTATGTAGCGTAACACGTACCCACATTCGTATCACGTAACGAAATGAACGTTTCGGGTAACACTGCATGCAACCTGAAATTAACCATTTCCTTTCTTATGATTGTTATTTGTGGTATATTTATAGCTGATGCCTTCAAGATCTTCATGGGCAGTTCAGATTACAAGGATTTAAGGAGCCCACCCTTTTAAATTAGCCCCATTTTTCAGGAGTCTTATTAAATGACTAAATAGTTTAAAATGTTTGAGCTTCTAAACTCTTTCTCAACTTCGGCAAGTCTGTACGTATAGACAGGTGCATAACTTCTGATTTTACTTCTATATTACCTGCATGCATATTTAACATGACTAAGGATGTCACGTTTCTAAAAATTGAACTCTAGATGGATTAGTTATTGGGGTTCAGATAAATATTTTTTTCTTTTCAAAAATCATCAGATAGATTAACATTCCCGTGCAAGTTTCAAACTCTATCTTGACATTTGCCCCTTTCCTAGTTATAGTCTACTCAATCTGAAGTTGCTCGAAATACTAAAAGTCTATATTTTAAAACGGCAAGTAGTTTGACTCAAGAAATTTTGAAAATGTTGACATGTTTTGGAGCTAAAATCAGATAGAAGCTTTTGATATCTTATCGATTTCATTCTTCTTTCAATCTTAACAGTAGTTGTTCCGAGTCTTCTAACTAACTTTCCTGGCTCCTTTCTTTCTTTCTGGATTTTGAATAACAGATGTGGAGGTCTAAATTTCAGCGTGTCATGCAGAAAGTCCTTTCCATAAATTTATCTGTGGAGCCAGAAGGTCATTTAATGAGGCTTCACTGAACTTCATGGTATGTTTTCTGTTCCTTTAAGTTGTGGTATTTACAAATGATTCAAACGTCTTATTCTTATGTGAATCTACTGCAGGGAAGTGTAGAGCAAAAGCATACTTGCTTTGAGATGGTCCGCATTTTAGGGACAAACAAGCAGGTAATACATCATTCATACATTTCTTATTAACTCTGTAGCTCGATTTTAGCTTATTTTCTCTGCCACTGAGAGTCTGAGATAAGCAGTATAATTTAAAATCTCTATTTCTCTGAACAGAGTCATACTTGGAAAGTATTCTGGCTTGTGTCACTGTTTTGATCTATAGTATTGACATCTAGTGATCTACACATGACATGAAAAATGTCCAGGTCCGTGTACAATCATGAGATCTAGTCAAATAGTATTTCCCCTTAATTAAGTCAATGGCATGTATATATTTTGCGTTTCCGTGTGGACAAAGTAGTTGATAGGAGATCTTATAGGAAAAGCAACACGGTTTGAATAAGTGTTCCCTGGAATCCCAATTATTTTCAGTTTGTGGAACAAATGCGAGAACTCGCGTAAGCTACAGAGGATAGGACGTGGTATGCTAAAGATAGCTTTATATGGATGCTTATAATAAGAAAATCACTTCAAATCTAGATGCAATAAATCTAAATTTCCGATAAGGTTTTTAGTTACATCAACAAGTTTATTGTTTTAGAAATAATTTAGTAAAAATACGATGTTGGAGCATTCAATACTTTTTGCAATTAGATATGAAAACAAAGAAATTGATATGGGTTGCATCGAACTAAATATTGATATTTGTGCAATTAGATGTAGAAAACAAAGAAATATACCTAAATTTAGAGTTCTGGAACATAAAGATGTTAGAGAATAACAACACAGCGAAAATAATAGTAAAGAGAAAATCGAAAGAAAACAATCACACAAGAAACAAAATCTACGTGGTTCACTCCACGGTCGGCGATTGATCAGTTTCACTATCTTGTGGAAATTTCGTACATCTTACGATTGTTAGATCCCCTCCATATATAAATACAATATAAGAAACCCTAATTCAATATGGAAGTACAAAACTACTTGGGAGTTTGGATAAGTAGATCTTCAAAATGAGGATATAGGAAATGGAATTCCACACATGAAGAAATCTCTATCTTTCTCTATTAAACCTACTCAGAAAAATCATTATATCATCCCAATTCCATCAGTCTTCTCGGTGGACCCACTGAGTGACGACGCTGATCTGTTTGCTTATGCATGGCACATACAAGGATGACTACCTCACCTTGTCCTTTGCTAAAATTGGTCTTCTAGTATAGCTATCTGAAGTAGGAAAAAAAATTGTTATAATTAATTAGGCTTAATTTAAATACATATCAATCTTTTTAAATTTCTTTGTCAGTCAATGTCTTTCGAAAGCAACATTGGACCATCCAGAGTAAGAAAATATATACATATGTATGCCTTAGTACTGTTTCTAAAATCCTTTGACTTTTCTTTTCTTTTTCTTTTTGTTAAACATCAAGACACTATGAATATGCCCCAGTATTACTAAAATAATATGGAGTACTCAACTCTTAATTAAATTTTCATAGTATTTATTTTACTGATTAATTAATTTACTCTTTGACTTCTTTGTAACAACTCTAGTTGTTTTATTTGTACTTCAGTTTGTTGTGTACTTTGCCACGAATAACTTCCTTTTCACCAAGTTCAACTTTTTATTTCTTATACTATTCCTTGTAGATACTTGTGTATAATTAGAAAATTCTATAATCCATCATTCAGAAAACAATAGGATGTAGCTCTTTGACAACCGAGTTATCCAGATCGATTGTAGGCCTAGTCGGAAAGGAAAAACTATGGCACTATAGCTACACTTCTCGTATACTTTCAAGTTTTAAACATTAGATATCCTTTTTTAATTCATACTAATCAAATAAATAAATAAAAAGAAAATAAAAGGTGTTTGCTTGATTCATTCTAGTAGAATAACAAACCTTCAAAAATTGTAGAAGTTATCAATATTTCACTTGTGTGTAATATATATCTCTGGGAGCAAATTAAACAAATACATGGAAAGAACATTAATATCACACATTCACACCTGTAAACTGCAAAATTTTGTATATTTGAAAACATATCATATTTTTGAAGAAGCTAATCAATTGTGAAGTGGGTCTGGTCCACCTGGAACAGTTCGGTCTGACATACCATAAATTGGTTCGACGCCATCATTTTTGGCTTCAATGGGAACTGCTGCAGGAAAATGCATTGAAAATGGGGAACGGAATTCTGGTTCTGGTTTAAATTCCATCTCTGTTCCTTCAATTGTAACTCTCTTCATATTGCTGCAATTTGAGAGCTGAGTGAAGGTGAGCATGACCGTGATGAACAGAAATGGGACCCTGGAATATTGAGTACCCATGATTCTTATGATGAGAAATATCTGAAGAACTAGAGCCCAATAGATGAAGCAGGTGAAACGGAGCTTGTTCTCTAATGCAGGCTGTGAAGTCTTTTATATGCCTTTGGGTAACCTGTGGTCTAGATAAAAGCCAAGTATAGAAAAACTTGGTCATTATGAAATGACAAAATTGCACTTTAATTTCTCGAATTATTACCTTTTTATGATGGAATTGTTGTTGTGCCTAAATTGGCAAATTCTTGTTTTCCTTGAAGCTTTATCTGCTGATTGCTAATTTTTGCAATTATATTGATGATTGATCATCTGGAATGCAGATCATGATCGAGATTCATCCTAATTCCTAACAATCCATATTCCGGTGAGACTAGAAATATTGAAAGAAAATTTTGAGAAGCTCGTCTTCATTATACATTTGTAAGTTCATAGCAATTTGTTTTCATGGTTATGACAATCTTGATTCATATCATGTTAAGACATTTTAAGGTTTATATGGTCATTTTGTATGTGTAGTGTGTTCAATGTGAATAACCGTATCGCAAAAGGTATAGAATCTAGATCATTGACTTGCATTTTGTTCATTTGCCCAATTTGAGTTTAATTAATTAGCACACTACTCTTATATATTACTAAAATATTTTTATAGATTTGACATAATAAATTCAGAGACAGGTGCAGCCAAACTTGATGATCAAGTGTAGCACATTATCCTGCCGACTAGTTTAATTATTGCGGTTTAAAGTTTGTATATACTGGCATACTAGGCTGCTTATTACAGATGCTTAAGGCTGCACCTTGTTGCTTCGATAGTTCGATTCAATGTCAACTGTTGAGCTAAAATTATGTCGAAATTTTCAGCTGGAAATTCACAGGTAAACGAAAAAAAGTGATGAATTTGTTTGGTTATGTGCTGCTGAACTTTTTGCTTCGGCCACACGGCCAGTGTAGTGTCTTGCTTCAACTTGTTTATCGAGTTTTTCTTGGAAATTGCTGGTCTGAATTAATTTTGGCTAAGAAGTCTACATGTTGGGGGAATTATTTGCTACCTTGTCTGTAGAAGGGTGATGTTTTCTAGTGTCTAGTGGTAATATAATCTTGGAAGGTTTGAATAAAAACATGCGTGTTTAGTTGAGAGACCACGAAGTGCCGTGCACCATCATTCTGCTAGAAATGGTGACATTTTGGGAGACATTCTTCAACTTTGTTATCATGGTTAACATGAGCCGGGTCATACCATTCGGGCCAAAGGCCTTCGGTATTATGCGACACTTTTTTCTTCCTCTTGTTTAGGAAGAAAATTCGGCACTCCGTTCTAAAATTGGAGATATATTTTTCTATTTTGTCGGTTCAAAAATTAAAAAATATATATATTTCTATCTTTAGACTATAAACTGACATGAATTTTTTAACATGTCATTGCTTTTATTTTTAGTTGATTAAATATTATCATACTACTATATTTCTTATCATACTACTCACAAAAATGTCACCATTTCTAGCAGAATGATGTATAAAACAGTAAACCTTCTTATGGGTCAGTAGAACTGAAAACTTAATGACATAATTTGGGTTGACAATTTCATAATATGGCCAAACCAGTAGTTTTGATGTATGAATATGCCATAAGAGACTGCTAGTTGGTTTATAATTTGATTTAACTTTTACTTAAAAGGACAGATTATAATAATTGATTGGTGGGTTGTCACATGGTCATACTTGATGCTAGACAATTATTGGGGCCTAAAGATTAGGTACCAAGTTATTTTAATTTTTTTATTTTTTTTGTTAATTTGACACACATCACCACACACACACAAGGATTGAACCCCAACCTGTAAATAAGAGTTGGATCATACCAATACCACTACTAGGACAAAGGGTACATCAAATAAGATTAGGTACCAACTTAACTTTATGCAATGCTGTGGTCAAACCAATAGGTGACTCATAATGGTTTACTAGTCAATGAGGCTGCAGTTCGGATTTGAGATTTAAACTCGTTTGATTAAAAATTCGATTCGAACTCAATTCGAAATATAAATGATTCAGATATGAGCAAATTTTAAAATTCGATAAATTACTCGAATATATTCAAATTATAATTTTCTATTGATACTCAGATCATATTCGTTTGAAAAGTTCAAATTATTCGAGCTCGATTCGAGATCGCATTCGACTTGGTAGCTAAACGAGTTTCATTCAAATTTTATTTTATACTCGATAAATTTTGCAAACTAAATCTAAGCAACTCAATACTCGGCTGGACTCGGTTCATTTATACTCTTACGTCAGACTAGAATATTAATACTCCATCCTAAAATATAGGATAAATTTTTAATTTTTAAGGTTAATTTGAGATATTATTAAGTTTAAATTAATTTAATTTTTTTAATTTTAGAAAATACAACTTTGAATAGTATAAACAGTCTAAAAATTACAGGTGTGATATTAATTACGAAATTTATTAGTTTCAAAGTCAAATAATCGCACTAATATTAAATTTGAGACATTTTGAAAGTTCAGATTCATTTTATATTTTAAAACTGATGAAATATTGTAATTAATTTAAGGGTCTTCAAATCCTTGAGTAGTTGTGTATTAAATGTGCCGACTTAGTTTATCATTTTAAAGCCTGAATTATTTATTTCTTGCGTAATTGTGTATTAAATGTGCCGACTTAGTTTATCATTTTAAAGCTTGAATTATTTAATTTCAAATAATCCAAATTTCTTAATCTACCATAATATATATTTAATTTATTTATTTTTATCAAATTACTTTCCATTGTGTTTGCTTATGCTAGTGAGTCTGGTTGACTCAATTATATATATATATATATATATATATATAAAGTTTCAGTTCTATCTGAATATATCAACGCCTCCAAGTGAATAATTCATAATAAGTATAGTTAGGAGAGGAATAAATAAACTCACAAACTAACAAATTAAAACAAATTTTTCATAATGGAAGAAAATAAACTTATTTACCTGAAACTTAAAGGTCACATCAGTCAGGTCATAGTATCTCAGTCTTAATCACTGGATTGAAACCTGATGAGCAACCTTTGAAAATATATATCATGCATCTAACCACACTTGTGGCTCTTAATTTGGGAATATATCCTACAATAGAGTAGAGTTTAAACATGATGAACACCACAATTTACAAATCCCTTGAAATGACTAGAACTATATCCAACAAGTTTAGAAAAGAGAGTAATCTTATTATGATGTATATGCTGATAAATAATTATATCGGAACGTGTTATTACATAAAATAAAATCAATCAATTAATCATAATATTAAAAATCTTGTATGTATCATACTTCCGCTGCGCTTAAGGGTGAAAGTTTCAATTACCTCTCTCAATCTTATGATGGATATATAGGTGTGTATATATATATATATATGATAATTGGGACCAAACCTTAACTGTTTTATTTATAGAATAGGTAAGGGTCAAAATCGTTAACGACTCTAGGGCCCATTATGCCAAATTAATATTAGTAATAATATTTATGAGCTACATAATTACCAAACTCATAAATAAGATAATTAAATTAATACAATATGTAAATCCAAAATTTCATATATAGTAGAGACCACATAAGAAAATAAAATATTCTAACATATGCATATTATATACCATGCAAGATGAGAAATATATATGTATATATATATATATATATATATATATATATATATATATATATAGAGGCCGGTTCTCCAATAGACTGTTGGAGAACGGATCCATATATATGGAATTAAATCAATTACTCTCGAGCCGTAAAGAAAAAAAATTAAACCTAAATTTCAAACCATTTGAGTTTTCATATCCTAATTAAAGGGAAGAAAAGACGCATTATTGAATGCTAATATATCAACAAGCTAGGTATAAATGGAAGATATTTGCTTGTTTCTAAGTCTCACAATTTTGTATTTTCACTCTTATCACAAGTTTTTCTAACATATATTATGAAATTGTTGAATTACATATATGTCCCTCCAAGTTGCCACTAAATTTTAAAGTGGCCCTTTCATTGACAAAAGTGACGCTTTGGTTCTCCAAGTTGGCATTTTAGTTCATGCTTGTTCCTTGGGCTGACTTTTCTCCCAATTTTAGTCACGTGAGAAAAATGAAACCCTTAGTCCACCTCCTGCCATGACATTTTCTCTCTTACAAGAAAGAATACCTTAAAATTACTTGGCCTCTTTGTGCACTACCAAAATCCAAATCTGTAAATAAAAAGTAAAAACAATATATATATATATATATATATATATATATATATATATATATATATATATAAGACATATCCCAAATTTTTAGGAAACCAGCCGAAATTATATTTTCACAAGTAATTTGATAGTTCCACGAATTTTTCTCACATGAATAATAAGTGGGGTCCACCCTTACGAGCATCTTGTGGAACTAATACTTTACTTGTGGAAGTTGAAATATCAATTCCCATAACAAAATTGAAAACAGAGCTGCAGTTATAGTACACAGAAGATTCTACAATATGCATCTAGTACACAGGTATATTTCTTGGTTTGATCCCCACTTTTGGCAATAATAGAAGAAGTACTCCTTGAGACAAATAATGGCAATTTATTATTTTAATATTAATCAAGCAAAAGATATCAGCTAAAATGGTACACTTTTTAATCTTCTACTTAGAATTATTATACTTTGGGCCTTCATCTAAAGTTGGATGAAGCCCATTTTGACAAGAAAGAGTTCTTTACCCAAACCTTGTTGACTTCCCTGGCCCATAAAGAATCCGAAATATTATCCTTTTTAATCCCTATCCACTCCAAAAACTTGGGTGTGAATCCATGGCCCATATTTTACTATGGGTCATAGGAAATAGGAAATGATGGGTAATAAGAGACTTCTAGAGGACCATTCTTTCTTGTACTCTTCGTTAGCTTTGGTACTACCTTCTTCAACTCCTGCCTGCTCCTTGAAAGTATTGCATTTTGATATAAACCTGGTATGTATGTGTATAAGGAATAACATTTTATGTCTCTTGTTTGTGTTTTTTGTTTTTCTGTATATATCTCTTATCTAAATTGGAACATTTTTGTATTAATCTCACTAATTTCAGTTAATTCTTGAAAAAAAGTGATAACCCATTATTGAAATTATCAGCATATAAGTTGGTTGTTAATAATTAGAAATTTATAAATAATTTATTTTTTGGACAGCAGATCAGAATCCTAGATCTGTCCCTGAACCCGCCCACTAGTATTTGAAAGGATTATAAGTTCCAATTGCTAGAAAGTGTTCCTCTATTTTCTCAGGAATGGAAGAGACCCCCCTTAGATTGACAGAGAAAAGGTAAAGCTCACTTCATTAGCTTCATCTTGATTATTATATTAAGAATTTTTATTTTATTTTTCATGGAAGTTTCGTTTCGTTTCCTTTGTTCCGAAATATTAGATCAATTTTTGATTTTAAATCCAATTTTAAATATTCTGAAATTCAAATTTCATGTGATTCATTCTAAAATTAAATGAGTTCATGCAAGTTGATACCAAAATTATAGGTACACTTTTTTTAGTTGGTTTCAAAATTATATATACGTTTATAGACTAAATTTTCTAACATGTTATTACTAGTATTTTAGGTATATTGAGTATGCTACCGGTACTACAGTTTTAACTAATGTTAGGAGTTTGTTTTAAAGGTAGGCTTGGCAACGGCCAACGGGGCGGGTATGATTCAGGGTACCCATACCGGCTCTGACAATATGTAGCTCACCCCAGCTCGAAAACCCCATACCTGCCCCCGCCTTGTTTAACTGATTTCTCCCTTTTTTAGAAAATAAATTTCAATTATTTAATTCTATACTAATTTGTACAACTATTTTAATTCGAAATGAACAAGCAATAATTCTATTAGAACTAGCAACACATTATATTACAAATGTTATGAATTGATAATGAAATCATCTAAATTAATACATAATTACGTATATACAAAATGTTAGTTTTAAACATACATGTATAGGGCTTAAAAAAATGGGTACCATTAGGGTCGAGAACCGGGATCGGGCAGGCCCCATCGGGTTCGGGTTGGGGTTAAATTTGCAGGCCTATTAACAATAATTTTCCGGTCATTGTCTGTATAAGAATTGTATATCTAATTTTGAACCGAGGAAGAATATTAAATTGACTTCAAAAAGGTCAAAATTGGTCATAAGTATGACTTACAATCTACAGTTTAATTTTTCAGGTGCGCTGTTGTGACAGGGGGCAACAAAGGAATTGGCCTTGAGATATGTCGCAAGCTGGCGTCTAATGAGATCAAAGTCATATTAACAGCTAGAAACGAGAAAAATGGTAGAGAAGCTGTTGAAAAACTTAAATCTTCTGGTCTATCGGATGTAGTTTTCCATCAACTAGATGTAAAAGATCCTGCAAGTATTGCATCATTGGCAAAATTTGTAGAAACCAACTTCAAAAAGGTTGATATTTTGGTAAGAAAAATTGACCAGTTATTGAATAATTTGTTGCATGACTTTTGTCTGCTTTATTTTATATGATAATATACTGCAATAATTGAAATATGCTAACTTAATTTAGTGGAAAATTTTATGAAGATCAATAATGCAGGAGAAGGTGGAGTTATTATAGACGTCAAAGCATTTAGCACCTTCAAAAATGCAGCAGGATTTGTAAGTAGTAATGTAGTTTCCAATTTAGGTTTCAAGATATTTAAACTCCCTATACAATTATTCCTCATGGCATAAAAATCAACACTTGACTGCTCAAAATATCTTAATGCATGGAAATAAAAAAAAGAAAAAAAGGCTATTAATTTGTAGATGCGATATTCTTTGCTAGCATTCAGAATAAATATAGATTCAAAAGCCATAGCTAATGATAATAGATCATCCAAATACTCATTTCAACTGATTTATTTCCACAAATATTGAACATATGGAACCTTAATAATAGTCCTACCTCAAACCTGAACAAACACTTTTTGATTTGGCTATGGATCGTTTAGTTCACTTTGCTATGTTTTGAAGTCCAAAACCACTTGAAAATCTTGTTCGTCTAGAATCAACTAATTTCAAGCACTACTTCTTTAACACTCATAAACACAACGTTTGGAGCTCAAAAACCGCACCAAACTGGTGGAGTTTGTTTAGAGGTCCAAACGCAACAGCAACGAACGTTGCAAATGCTAGTAACCGAACAAATCCTAGGTCATTCTGACCTAACTTTCCATCTAATAAATGTTCTTTTGATAACTAATGCAATCAGCATAGCACTAAAACGGAATACAGAATCAAGAAGTAACTTTTATTGTTTGTTCTCCAGATGCAGGTAACTGATGAGAATGCCCACTTGTTGAAAGGCATTATCGAGCAGCCCTATGAAATGGCAAAAGAGTGTCTCAAAACAAATTACTATGGAACTAAAGGGGTGACAGAAGCACTTCTTCCGCTTCTTCAGCTCTCGAATTCAGCAAGAATTGTCAATGTGTCCTCCAATTATTCAAAGCTAATGGTAATAGTAATAACTCAACTAATTTTTCACATTTGATTATGATTAGTGGGAACTTAATCTATTATAGCTTAATTGTACTATTTCTATTTCAGTTGATCAACAATGAGAAGGTCAAAGCAGAGCTAAATGATGTAGAAAGCTTAACAGAAGAGAAAATCGACGACATTTTGCAGTGGTTTTTAAGGGATTTTAAGGAAGATAAATTGGAGACTAATGGTTGGCCTACGACGGTATCTGCATATAAATTATCGAAAGCTACCATCAATGCCTATACGAGATTGATAGCAAAAAAATTCCCCAAAATACTAGTTAATTGTGTTCATCCTGGGTATGTACAAACAGATATTACATGTAACACAGGATTCTTGACCCCCGAGGAAGGTGCTAGAGGTCCGGCTATGGTGGCTTTGCTGCCGGATGGTGGTCCTTCCGGCCTTTTCTATGATCAGATGCAAGAATCCACTTTTTAATACTCCATTAAATGGTATGGGGATCCAATTTGTTTTATGTACTCTGTAAGAATTTGAACCATTTGGAAGTCTTGAATAATTATTTGAACCCTCTTGCAACTTGTCAGCAAAATTCCAAGACCAATTTTTGAGTGCATTATTATGCGAATATCAAATATTTTAAGGTCTCTCAGCTCCAATTGATCATTTTGTGTTCAAGTGCACCATCATTTTGTATACAAGTGCTTTCTATTTAGGGACTTGTTCTTTACATCAAGGTTTTCAGATCCAGTACCGGGTGGATGGGTCGAAACGTTATTAACTGAGTGACGTTATTAATATATAAAAAAAATATATTAATAGCAATTAATAAATTTTAAAAAATCACATTTTTTTTATGAATTAAAACATAATAAAGTTGACTTACTATATTACTAAAAGCGGTTAAAAAATTTGGTACAAAAAAAATAAATAAATAAAAGTAAAAATCGGTTCGTTGAGTCAATTAACCGATTGAACAACCTATGGGTCGACCGGGTCAATCAATTTGGGCTATGTTTTTCTTATGTACACACATCAATACGTGACAAGCGTGTCAAAAATTCTCCATAAGGATCTTGATGGTGATACTAAAACAATATAGTCAAAAATGATGGAAAATATTAATATATGGATTCACCCTTAATTGCTAACTGACGTAGAGAGTGTACGCTGTTTTATAGCAACAAATTGCATTTCTATAGATTATATAGTTGTATAACAAATGTAATTCTTTACTATACAAATGTAGTTTACATTGATTAATTAACCCTTGATCATATTATATATTACTTAAAAAAGTAAATTAATCACATAAAGCTCATATTTTTTCATCTGTTCCAATGGGAAACTTGTTTATAAAGTTTGAGATATCTCCATCACTTAAACCACCAAACTCGTCGTTAAAGTTGAACCCTGACTCTGTATTAGTAATTGTTGAGAATATGATAAGCTCCTATATATATATATATTCATAACCTTTAATTTAAAAATTGACCTATTAGAGCTCCATCGGTTTATATTTTATATATATATATATATAGGGTCAGTCTCTCTAGCGAACCATAAAGAACGAACTAAAAACGAACTGGCTATAGCGACGGTTTTTTCCGTCGCTATAACATAGAAAGCCGGCTTTTTATGTTATAGCGACAAAAAAAACCGTCGTCATAGACGGTTCGTCATTAGTTCGCTTCTTATGGTTCGCTAGAGAGACGGACCCTATATATATATATCCAAAGTTCACACACACACATAAAGACAGTATACAGAAAATATTATATAAAGAAAAAAGAAAAATATTTTTATTATTAATTTACCTTTTAAGTGTGTTGAAATATAAAAATTAAATGTACATATAGATGTACTTTATA
Source organism: Panax stipuleanatus (assembly GCA_020205555.1). NCBI lineage: Eukaryota > Viridiplantae > Streptophyta > Magnoliopsida > Apiales > Araliaceae > Panax > Panax stipuleanatus. The sequence continues at coordinate 97,936,693 of CM035123.1, read as the reverse complement.
TATATATATATATATATATATATATATATAATGATTCATAACATATATTTATTATGGATCTTTATAAGTCATACATTATCTATAACATTGAAAATAAGAATATATATATACAAACCAGATCAGGTCCGGACTCCCGGACGGAGCTAAAATCTGGACCTTTTTTTTTGGTTTTTTTTTTAAACAACTAATAAAAAATATATAATATTTTATATAACTGGAAATTTTTCATAATACAGTATTTTGGGTGTGATTTGGATACATATAACAAAACAAATCTATACAATTTTTTACAACTTGTTTTGTTACATATATCCAATTCACATCTAAAACACTGTATTATAAAAAATTTCTAATTTTATAAAATATTATATATTTTTTATTAATTATTTAAAAAAAACAAAAAAAAAAATCGTATTTTAAAAAGTTCCGGGAGTCCGGAACTGATCCTGACTATATATATATATATATATATATATATGTACTCCCATCATTTTTCTTGTATTCGAATCTAGGGTTTTATTCTTTGGGTATCTCAACAATAGATTTATGTAGACAGGTAATGAATAAAGAAACTTATTAGTGGGGTCCTATACATTACCATTATTGATAAAGGTTCCTGTACATTACCATTATTGTTAAGGTACCAATATATAACAATTATTGCCAGGGGCGGAGGGGAGGAGAGGGGAGGGGGTGGCGTGGGGTGGGCGGGGTGCGTGGGAGGGGGGGGGGGGGGGTTCCGGGGACTCCCGATTGTCGAAAAAATTAGTACGTAGTAGGTATGTGGGAGGGTCCAGCTTGAAATCCGACAATTGCGAAAGGTCCGGAGAACTCTGCGTGCGCTAGGAAGAAGAAGGAAGGGGAAGAAGAAAAAAAAAATAAATTAAAAATAAAATAAAATTTTATAATTAAGTAGCCTACACATAATATAAATACTAACATATTAATAAATTTTTATCCGTTTATAATTTTAAAATAGGTCAAAGAAATGAATCTCTAATTTAAAAAAGAAGAAGTACTAATTTACCTAAATTTTTTGTATTTTTTTGACATTTTTGTAGGCAGGTCGGTCTAACAAACTTTATTATATAATCTCTCTATTTTGTAAGAGAAAAAAAGAGAGTCCCATTTATAAATTTTGTAAACACTAACAATTTTCATTTTATATATGTATACTTTTAAAATAATAAGGTGTTCATTCATTAATAATGACATTATATACATGAATATAACTAAGTGATAGGATTTATTTTTTTTGAAACGAAAAGAGTATTTCTGTTATTTAAAAATAATAATTATTTCGTTTCACAAAAAGAATTTATTTATAAAATTTATCAATATTAAATATGTATTTTTGTTCTATATCTATCTCAAGTGAATAAGTTGTTAGGTTAACATTAACCACACAAATATTAAAATATGATGATAATTTATACTCACTACTACAAAAATAATTATTTTTATACTCTTTTTAAAAGGAGTAATGGACGTGTTTGACCTTCTCAATATTTTTATATTATAAATAATAGAAAAGGTCTGTATATTAGAGGGTATGGTAGAAATAGAGGAGAAGAGGAGAGGAGAGAGTCGCCGCTGCTGCCACCGATCGTCACTGTCAATTGCAGCGCCGATTCCTGCCTGCCAGACTTCCCAACTTAAAATTTTTTACTCCGCCACTGATTATTGCTAAGGTACCTATACATTACCATTATTGTTAAGGTAATGATTATTTTCACAAAGTATGAATCACTAATAGGATCCGTATATATGTAAAAAGGACATTGTAAAAATATTGTTTTTTTATTGTAGAAATAATAATTTTCTTAAAAAAAGCACCAGAAAACTCAAAATTATGATCTCTTCGTTTCAAATGAATTGAAGAATTTTTATTTTATGGTCAAAATTTAAAATATATTAAAATATAAGATTATGATGACGGGAGAGAGCATCCTAGACTCTTAGTCCGAAAAATCATGCCCATTGAAAACTTTAATACTAATTGACAAAGCTTATATTACAATTATTAAATTGTTTGATGAGGTTCCCTATATATATAATGATTGCTAAAGCACTGTTCATGACAAAGCTTCAAAGTTTTCCTTAACTGCCAGCTATTCAGCTAGGGGTGTAAACGAATCGAATCTCAGCGAACACCTTAATGTTCAGATTCGGCTCGACTCGAAAAAATCGAGCTCGAATTCGTTTAGAAATTTCTAATTTTGCGCCAGATTCGACTCGGATCATTCCTCGGACCTATTCGGTTCGTAAGTACTCGGCTCGTTTACAAAACGAGTTACTCGTGAGCCTTCAAATCGAGTTTCGAATATGAACCATTTCACTTAATACTGAACCACTACATACTAAATTGATTATAGAATTAATATTTATATATAAAAGTTTTTTACTTTTATTTATGCAAAGAAATTACAAAAAATGTAATACAAATTGACAATCAATTTATTGATTTATTCAAGTATAAGTTTACACAATTTAATACTACAGTTTATAAATTATAAAGATTGATACAAATATCACATATTTAGCTTGTTAGTATGGATCAGACCAATATTCGAATATGATCCATCGAGCAGGTATCGAGTATGGTTCGAGAAAAAATGAAATACTCGAACCCTAATCTGAGCGAACACTGGTATACTCGAATTCGACTCGTGTATCATTAAACAGAAAACGAGTATGGATCAGATTCGACTAGAATCAATTTCGAATTCGAGTTTTGGATCATATTTTCGAACCGATCTAGAGTCGAGTACCGAGCTACTCTGCTCGGCTTACACCCCTATATTCAGCATTTCAAAGAGCTAATTATTGAATTATTAATGTTGTTAACACTAGACAATCTCTCATGTTTGTAGTGTATTATAAAGAATTGAAATGGATTTTTTGGGAGAAAATTTGTAACACCCCCATATTAAAAATGATTGAGATCATATATAAAGCACAATAAATATAATATTTATAAATAAAATATTAATATTTTCAAACATTTAATAATTTAAAATTTTAAAAAAGTCAAATTAAATAAAATCCTCCAAATTTTACACAATAGTCAAAATTAAACTCAAAATCAAATCAATCTATTTATGAGGGTTTTTAAATTAGAGATTATTTTTAAATAAAATATAGACATGGAATTATATATTATGATAATCGGAAAAAGGAATAAATTTCTATTAAGGAATATAATTTGATTGAATGTAAACGTTAAAATCTGAAAATCAATTTTTATATTTTATGGTATATTGTGTGGATTATATTCTCTTACTACTACTAACAGTTCGTTATAACTTTTGGATGTGTTATACATATATAAGCTGAAAATATGTTCACAAATTTTAAACCGTTAAAGAATAACGTATGATTTGTTATGAAATTTAAGGAGTAGCTAGTTTGGGATTTTTCAAACAGAATTTTCAACAAGTTATAATATTTGAAATTGTATAACTTAATAATTGTAAATCCGATTTGAGTGATTCATGAGGCTAAATTAGAGTATTTGAAGTCTAGTTTATGTTGAAATTAATTAAATTAAAAAATTATTATAAAATGAGATTGATATGAGTGATATAATGGACATAGGTCTTAATAATAAATTATCATATTAGAGTTTAAGATTTCTTAAGTTTTGTTGTTAACTTTTATGTTTTAGAGTATTAATAGTGATATAAGGCGATAAATAAAGGCACCTTGAATGGATTACGAATTATTAGTTTGATTATATTTAATTTGAGGTGGATATATTTTGGTGATAAATAACATTTCGTATTTGATATAGTTGACATTTGAGGGTAAGATTTTGTGGATTGTGCTATAAGTGATTTTGTGTATCAGGTACGAATTTCGTACTCCACTCATTCGATTATTGTTATATTCTATACATCTCGTGATATCTCGTCACTCGTTACTATTATTCTTATATTTCTATTGACACTCTTGAATATGATCTTTGATTTGATTTTATTATGTAATTTGAACCATTTTTCCTTCTATTATAATTTGAACATATTTCATATTTCTTCAGCGATACTATCATTATGTTGATTTGTTTGTACTGTTAATCGTTCAAAATTTGGGTACTCAATTGTTTCGTTTCTAATTAAATCCTTATTTTGCTTTGGTTTGCTCTAGATGTTCCGAACTTCATATTTTGAATTTTTTCTTCCCGCATAGAACTTTATTAATCTCTATAGAGCAGTACATGTTGCATTACTTTGGAGTAATTTTGTCTTTGATTTAATTCAACGTGTACATTTAGAACCCTTTCGTTGGTATTATGTCACATGAGTTGTGACATTATATTTTTGTAGAATAAGCGATAGGGTATACTGAATTATAACCATATGTGGGGGTTGCGTATGGGTCGACCCTAGTTTTCTATTATGTTTTTCGAATTGGTGCTGTTAACGTTGTACTAGACACACCTTTCGATTTACAAGCATTTAGATTCGTTGTCTAATGTGTGATTTGCATGTGTGACAAGGTTTTATTTTGTTTTGAATTCGGTATGAAATAATCATTTAGCCACTTTGATTCAACTTTCTGTTCGTTTTGTTAATTATGTTGATTCAGATATATTCAATTCAGATTTTGGAGATTATATTATCGTCGTTATTTATGTTTGAGACCTTGTTCAATATTTTGTCAGTTGATTCCGTATTTCAATTACGCGTATTTTGTATTGGACAATTGGTTCATACTGTGTTATTCATCTGATAGGTTTGTAGGGGTGATTTAGGGGTTTGTGTGAAGAGAATTACATTTGACCTAGGTTTATTTAATTTTAGATTTTGATTATCATGTCAATTTTTAGAGAATTGTATTTAATTCGACATTGATGGATTATCAACTGTTTAATATTTTGAAGTTATTAGTATTTTGTTTACTTATTTTAAAGTTTATTGTATTTTGTATGTAACCTCCCTTTCTTATTCCAAAAAGGAGTGTTAGAGTATCTCCAAAAGTCTCTTCAACCACTTTGGAATACTTAAATAGGTGAGCCACATCAGAAAAATTATCTCCAACAGCCTCTCCAACCTTAATCATCAAATCTGCAACCTCATTCTCTCTCTTCAAAACTGGTAAGTTGACACTGCATCTTCAAAATATTTATTTTGTTTTGGAAGAATCAAAATCATATGAAAAGGCTAAAAATATTTATTTTACTTGATGAGTTTGATGTACAGCTCATTTTAAAATTTAATATCATTCCTTTTTATTTATTTATTTATCATATTGGATAAAATATTATTTTGATTACCCTTTGGATAATCACGTTAATTATGACCCTCTGATTTATCTGATATGACCCTTTGGATAATCACGTGAATTAAAAATTTATCCAATGACCTTGGATAATCAAGTTTGCTTGTTGAGTTATTCATCTTTGCAATGTTAACATAATAAGATAAACTTGTTTTTCATTGAAAAAAGAATACTCCCTCTATTCCTAAATAAGTGACGTTTTAAGGAGTTCAAAATTTTCTAAAATATTTGACGTTTACAAATTTCTAAGAAGCATTAATTACTATTTTTCCTCTATTGCCCTTAAATATATTCTTTCATAATTTTTCTCTCATTTATCTAGACAATTTTATACATATTTTTTTAATTCATGCAAGGATAATTGTGACAATTCATATCAATGTTAATGACAGAATTGGAGCAATAAATGACTTTCTTAATAAGTGTGAAACACTTTAAAACGTTACTTATTTAAGAATGGAGGGAGTAAAACTTAGTTTTAATTAAATATTAATTTTTAAATATAATTTAATTTCCAGAATGTTATCTTTTTAAAAATGAATGTTATTAATTATTTCAAATATTATCAATTATTATTGTTTTAAGTCAAATACTGTATTAATTGAATTGAAGAGATTGATGAAACACAAAATATTAAAATAGCAAATAATACTCTTCAAATTATCACGTATGTCAACAAATTTCAATTTAAATTTTTTTTTTCCGCTACTACTGTTGGAAATACTCTCACATAAATATTTAATACTTCTTTAAAATTTACAAACCACAAATAAAAATGAACAAAAATCTCTATGCAAATAAAAAATAATAGAGGGAGTATAAACTATTGAGTCTTTGACTCCGATATTAAATACAAAATTATTACATTAATGTGAAGAAACTTTACGTAAGTGAACACATTGATTTGATGTGAACGAAACTATAGGTAAATGAACAGAGCGAACTTAAAATGTACCTTGAAAACTCCAAATTCAATAACAGAACAGTACTCAAGAAAAAACAGCCTTTATCATATAGTAAGAGCTTATCCAAAAGAGTCCTACAAGGACATTGAATTAGACATTTTCAGTTTTATTTTATTTTTTTGATTTTTTTTGTGACTTTCAAAAAATATATAATATTTATTTTAACTGAAATTTTTATAAAATATAGTATTTTAGGTATAATTTGAATACAAATACAGGAACAAGGTTGTACAGACGGTAAAAACGCTGTTCTTGTATGTGTATCTAAATTACACCTAAAATACTATATTTTGTAAAAATTTCTGTTGAAATAAAAACTATATATTTTTTGGGAGTCACTAGAAAAAAAAAAATTTAAAAAAAAACTGAAAATGTACAATTCCAATGTCCAATTATTGTATCCAAAATGTTCACTTACCCCTATAAATTCAAAAGAAGTAGTTGCATCATATTGCAAACTTTAAAGAGCTTTAAGGTATGATTATTGAAGCAATGGCAGAAACCATTACTTTGAGTGAGAAAAGGTAATTTTATATTGAGTTTCATTTTAAGCAATATATAAAATGGAAAAAAGGGTAAATTTTTGCATATGAAAATCTCATATTACTTGTGATTTAAACTTGGCTTCAGGTGTGCTCTTGTGACTGGGGGGAACAAAGGGATTGGCCTTGAGATATGCCGCAAGTTAGCCTCTAATGGAATTAGTGTCATTTTAACTGCTAGAAATGAGAAGAATGGTTCAGAAGCTGTTGAAATGCTTAAAGATTCTGGCCTCTCAGATGTGGTCTTCCATCAACTAGATGTAACAGATCCTGCTAGCATTGCAGCTCTGGCAAAATTTGTGGAAACCAACTTCAAAAAACTTGATATTCTGGTAAGAAAACTTAATAATATTCCGGGAGTGGATAGTATGAAGTTAACTTTGGTGACCAATACAGTGTCGACACGCAGGCCGGGAGGTGATCTATCTCTGCGTGTCAGCACAGTATTAGTCAATTGACCAACTTATCATGAAGTTAACTTCGTGGTAACCGGATCCTAATATTCCTTACGTTCCTAAATTAGAGTTACATTTTCCTTTTTTTTGTACATTATATATATAAAAAAAATCTAATCCATGCATTTTATAGGAGGGGAAGGAATGAGAAATATTGCATGCATTTTATATACCACCATGGTGTAACTGAAACCAATTAATATATATGCTAAAATAGTGCTATGAGGAAAACCTTATGCAGGTCAATAATGCAGGAGACATTGGATTGATTGTAACTAGAGCACTCAAGGACTACAAAGATGGAGCAGGGTTTGTAAGTATTTACAGCTTCCAACTTGTAGCTTTTTTATCAAAACATATTTGCCCTCTGTATTTAAGGAGATATAGCATTAACTTTTCCTAGATACACTAGTAATTCAGGATGTATTTGAAAAAAAAAGAGTCAATAATTTCACCAATGTTATTGTAGACATAGAATCTCACCGGACAAACAGAAGTGTGACCTCTATTTTTTGTCCACCAGCTGAAGGTGACTGATGAAGATGCCCATTTGCTGAAAGGAATTTTGGAGCAAAGCTATGAAATGGCAGAACCTTGTATCAGAACAAATTACTATGGAACAAAAGCAGTGACTGAGGAGCTACTTCCACTCCTCCAACTTTCCAATTCAGCAAGAATAGTGAATGTCTCATCCTTTTTTGGAGAGCTAAAGGTAACTCAATTAATAAAAATCCGTGCTCAATCCGAATAAACACAAATCTAAATTCTTCCCCTTACAATTTCAGTGGATCCACAACGAAAAGGTCAAAGCCGAGCTGCAAACTGTAGAAAGCTTAACAGAAGAGAGAATCGTCGAGATTTTGCAGTGGTTTCTGAGGGATTTTAAGGAGGATAAGTTGAAGGTTAACGGTTGGCCTACGACGGTATCTGCATATAAAATGTCCAAAGTTGTTATCAATGCCTATACAAGATTGCTAGCCAAAAAATTCCCCAGTATGCTAGTCAATTGTGTTCATCCTGGATATGTACAAACAGACATTACATGCAACACAGGACCCTTGACCCCTGAGGAAGGTGCTAGAGCTCCGGTAATGGTGGCTTTGTTGCCTGATGGTGGTCCTTCAGGCCTCTACTTTTCTGAGATGCAAGCATCCAGTTTTTAATACATGTATAAATATATGCATAAACAATAAGGGAAAACACCACATACGAGAAGGTATCCAACTTGCTTTGATGTACTTTAAGAAATATTTGTTGTCTTGTAATCTTTTGTAAGAACTTGTAACATTTGAAAGTTCCATCGTATTGAATAAATTATATGGATTGGATTCCCTTGCAACTTGTCAGAATAATCGTAAAAGATCCAAATCATTGACAGCTGCAATTAAGGGTCCATTTCTATGTTCACATGTTGGTGTTAGATAATAACAACACAACAAAAATAATAGCAAAGAGAAAGCAAAACAAAAACAATCACGCAAGCAACAAAATTTATGTGGTTCACCCAAACATTACAGCCGGTGGCAGATTAGTCTCACTATCTTTACAAAATTTCCATACGTTCAAGAACCCCCTCCTTATATAACATTATATAAGAAACTCTAATTCACCCGAATGTACAAAACTACCCCTCAACAGGCCCACAGTTTAGCTGAAAACAATTATTTACAGAAAGGGTGAGCCTAACAAGTTTAACAGTTATCACATAGCACATAATTCAAATTTTAATCAATATTTTATTCCCTTCATACTTTGCATTTTTACATGATTCAAGTTCTCATGCTTGACATATCAATTCCATACATTAATGTGAAGCGAATCAGAGCCACTTAAAGTAGGATAAGAAAATAACTCCGATCCGTACGTACCCCTATAAATTAATTCACAAGTGGTTGCCGGTTCATAATATTGCATCCTTTTAAGAGTTTTATTGAAGCAATGGCAGAAACCATTTCTTTGAGTGAAAAAAGGTACGTAATTTTATAGTTTTAGTTTCATCTTAATTAAGCATTATATAAAAGGGCACATGTAAATCTCATATTACTTGTGATTTAAACTTGACTTCAGGTGTGCTCTTGTGACTGGGGGGAACAAAGGGATTGGCCTTGAGATATGCCGCAAGTTAGCCTGTAATGGAATTAGTGTCATTTTAACTGCTAGAAATGAGAAAAATGGTACAAAAGCTGTTGAAATGCTTAAAGATTCTGGCCTCTCAGATGTGGTCTTCCATCAACTAGATATAAAAGATCCTGCTAGTATTTCAGCTTTGGTCAAATTTGTGGAAACCAACTCCAAAAAACTTGATATTCTGGTAAGAAAACTTAATAATATTCCTTACGTTCCAAAACTAGATGTACAATTTCCGTTTTTCTTTTATGTACGTTCTAAAATTAAAAATACATGTCTATTTTTGAAATATAAAATGATATGAAATTCTTATCATATCATTAATTTTATTCTTGATTAATTGTATATTATCATGCTAGTATGCCACCACTACGATAATTTAGCTAATATTAGCGATATTTTTTTTAATAAAGAAGTGTTTTTCGGCCTTGCGATCAGACTATGTCTCTTCTCTTCGAACAAGGCTTTCAATAACAGACTTGCGCCTGCGATTCGTTGTCCCTATACTTGATTTCAGTGGGAGTCAAACTCAAGACTTCCGGGTTTACGGCTGATCTCAAATTCCTTAAAAGTAGTTATTAATTGCTACGATAATTTAGCTAATATTAGGGATTTTTTTTTTAATAAAGAAGTGTTTTTCGGCCTTGCGACCAGACTATGACTCCTCTCCAAACAAGGGTTTCAATAACAGATTTATGTCTGCGGTTCGTTGTCCCTATACTTGATTTCAGTAGGAGTCAACAGGGCCGGCCCTGAGTTTTTAAAGGCCTAAAGCGGCAACAAAAAAATAGGCCCTTAAAAACTTAGGGTCGGCCCTGCTTGAGATTGAATTAATTTATCGGCTTTTTTTTTTTTTTTTTTTTTTTCAAATTCAGACATATACTTTTTAAGAGCCATGGTGAATAAAAATTTAAAAATCTGCAAAATTCCATCGTAATCTTTGATTATCTATAAATTAATTATCAAATAGGGCCTCCTTTATTAATAGTCTAACACTACTCCCAAACAATTAAAAAAACCCAAAAGAGATTAAATTTTTCACTTGATTCATAATAGCATAAACAAATCCATAATAGCATAAACAAATCTACTCAATCAGTTATCAAGCCCAATTAAATTAAACAATGCTTCTAAATCTCATAAACAAAAAAATTAATTTCAAAACCCTAAAACATAGAATTAATACCTGAAATTAGCTTGAAATTTGTAAGAAGGAATAACATTTAACAATTGAGCCTTCAATATGCCACTCGAGGAGAGAGGAGGAGAAAGAAGGGTTTTGGAACATGTGTTGTTGTACTGATGTGTGATTCCAATTTTCAGTGTTTCATCTCTCTCGCTCAGTTGCTCTCTCTCTTTATATACTAGTTAAGACACTAATGGGTGAGAAAGTAATTAGAAAAATGAATGAAGATCGAGAAATTAATTGCCTCTTCATTTCTCTTTATAATTTGTGCAGACCCATTTGAGCATTCGTGCTGTTCGAGACTTCAGAAATAAAAATTCGTAGTTTTTTCATAAAGTTAGGGTACATATATACATAACACAAATTTTAGTGGGGGCCCTAAAAATTTTACTTTTTTGTGGGCCTAAAGCCCCGGCACCTTGGGCTTTAGCCCAGGGCCGGTGCTGGGAGTCAAACTCAAGACCTCCGGGTTTACGACTGATCTCAAATTTTTCTTAAAAAATGTTATTAATTGCATGACTTTTTTTTTGTTCAATTTCTTAAAATTAAAAAAAAATGAAAGGACTTAGAAAAAAATAGGTTAAATGGCACTTCTGTCCCTCCAAGTTCCCACCCATTTTCAAAGTCGTACTTAAAGTTCAATTTTCGTCAGTTAGGTCCTTAAAGTGGCATTTTGTTGGCATTTTCGTTCCTTCAGCCCAATTTGACCTCAACCCGACTCATTTTGACCAATTTTGACCAAACCCAGTTTGACCCAACTCAAAATTTTAATATTTTAAAATATAATATTATTTTTAAAATAAGTTTAAAATAATAATTATATTTAACATTTAAAAAAATTATATTTAATATTTTAAATAAATTATTAATTTTTTAAATACTAATTATTTTAAAATTTTAAAATAAAATAAAAATTTTAAAAATAGTTATTTTTAATATTTAAAAAGAAAATATTAGTTTTTAAAAAATAAATAATAATTATATTTAATATTTTAAAATAAAATATTTTTTTAACTAATTTTAAAATAATTATTATTTTTAATATTTTAAAATAAAATAATTTCAAAATAATAATTATATTTATTATTTTAAAATAATATTTATTTTTTATATTTAAAATAAAATATTATTTTAAAAAAGTTCTAAAGATAATTATTATTCTAAGGAAAAAATATTAGAAACTTTTATTTTTTTCAAAAATGAGTAAAATTTTATAAAATATATATTCAAAAAAATTACATAAGAAAATAAAACTTAATAAATAGAAATAAAATATAGATTTTTTCATTTTTTATGTAAAAAACTATTTTCAAAAAAAAAGTTAATATCTTTACCATTATTATATATATTCTCAATATTAGAATTTTTAAAAACAAAAAAAATAGAAATTAAAATACAAAATACGGTAAAAGATAAATAAAAAAACTCATTCAATATTTTTTAAATAAATAATTAATTAATTTTTTTAAAATTATTATTATTTTCAAGAAAAAAAAGTTAGAAAAACTTTTAGAAATAATTAAGAACTTTAGGGATTCAATCTTAATTATTTTTTAAAATTTTTTATGAAGTCAAGCCACCATGACGTAACTGAAACCAATTCAATTTATATGCTAAAATAGTGGTCTGAGGAAAATCTTATGCAGGTCAATAATGCAGCAGATATTGGATTGATTGCAACTGAAGCACTTATTAGAGATTTTAAAGATGGAACAGCGTTTGTAAGTATTCACACCTTCCAACTAGTAGTTTTTTTTTATCAACACATACATATTTGCCCTCTCTATCTATGGCTATTAGAAGGGAAATGTAGCCTTACTTTTCCAAGATAGATACACTAGTAATCCTGTTGGGAAAAATTACCTCCCAAATACCATTTTCTTTGATAAATTGAAGGGATAATATATATTGATATGCCAAACCGATTAAATTCGCAGTTCCACCAAAACAATATTCACTGCAAGAAATAATGAGTAGAAAATATCCAACCACGAGACACCAAGATTTTACGTAGAAAACCCTCTATAACTAAGCGGTAAAAACCACAGGACGATCTCCGAAAAATCCACTAGAATAAAGTGAGAGAATACAAAGATATCTTAATTTGAGTACAAACTCAAATTACTTCACCACAATAACTATGTGATGGAACTCAAATAAAACACCCTTCTATTTGAACTATATCTATCTCTTTCTCAAAAGCTTAACAAAATGCTACAAGCTTTTCTCTCTCTATTCTAAAGCTCTCGGATGAGAGTATGCTGATTTTTGTTGGTGTATATTTTCCTAAGCATGGCTTCTCTTTTTATAGCCGAACTTGGGAGGGGGTTATTAAATGAGGAGACAAACCAACTTTAATTTGGGGGGGACAAAAATTTGTTAAGCCAAGAATGGGTTTGGGCGAGCATGGAAAAAAAGAGAAGGCACATGGGTGAGGAAGTTGACTAACAATCTCCCCCTCCGAACCCATTGTAGGAGGTATTTATCATGACTCCGTCACTTGGAATTCATACCGACCAATTCTTTGCAAAACTCCAGCTTGTCACGAGTGACAACTTTTGTCAACATGTCTGAGGGGTTTTCGTCGGTATGAACTTTCTTCACTTTCATCAATTCCTTTTCCATCACTTCTCGAAGCCAGTGATAACGAACATCAATGTGCTTGGTCCGATTGTGATACGTGGCATTCTTGGTCAAGTCAATTGCACTCTGACTATCACAATAAACCACATACTCATCCTGTGTCAGACCCAACTCTTGAAGAAACCGTTTTAACCACAACATCTCCTTGCCTGCTTCCGTAGAAGAGATGTATTCCGACTCAGTTGTAGACAAAGCAACACACTTTTACAACTTGGACTGTCATGATACTGTTCCCCCTGCAAAAGTAAACAAATACCCCAAAGTAGACTTCTTCTCTTTAGAACCTGCCATGTCTGCATCTGTAAAATCCTCCAAGGCTGGACTCGAACCACCAAACCCCAAACACAAACTGGAAGTAGCTTTCAGGTATCTAAGAATCCACTTAACTGCTTCACAATGTTCTCTACTAGGATGTGACAAATACCTGCTCACAACACCAACTGCATGAGCAATATCTGGTCGTGTACACACCATTGCGTACATAAGATGTGACGCCCCCAGAATTGGTCCAATCAACCCAACCCATTCTGAGTCGCCAAGAAATACATGGTACAGAATTCAAATACAAATCTTTTATATTCAATTGTCGTACACAATACGGCCACACATAAAGTGTGAGTTTTAATACGAATACAGTACTCACACTCTTTATCAATGATACGTTACATAAAGGTACAGTCAATAACTGTTTTAGAAATTAAAATATTTGGAAAATGCTCAAGGAAACCTTCGTACATTTCTGGTCATGCCTCTAAATTATAATAGATATCGTAGGACTTGAGAATTAACTTTGGTTGACCTAATAGACCCCAAAGAAGAACGAGAAGATTACTATTCTGCTCATTCCAATGGTGGGTATTCTGTTGCCATATAATTATCTCAATTTTCTCAAACTGAGAATCATATTCCAACCATACTCCAAGATTATATAGGTAGTGCTCATAGATATAATCAGCAAGTGGATGCGCACAACCATGTCTTATAATAACATGAAGTTGTATGTGATTAGACAACTTGTATGATAGTGACAACACACCCTTCCAAAGTCGGGTTCACCTCACCTATAGTTGTTCACCAAAATCAACTGTTAAATGACGTATAAAATACGACACACACATTTGAAATCCTCAATACAATTATTCTCATACTGTTTTATGAAAAACTTCAACAGTTATAGGCCATCACTCTATTCCCCTGTTATTCCCGCTCGACCCAGCTACACTCTTATTACCTACAAGGAATTGTGAAGTAAAAGGGTGAGCACAAATAGCCCAGTAAAGAATATTATGACTAAAGATAATTAAATTATCAATAGTCTTCATCAGTAATGAATCAGATCTTTAGAACCTTAGTCCTCAACAGTGAAAAATCTGATAGAATACAATAGACAATAAATTTTAGATCAACAAATGCAGCGGAACATGCAATCCATTAGAAGAGTCAAGTAGAACATAATGTCTACTATCTTCTCCATGTTAAAAGTCCACCAACAATATTTCATCCCTGTAACATCAATCAACAGTTCCTCTCCACAATCATGTAAATAGTTCATGATCATAATTATGTTGATAAATTCCTCTTCGCACCAAAGACGAAAATAATTTTCATCACCTGTCTTTACCTGAAACACCAAAGATTATGGTTATACCAAATCAAAGTTCCTTTTCATAATCATGCTAATAAATTCATCTTTGCACTCAAGCCAAAGATATTCATTTGTAACATCAATAGTCATGATTATACTAGTTTACAGCCTTTAATCATAATCATGTTAGTCAATTCATCTTTGCACTACTGGCCAAAGATATTTAACAGTAACATCAAAGGTCATAATCATGTCAAACACATGTCCATCTTTGCACTACGGGCCAAAATATTTATTATTCAACAGTTCATCTTTGCACTACGGGCCAAAGATATTCATCAATCAACAGTTCATCTTTGCACTACAGGCCAAAGATATTCAAGTTTCATATTTCAAAGATAACGATTAAAATTTAATAAGAAGATTTAGGTAAATACAAATTCAAGTGAAATGATATTAGATGACACACAAATCTCAAATAAATATCTAATCATTTCAGAATTTGTAGATGCAATATTTATAACCATGTTGATCAATTCACCTTTGCACTCAAGCTAAAGATATTCAATTATAAGATCAATGGTCATGATCACACTAGTCAATAATTCATCTTTGCACTACTGGCCAAAGAGAACCCATAGTCATGGTCATACCAATAATCTACCCATCTTTACACTAAGTCAAAGAGAACTTCCATCACCATCATTATAAAATATAATCAAGGATAAATATTAGAGAATTATAATTCTATTTATTCAGAATTCAAGAATATCCAAATTATCGACATGAAGATAAAAATATGGATCCAATCAAAGATAAAAAAAATAATATTTTTTTTACCGTGAATAGTAACTCGTGAATAACACTCTGTGAATAGTAACTCGTGAATAGTAACCCGTGAATAGTAACTCGTGAATAGTAACTTGTCATGAAAAGATGAAAATTTCATAACAAGTTCAGACCAATATTCCAGTGAAATAATATTTCGTACGAGTATAAATGAATATACGAAACTGTAATTGGATTTTCACCCGTCATGCGGTAATCCGCGTAGACAGATCATTTTCACAATTTAATAGAAAAGAATACGAAGGGTGATTCACCACGCATGCGGTAATCCACGTAGACAGGTTATTCTCACAGATTATTAAATAATTGAATGAATACAAAAGGTTTTCACCAGGCATGCGGTAATCCGCGTAGACAGGTTACTCCCACAGATCAATAAATCATGAATACGAAGGATTATTCACCATGCATGCGGTAATTCGCGTAGACAGGTTATTCCCACAGATTAATAAGGAATAAAATGAATACGAAATAAATAATACCGCTTACGAGAAAAATCACATCCCTTACGAGAAAAACAATATCCCTTACCAAAATATCCTTTATCAAAATATCATTTACGTAAGATAATATCATTTACGAAAAATAACCTCCTTACGAAACATAATAACATCCCTTACCTCAGTAGAAGATTGGATACTAGAATAGTAACAGAATACTCTTCTTCTTTCTCTCTTATTATCTCTCTATAGCTTCATTATAACTTTGCTTTTTAAAATGGTATGAAAAATATGAATGGATAGAGGAGTATTTATAGGCTAGAAAAAAAATTAGTTAATTACACTTTAGTACCTCCATCTTTGTCTCAATTTTTAATTTAGTCCTTCAAATTTATAAATCTTGCACCTCCACCCCTGCAATCACCCACCAACTATTTATTATCCACCAATAAGTGGGTCTCACATGTTAACCACCCATTAATTGCTAGTTTATCCGATTAATTCTCCGTTTGATCAATTTTAACAT
Organism: Panax stipuleanatus; assembly: GCA_020205555.1. Taxonomy (NCBI): domain Eukaryota; kingdom Viridiplantae; phylum Streptophyta; class Magnoliopsida; order Apiales; family Araliaceae; genus Panax; species Panax stipuleanatus. Next base: position 97,920,095 of record CM035123.1, on the reverse strand, counting down.
CCGAAAATTAACTATTATCGAAAAAAATGTCGATTTCTACTAACATTAATATTTCCAACAAATGAAAATATTTTTATCAACCATTCATCAATTATTATTTAAATTAATATTACAGACTCACAATAATGACAACCAGGTCGTTCCCAGGAAAGCGGGGGCCTTCCGATAAGGATTTATCCTTAGTGGCGTGCAATTAACTAACCCATTTTCTAGACAGAACTTTCTAGACATTGTCAATAATGCTATCTAATAATATCATTTAAATAATATAAATAAAAATTATTGATTTAATAATGTAAAATATTGTGCAGATGATACTGTGACAATAATTGAATCAATAATATGAGATATTGTGCAACAACTACTGTAGCAATTATTGAATACTGAGTGACTTCTTACTTAAGCATCAATAATCAAAGATATTGTGCAATACCGTGTGCTATTTTGCAACAACGCGTATTACTGTATTTTTATCACCGGGTATTTTAACAGTTTAACGGTAATAGTTTTACCGTTATTTTAAAAAAATTACTTCTATCGCTTTCTATATCCGACATTCATTCCGTTGTGAGGTCCACCAATGACTGCGCCGTCGTACGAATATTCTCCGACAAAAGAATATTTCCCGACACAACGAATATGTTATGACCACTTGCTTACTTTGTTAAATTTACACATATTACCCTTAACTTTAACCTTTTATCAATTTAACAATTTACTGAATAGGATAATAATTATAAAAAAATTAAATACTTTTATTTCATAAATTTCGGGGTCTTACATAAGACTCCCTATAGCAGAGGAGTAAGGAACTGCTGCCATATCATCTCTCCCTTTCCTTGATAGAAGGACTCATGCGCTTTGTCAGCTTAATATGACCGGCAAGTGGTGTACTAACTGGCTTAGCATCACTCATGTTGAACCTTGCAAGCACCCGTTCAACATACTTTTTTTGTGACAACCACAGTCTTTTGATTTTCCTGTCACGAACAATCTTCATATCCCAAAATCTGTTTAGCCGGGCCTAAGTCCTTCATATCAAAGGACTTGAACAACTCACCCTTGAGTTTGCGAATCATATCAGCATCCTGCCCAACTATCAACATATCATCTACATATAGCAACAGAATAACGAAGTTACCATCCGGGAACTTCTTGACATACACACAGTAATCTACAACTGTTCTGCTGTAGCCTTGATCCATCATAAATGAATCAAATTTCATGTACCACTGCCTTGGGACTTGTTTCAAGCCGTACAAACTTTTCTTTAACTTGAAACCAAGTGCTCTTTCCCTTTAACTTTAAATCCCTCTGGCTGCTCCATGTAGATTTCTTCTTTTAAATCTCCATGAAGAAAAGCAGTCTTTACATCCAACTGCTCAAGCTCAAGATCCATACTAGCAACTAATCCCAGCACTACTCGAATAGAAGTCATCTTCACAACTGGAGAAAAAATCTCATCGAAGTCAATACCTTGCTTTTGAGCAAAGCCCTTGACGACTAACCGAACCTTGTACTTTACTAGTTTTTCACCATCCTTCTTAAACTTGAACACCCATTTGTTCTTCAATGTTTTCTTGCCCTTCGGAAGTGTAGTCAACTCATAAGTGTGATTCTTGTGTAAAGAATCCATCTCATCCTGCATAGCTCTCAGCCAGTTGCTCTTCTCCTTATGAGTCTTGACTTCTTGAAAATCCTCTGGCTCCCCCTCCTCAGCAACTAAAAGATATTCAATGAAGGATATCTGACTGATGGCACACGTTCTTCTCATGGATCTTCTTAGCTGAGGTTCTTCAATGTCAGGTTGCTCCCCCTGATCAACACTCTCTGCATCTGACCCATCATCATAGTGCAAATCTGTATCAGTCATATCTTTATTCTGACCTCCTTCTCCAACTATGGCATTCTGTACTGGAGATGGAACTTCGCTGAGATTTGAAACTCTATTATCTCTAGGCTGTGTAGCATTATCAAAATGCTCATAATTCATGTGCTCATGAAACACCACATCTCTGCTTCTGAATAATTTCTTCTGCACTAGATCCCATAACCGGTAACCAAACTCTGCATCTCCATAGCCAACAAACACGCATGGAGTAGATTTGTCATCAAGTTTTGATCTTTGTTCCTTGGGGATATGTGCAAAAGCCTTGCACCCAAATACCCTCAAATAAGAATAAGACAAATCCTTACCACTCCAAATCTTTTCTGAAATCTGAAAATTCAACGGTGCTGATGGAGATCTGTTAATCAGGTAACACGCAGTACGAACAACTTCATTCCAGAATGACTTGGGCAGTTTAGCCATTCTCAACATGCATCGCACTCTCTCAATAATAGTGCGGTTCATTCTCTCAGCCACATCATTATGTTGTGGGGTACCAGGAACATTCTGCTCATGCCAAATGCCATGCTTACTGTAATATTCAGCAAACTCCTTTGAAGTGTATTCCCTTCCGTTGTCGCTACGAAGACACTTCAATGATTTTTCAGTCTCCCTTTCAACCATAGCATGAAAACTTTGAAAATGCTGGAATACCTGATCTTTTGTTCTCAACAAAAATACCCACATCTTCAACGAAACATCATCAATAAAGGTAACAAAATACCTATTTTCACTCAAAGACTCAACCTCAATGGGTCCACATACATCAGAATAAACCCTCTCTAGTAACTATGATTTTCTTTTAGCGGAACTACAAAAAAAAACTCTATGCTATTTCCCAAACAAACAATAGTCACAGGAGTTTAAAACGGTACCTTTAGCAAAAGAAATGAGTGACCTTTTTACTAATAACTGCAACCCTTTCTCACCCATGTGGCCAAGCCTCTTATGCCATAAGTTTGGTGAAGAGTCATCCTTAACTGCATTCAACTCGCTAGAACACACCTTCACATGAGTCTTGTACAACGAACAACAAGCAGCACCTCTTGCAATCACCATAGAGCCCTTGGTAAGCTTTCACTTTCCATTGCCAAAATGATTCTAATAGCATTCTCTGTCCAAGGCCATGCCAGAAATCAAGTTGAGACGCAGATCAGGAACATGTCTAACATCCCTCAAGGTAACAGTGCAACCAACACCTGTTTGAATGCAAACATCGTCAATTCCAGTAATCTAGTATTTCCCATTCTCACGTACTCAAAGTCTCCAGCTTTGTAAGTTGTGAAGAATTCTCTCTTGGGTGTAGCATGATACGAGGCACCAGTATCAACCACCCAATCAACTTTCTGATCATCAACATGCAAGCATTCTTCTTCCCCAAATGAAAGAATCACAACATCTTCAGTGACTGTGACTGCAGTGTTCTTCTTCTCAACCTTTTCTTGCTCACCATTTTTCTGTTTGTCTAACCAGATTTTGTAATTTCTCTTATAATGACCTTCCTTATTACAATGGAAGCATCTATACGTTGCACCTTGTCTGGTCTTTGACTTGCTCCTGTGATTTTTGCTTTTGCTGCGACTTTGTTCTCCTTTGTGAAATCCCCTAAAATTGCTTCTGCCCCTATTTTCTGCGACAAGAGCATGTGTCTCAAAATTTACGCCTTGCTCTTTTCGCCTTGTCTCCTCATTATGGAGACTGTCCTTGACCATCTGCATAGTCATCTTTTCCTCTGGAGCTGAATTGCTTAGAGACACCACCAAAGTCTCCCAGCTGTTTAGTAACAAACTGAGAAGTAACAGAGCCTAAATTTCATCTTCAATATTTAACTTCATGGTGGACAGCTGGTTCACCAAGCCTTGGAACTCACTCATATGCTCTGACACACTGCTCCCGTCTTTGTACTTCAAGTTCACAATTTTCCGAATGACAAAAATTTTATTTTGTGCATTCTTCTTCTCGTACATAGACTCTAGTGTTGTCCATAAAATGTGAGCATCCGTCTCCTGCGAAACATGGTGGAACACACTTTGATCAATCCACTGCCGGATGTGACCAATAGTATTTCTATTCATTTTATTCCAATCAGCCTCAGATTTATCCACGGGCTTCTTTACCTCGAGCTCCAACGGATCATACAAATCCTTGCAATAAAGGATATCCTTCATTCTGGACTTCCAGATCGAAAAATTTGAAGAGGTCAATTTAATCATTGCTCCGACTGATTCCTCCATAAAATTTATCAAAAAATAACCGAGTAAATAACCTTAGCTTTGATACCAGTTGTTGAAAAAAATCACCTCCCAAATACCGTTGTCTTTGATAAATTGAAGGGATAACATATCAATATATGCCAAATCGATTAAATTCGCAGTTCCACCAAAATAATATTCACTGCAAGAAATAATGAGTAGAAAATATTCAACCACGAGACACCAAAATTTTACGTGAAAAACCCTCTATAACTAAGAGGTAGGGGTGTAAACGGATATATACAGATTCGGATACAGTAGTATCCGTATCCGTTTATTTGCAGATACCTTTAAACCGAATACGGATAATATCCGTTTTTTTCGAATACGAATAATATCCGTTTTTTTCGAATACGGATGCGGACGAATACGAATTTTCTGGTTACCATTTATAGTCCTAACTATAACTAGAATAAAAAAATAATGAGTTTTAAAATATAGTTTATTAATGAATGAATGTTAATTTATTAATTTTTAATAAATATTTAAATACAATAATCAATGTTCTTAATTACAATTCAAATAAGTTTTCATCATTTTTGAAATTCTAAATTTTAATACTACTTATTAATGTTTAGATGTCCAATATTGTAGTGTGTATGAATATTTATAATTTATAATTAGATTCAAAAGTTTACATTAAATATTTAATTATTTTTTATCAAATACTTGATTAAAATTTTAATAATATGTTTATGGGAACTTTTATTTATAATTTATCCTCAATACATAGATTACAATTTACATAGTTATAAAAAGTTTATTTTATTTTATTATATTTATGGAGAGTTCGAGTTATAATGTATATGTAACAACTAGTTAATACAACTTCATCTAAAATTTACTTTGTACTTGCTTTAAATATTTGGATTTCTAATTTTTAAATAATTGGGCAAATGAGAGTAGTAAATACTCCTTCCACCCGAAAATTCATAAACGTGAATTAATTATTCAACTCCCTTCTAGATTAATTCTAAATTAATTCGGACTTAACACATTTTAACAATAAAATTATATTGTTCATTGTTCCTGTGACGCCCCCAGAATTGGTCCAATCAACCCAACCCATTCATTCTGAGTCGTCAAATACATGGTACAGAAATCAAATACAATCTTTTTATATCAAACAGTCGTGCAAAATACGACCACACAACTGTGAGTGTCCATACAGACGTGTAGAAAATATTAATATTCAAACTAAGTCTTCATTACATTTATTATCACACTATTAAAAATATATATAGTGAGAACTTCTACAGCTCTAACTCGGACCATCACTCCATTCCCCGACTAGTACCCGCAATATTTTCATTTCCTGAATAGAACAATGAAAGAAAAGGGTGAGCTCAACTAGCCCAGTAAAGAATATTATGACTAAGATAATGAATAATAAATTATCGTTAGTCTTCAACAAATCAGATAAAATATTATGGACAACAAGTTTTAGATCAACAACTGCAGCGGAAATAACAATTCATTAGAAGAGTTAAGTAGAGAATGGTGTCTACTATCTTCTATGATTTAAAGTCCATTATCAATATTTTATCCCTGTAACATCAATCAATATATATCTCGAATCAAATATTCATCTTTGCACTACAGGCTAAAGATATTCATTTGTATCACCAGTGGTCATGTTCATCTCAACACCTGACCATCTTTGCACTACGGGCCAAAGATATTCATTAGGTAATCATCTTTGCACTACAGGCCAAAGATATTCATCAAATAATCATTCATCTTTGCACTACAGGCCAAAGATATTCATTTGTATCATCATTTAAGACTGAGGATGATGAAAAATAATGTAAAAACGAATCTAGTGAGATAAAGGACAAAAATTAGGAATTTCGTAATTTAGTTTATCCAAGTTCAAGAATACTCCGTAATAATTCACTGTGGAGCAAAATTCAATAATGAAGTTCAAAACTTGAATCCAATCAAAGTTAAAAAAAATATTTTTTTTTACCGTGAATAGTAACTTGTCATGAAAAGATAAAAATTTCATAACAAGTTCAGACCAATATTCCAGTGAAATAATATTTCGTACGAGTATGAATTAATATACGAAACTGCAACTGGATTTTCTCCCGTCATGCGGTAATCCGCGTAGACAGATCATTTCCACAATTTAATAGAAATAAATACGAAGGGTGATTCACCACGCATGCGGTAATCCGCGTAGACAGGTTATTCCCACAGATTATTAAGGAATTAATGAATACAAAAGGTTTTCACCAGGCATGCGGTAATTCCGCGTAGACAGGTTACTCCCACAGATCAATAAAGAATGAATACGAAGGGTTATTCACCATGCATGCGATAATCCGCGTAGACATGTTACTCCCACAGATCAATAAAGAATAGAGTAACAACCCTTGCGAGTATTGAAAGAAAATAACATTCTTTATTAATACAAAAGAAATAATACCCCTTACCTCAGTAGAAGATTGGATACTGGAATAGTGTAGTAGCAGAATATTCTTCTTCTTTCTCTCTCTATAATTTTTCTCACTATTATAACTTTGCTCTTCAAGAATGGTGAAAAATGAATGAAATTAGCTTGCTATTTATAGGCTAGAAAAAGGTTGATTAATTATACTTTAGTACCTCCATCTTTGCCTAAATTTTTAATTTAGTCCCTCAAATTTATAAATCTTGCACCTCCACCCCTGCAACTACCCACCAACTATTTATTATCCACCAATAAGTGGGTCCCACATGTTAACCACCCATTAATTGCTCATTTATCCGATTAATTCTCCGTTTGGTCAATTTAACATCCGAAAATCAACTATTATCGAAATAAATGTCGATTTCTACTAACATTAATATTTCAACATAATGAAAATATTTTTTATCAACCATTCATCAATTATTATTTAAATTAATATTACAGAATCACAATAATGACAACCAGGTCGTTCCCAGGAAAGAGGGGGCCTTCCGATAAAGATTTCTTCTTACTGGCGCGCAATTAACTAACACATTTTCTAGACAGAACTTTCTAGACATTGTCAATAATGCTATCTAATAATATCATTTAAATAATATAACTGACCATTATTAATTTAATAATATAAAATATTGTGCAGATGATACTGTGACAATAATTGAATCAATAATATGATATACTGTGCAACTACTGTAGCAATTATTGAATACTGAGTGACTTCTTACGTAAGCATCAATAATCAAAGATATTGTGCAATACCGTGTGCTACTTTGCAACAACGCGTATTACTGTATTTTTATCACCGAGTATTTTAACAGTTTAACGGTAAAAGTTTTGCCGTGAAAATATTATTTATGTCGCTTTCTATATCCAATAATTATTCTGTTGTGGAGTCCACCAATGACTGTGCCGTCGTACGAATATTCTCCGACAAAAGAATATTCTCCGACACAACGAATATGTTATGACCACTTGCTTACTTTGTAAAATTTGCACATTCCACCCATAACTTATCACATTTATCAAATCAACACCTTACTCTTTCAAAATAATATATAGAGGAAATTAAATCTTTATTCATAAAAATTAGGGTCTTACAGTTCCCGTCTCCCAATATTGCAAGTAAATTTTGAAAGTAAAAAACTTATAATAAACTAATAACTATAGTTTTGTTCTTCTAGTATATAATTTTCTTGGTAAATGATACATTTTAGATATTTTAACTTTATAATAGTAAAAATCTATTAACTATATTTAAATCAATTTATTTCAGTTTATTAATATTAAATAAGTGTTATTTTCTACTTTTTAGAAGTGAAATGATATATTTTTAAAATAATTTTCGTATGATAGTAAAAACTAATTATTATATAAGGAATGTCACTTTTAAAAAATTATTTTGCTTATTATATAATATATAAGTTATTTGCATACGAATTTCGGATACGGATTCGAATCCGGATATTCGCTATCCGTCCAATATATTTACGGACGGATGTTAAACGAATACGAATACGCCTATATCCGTATTCGTATCCGTTTATTTGCGAATACGGATTCGGACGAATACGAATTTTTCGGTTATAATTTACAGCCCTATTAAGAGGTAAAAATCACGGGACGATCTCCGAAAAATCCACTAGAATAAAGTGAGAGAATACAAAGATATCTTAATTTGAGTACAAACTCAAATTACTTCACCACAATAACTATTTGATAGAACCCAAATAAAACACCTTTCTATTTGAACTATATCTATCTCTCTCTTTCTCAAAAGCTTAGCAAAATGCTACAAGCTTTTCTCTCTCTATTCTAAAGCTCTCGGATGAGAGTATGCTGATTTTTGTTGGTGTATATTTTCCTAAGCATGGCTTCTCTTTTTATAGCCGAACTTGGGAGGGGTTTATTAAATGAGGAAACAAACAAACTTTAATTTGGGGGGGACAAAAATTTGTTAAGCCAAGAATGGGTTTGGGCGAGCATGGAAAAAAAGAGAAGGCACATGGGTGAGGAAGTTGACTAGCAAATCCAAGATGTCCATAATTTATGTCACTACAAACTACTGCATACACAGAAATCAACAAAGAAAATTTAAGATAAGAAGACAGATTTACTTGAAAAAAAATCCAATTATAAAAGGCAGAAGATATCACTATATCAGAATGACTGAACAAAACTCGTACACCTAAACAATAGATTTAAGGAGAAGAATAATGCTAGAAACATAACTTATTCTACAACTATTTTACAATTTGTTGATGTGGCATACTCCACCTCAGCTTTTATGTGGGGTCGAAAACTACATTGAAGCAATTTGTTCTGAGATGGAGTATGCCACATCAACAAATTGTAAAATAGTTGTAGAATAAGTTGTGTCTCTAACATTACTCTTACGGGAAAATCTTAAATAGGAAAACCCTTCTTATATTCAACAGATAATTGGCATAAATTTACTGTGGTAATTATAGAAAGTCGCGGGACAAACAGAAGTAACCTCTATTGGTCGTCCACCAGCTGAACCTGACTGATGGAGATGCCCATTTGTTGAAAGGAATTTTGAAGCAGACCTGTGAAATGGCAGAAAATTGTATCAGAACAAATTACTATGGAACAAAAGCAGTGACTGAAGAACTACTTCCACTCCTTCAACTTTCCAATTCAGCAAGAATAGTGAATGTCTCATCCTTATATGGAGAACTAAAGGTAACTCAAATTAATAAAAATTCATGCTCAATCTGAATAAACACAAAGCTTAATTCTTCCTCTTACAATTTCAGTGGATCCACAACGAAAAGGTCAAAGCCGAGCTGCAAAATGTAGAAAGCTTAACAGAAGAGAGAATTGACGAGATTTTGCAGTGGTTTCTGAGGGATTTTAAGGAGGATAAGTTGAAGGTTAACGGTTGGCCTACGACCGTATCTGCATATAAAATGTCGAAAGCTGCGGTCAATGCCTATACAAGATTGCTAGCCAAAAAATTCCCCAGTATGCTAGCCAATTGTGTTCATCCTGGATATGTACAAACAGACATTACATGTAACACAGGACTCTTGACCCCTGAGGAAGGTGCTAGAGCTCCGGTAATGGTGGCTTTGTTGCCTGATGGTGGTCCTTCAGGCCTCTACTTTTCTGAGATGCAAGCATCCAGTTTTTAATACATGCATCAATATTAAAGGAATACACCACACATTAAGAAGGTATCCAACTTCTTTGCTGTACTATATGAAATATTTATTGTCTTGTAATCTTTTGTAAGAACTTGTAACATTTGAAAGTTCCACTGTTTTGAATAAATTATATGGACTCCCTTGCAACTTGTCAGGAAAATCGTAAAAGATTCAAATCATTGACAGCTGCAATTAAGGGTCCATTTCTATGTTCACATGCTGGTGTTAGATAATAACAACACAACCAAAAACAAAACAATAGCAAAGAGAAATCAAAAGAAAAATAATCACACAAGACACAAAATTTATGTGGTTCGCCCAAACGTTACGGCCGGCGGCAGATTAGTCTCGCTGTCTTTACAAAAATTCCGTATTCAAGATGTTTTCCTTATATAACACAATATAAGAAACTCTAATTCACCCAAAAGTACAAAACTACCCCTCAACAGGCCCTCAGCTCCAGAAACATGCCCAATTAACTTTTGGGTAGCTTTACAATCACCTATAAATTAAAATCCGGATCAGCCTTTACCAATAACACTATAACAGTTAGGACTAGACACAGCGTCTACCAGACTACCACAATGTTTAAACAAATCGCACTTGAGAAAATGAAATGCTTAATAAAAGTCCAAAATTCACCTGAATATCTTCCCCACATCAACTTAAAAGGCTAATCTAGATCTCCAATTAGAGATTGGAAAAGATATAAACCACTATATTAAGACTACCAAACAAGCAAGATAAAAACCCAAAAAACGCATCTAAAAACGAATAATGCTAAACTGCCAAAAGACAACACTCATTGATATTTATGCTAAGATATTACTAAATCAGATGCAAACATATAATATACAGCAGATGCTGTTCCACAATATGTTCCATTTTTCCTTGTTTTTGTTTTTCATCACTTATGGAAGAGACAACCCCCATTTCAACAGAAAAAAGGTATCCTTATCTACTGAATTTCAGTTTATACAGATTTCAGGCATATATGAAATAAAGAAGTTCTTCAAATAATAAATTTCATGATGCTTGGAGTTTTCACTGCTATTTCAGGTCTGCTGTTTTTACTTTTGCCAATAGAGGAATAGGACCGGAGATGTCGCCAATTAGCATCTAGTGGAATTAGAGTAATACTAACATCTAGAGATGAGAGTAAGTTCAGAAACTCAAATTTTCAGGAGTATCAGATTTGGTTTTTCATCAACTTGATGTAAAAGATCCTGCTACTGCTAGCATTGCTTCACTGGGAAAGTTTGTCAAAAATAACTTCAGAAAACTTTATATTCTGGTAAGAGATAAAAGCCAAGTGCAAAACATATATATATATATATATATATATAATTGAAAAACATTTACTAATCCTCATTTGTGTTATTTCCAAGCCATCTTATATGACCAAAAATGTCAAGAATATAAACCCAAAATAACTACTTACGACTATTGGATACAGAACTTTCAGAATTGTTCTTGTACAAAAAGTACAAACTTGACATCGTATATAATTGATTCCACGGCAAATTGGCAGAATCTTGAAAGAAGGAAGGAAAAAAACCTGATATTTCTGGTGTGATAATTCTCAATGTTTGTGTGTACAACTAGATTTTCTCTCTCCTATTTTACATGCAGAGGTATAAAACTCCAAAAAATGAACATCTAATTGCATTTTCCTAAAATGAATTAAGTGAGCTTTCCATTTCATGTCGAGCAATTTTTACAGAGATGCTTAAGCAATAAATGAGTATATATTTATTCAGTGCTCTATTCCAATTCTATGGCAAACCAGGATCCATGAGAACTTAAATTCTATGCATGTTAATAATGCAGGGGTAAGTGGTCTTATAATATACAGTGAAGCATTCAAAGCCTTCAAACTTAAAGGGGGGATTGTAAGTATGCATGCTTCTCATATACAACTTTCTAATGTACAGATGCTTTATACACAGTTGTCAAAGGACAAAATGAAAACTGTAAACATCTTAAAAATGAATACCGACTCTGACCTGCTGGATTCTGTCACTTCATTCTTTGCAGGTGAACGACAGAAGAGTATCTGAACACAAATTACTACGGAACTGAAGGAGTGACAGAAGCGTTCCTTCCTCTCCTTCAACTTTCGGAATCAGCAAGAATTGCGAACATCACATCCTTTTATGGAGAATTGAAGGTAACAAAAAGAAAATGAAAATTCATGTTCAATCAGCATAAAGAAAATGATATAATATTTCCTCTCCTTTTTCAGTTCATCAGCAATGAGAAGGTGAAAGCAGAGCCAGGTGATATTGAAAACCTAACAGAACAGAAAATAGATAACATTTTACAGTGGTTTCTAAGAGATTCTTAAGGATGACAAGTTGCTAGCTAATGGCTGGCCTATTATAATGTCCGCTTACAAAGTTTCAAAAGCTGCCTTTAATGCCTACACAAGGCTCGTTGCGAGGAAATTTCCTCAAATGCTCATCAACTGTGTTCACCCTGGATATGTCAGAACAGACATGACCTGTAATATGGGAGACTTGACCCCTCAAGAAGGTGCAAGAGCAACTACAATGGTGGCTTTGTTGTCTGATAATGGTCCTTCAGGTCAATACTTTAGTGAGATGCATGTAGCTACATTTTGATTTGTCTCAAGTAAACACTTGTCTTAATGATAATGGATCAATTATTTGAAGGGGGAAAAAGATATTTAGTGTTTAATGAGGCTAGTTTTAAGTTTTATCTTGCATCGCCTTAGAGAAGCAACAAAAGACTAATGTGTTCAATATTCAAATCACAGAATTCGAGATATTTAAAGAATAATTTCCTTTTGTCCAACCAAGAACTTTTATACATTTTAGGCTTAGGAAAAATTCTAACAATAACAAATTTCTAATTCAACAGAAACACTAATCTATTTCTGCTATGAAACTACAAATAAATAAATCACTGATAGATTACAAAATCCGTAAGGAGAATAGTAAAGTTCATTTTTTATCTGGAGATTTCTGAGACAGCAGTCCTTTCAAACTTTAGAGCGGCTCCTTGAAGCGTTTCGTCTTGCACAGCATCCAACGAAGTAGATTATAGACTGATATCACACAGTAATTGGAAGCCAGAATAAAATCAGCCAAAAAAACAAATATATTAAGATGCAGAAAACAATTATTGTAATGATTCTCAACTGGAAAAGTTCTCAAACGCATCATTTTTTATCATGATTATCTATGTTGTTCTCTCAAATGATAGTTAATTAGATGATTCTCGTAACTTTGATGAGAGGGAGAGTCTTACCAACACAACAAAAAGGATCAAGTTAAAAATGGCGACCACCCTCCATTCAGTTTTCATGTATTGTGCAACTCCAGCCCTGATAAAAAAGAAGAAAAAGACAAAGGTAATTGAATACTTCAAACATGAAAGCCAATAAAATCGAAATCTGATAAGAATAATTACTTGCAAGAATCACAACTGTAGCACTTGATCGCCTTGGAGTTTTTGTAAAATTGGCAGTCCTTGTTAGAACTGATTGGATGAAAGCTCAAATCATAGTAGGAGGCATTCACAGCAGGATAACCACACCTAAGAAATTATAGCTCCCCCATTATCACAAAGAGGTAGGGGGCAGAGAGAGAGTAGGACCATTGTTTTCTATAATTCTAACAGCAATATCACCATTTCTGCAATTTAAGTATCAAAGCATGTACTGATTCTCCTTTATATATAAAAGAGAACTTGGTATCATATATTAAGAAAAGAGAAAACTGGTTGCAACAAGATTAAGTTATGACTGCTAGAAGAGAAGGCTAAAATGGAGGAAAATCAATTAAAAAGATGAACCTACTCAGATGGTGGCCGACAGCACCCAGCTTCGATGGGAGTTAGTTTTGCTAGTTTATATTGCTTGAGAGTCTGCAGTAGATAACTGAAGAAATCAACATATACTAAAGAAGAAACATATGAGAAATAAAAATTTCAAGTTGAAATTTTGACCTTATATCTTTTTGACATGTTATTGCAGTCATCAGTTTTCACAAGACAACTCTTCAGCTGCTTCCATTTGTGTGTACTGTTCAGCTGAAACATGAGACCAAAATAAACACAATAAATATTAAACTGTTGCACGGATACTCTAATTTCTAACAATAACAATCTTGTAACTCTCATTCTGATTACAATATGTGAGAGCAGCTTACCTGTTTTAGAAACCATGAACTGTAATCTTGAAGTTGATACTCCTTGTACCTGACCAGACATAGATTAACGACAGCTATCCAATCCAAGATACACGGTCATAGAAGAAAATACTTAAAATATAAATGATGACATTTCTAATTATCTTTGATTGAAGCCATTCTTCCCACCTATAGTAAGTTTTTGAAAAATGCCTTTCTACAAGGGGAAGAAGGCTAGCAAATAATATAGGGAGAGATATTATCGAATGTTAGACTAGTTCAGTTCAACATGGTTTATAAGGAGAAACCTCAGTATGAGCGTTCCCACACCCAAAAAATTAATAGGTTTCAAGACCAAAATAGATAACTCCATGTTTGATCTTACCTCAAACCACTTACATTATGTCCAGAGCCATTATTTGTTATAATAAACCTGCAAACAAGGCAACAAATAAATCATCATAGAACTTATTGTTAAGTAACAAGTTACATGCCACAAAATTTTAGTAGGCATTCAATGGGGTCTAGGTATCTAATACAATCTCCCATTTATCCAGAACTAATTAGTTACTATATTATGAAGGAAATTCTGTCTGCATAGCCCAATCACTCAACCAAAAGGGAAAGGAAGGACACAGACTAGTAAGAGCATAGGCATGCAAAACATCAGTTTAAAGTAAAGCTACAATTCAATTACTTGAAAAGACACAATTTTGCTTTCATATGACCAGAAAAATAATAACTCAAAGTGGTACAAAATTCAAAGATATATCTTAACTACTATCAATGCCATACAGAAACAAGAATGACTGCAGAATGCCAATCATCAGTACTGACAAATTTTAGAAGAGAAACACTTACGCCAAGACTGTGAAGACCAGAATCGCCACCAAAACTAAAAAGAGCATGATCAAATACTGCAAGATAGAAGGTTAAGGAGAATTGGACCTAAAGGGATTAAAAGCCAAGATTGAGGACAGGAAAATTCAGATTTCATATGTCAGAATATCATTTTACAAGGATACAATCCATAACAATATGGAGTTCTTCCTCAACGCACCCAAGAAGCCAATAATAGATCTGAAATCAAAACCAGAAACAAATAACATTTATTTGAAAAAATTAGAAAAGACTATATAGGTAGAACTATAAATTTAAAAAATAGATAATAAACTAATTGGAAAAAAAAAAGAAGCAAACAAGGAACTTTGAAGGGAAATAGGAAGCTTACATTATGAAGATTACTGACCCAAGGCCCAGAACAGGGAGAGTGAGAGACTTCCGGCAGCTATCGTGATGAGTGCTCATCCACACCCCAAAACCTATGACAGCCACAGCTAATAGCTACACAGTAAAGCACTCAAGTAAGCACAAGCGCACACACCCTGCATCAATGCCACCAATTTTCTTGCTCATTTCTCTTAAGTTTTGTTATTTCTTTCTTTTTATGGATTACCCATAAGCTAGATACCCAAATGCCAAACCTAAATCTTTGAAGAAAAATTACCAGGATAATCCAAAATAAACTAAGTTATCAGACAAAAAGATTCTACCTTTGCTCCAACATTGTAACCGAACTAAATTTGAATTTTTTTTGTAAGAAAAATCCCCACAGAACAGCAAGAAAACACAATGAACAAACAGCAACCAAATTCAAACCAGGATAAAGACAAACCCACAAAACTAAAACAAAGAAATGAAAGAAAATCAAATGGGTATTGATGCCAATAATGAATTGGGATTATACATACGGGGATACAGTGAATAAGAACAAGAAAAGCAGAAATAGCAAAAAATACCATTGTAAGAAAGTTGATCCATCTGATTATAAAGGTACTTGTTCCTGTACTCATTTTCCTTTCTTTATTTTCTCTCTCCAAATAAACCCAACCCAAAAAGCAACAAAAGGAGAGACGGAACAAAAAGGGTGCTGTTAGGTGGTGCTAAAATATATCGGGGGCATTTAGCAAAAAAAATGTATTAGGTATATGAAGAAATTGAGGTGGCACTTGCAGTGCAAGTCTTGCAAGGAAAGGGAAAAATGGGAGGGAGAGTGTGTGTGGGGATAATGTATTAATGTGTAGGGGGTGATGGTAATTTGGGGAGAATGGGAAAAGAACAGCACATGGTCCATGTCATGTTCCAAAGGGTCTACCACCAAGCACACACGACACGACACTAGGAAGAATGGAATCGGATGATAGATTGATAGTAGTATAGTACAAGATTAAGATTAAGATTAAGATTAAGATTAAGATTTAGATTTAGTAGTCTGTTAGATTTGATAGTGTTGTTTAATCGTCACTATTTTTGGCATATCATCGTCTGGTCAGTATGAAGTTTATTTTTTGATAAGTTGTCAATTGGTCAATAGAGTGCTAATAGAGAGAACATCTCACTGCTTGTGTGTCAGCACTTTATTGATTAATTAACCAACTTATCAAAAAATAAATTTTATGCTAACCACTCCCACACAATGAATGGGTTAGGACATAAATTCTGAGTTTAGACACTATTTTTAGGTTGTGTTTGTCAATTTTAAATTGAAAATGATATATACACCCAAAATGATGAGGTGAGATATAAGGGTGTAAATAAACTAAGTCGAGTATTGAGTTGCTCATATTTGGTTCACAAATTTTATCGAGTATAAAATAAAGTTTGATTGAGGCTCATTTAGCTATCAAGTCGAGTACGATCTCGAATCGAGCCCAAGCAGTTTGAACTTTTCGAACGAATATGATCTGATATTTAAAATTTGTTCATAGTTGACTCATTTATATTTTGAGTAGAACTCGAATTAAACTTTTAGTCGAGTCAGTATAAATCTAGCCCGAATTGTTTGTTCATTTTACTTATAAGGCACATAAAGTGAAGGATAAGTAAATCATTTAGTGAGATCCATTAATATAAAAAAAATAAGGGGAGCATTATTTTCACATGAGTTTTTGATATTTACACATAGTCCTCTCTCACATGAAAATGGAACCCGTTTTCTTTTCATGTGAGAGAGGACCATGTGAAAATATCAGTTTTCAAAAATTAAATGTACTTGTCACTTTATGTAATCTTTTGGAGTCACTAAAGATAAATTTTTAAAAAAATTATTCTTTCCTCTCTATTTTATTTTTCTTAATACGTGTAAAAATATATTTTGCTCATTATTTTGAGAACGAAGAGAGTAGTTATTTTTTGAGTTATCTATGTGTTTACGAAATTAAAAAAAAAACTTACATTTAAAAATTAAAATA
The DNA here is from genome assembly GCA_020205555.1 of Panax stipuleanatus. Taxonomy (NCBI): domain Eukaryota; kingdom Viridiplantae; phylum Streptophyta; class Magnoliopsida; order Apiales; family Araliaceae; genus Panax; species Panax stipuleanatus. The sequence continues at coordinate 97,902,928 of CM035123.1, read as the reverse complement.
TCGCTGTACTCTTTTATTAAATGTCAATGTGTTTATAAATATATGAGGATTATAAAAAGATTAAACATTATTATTAACTTATGTCCAACTTCCAACCACTTTTAACCAAAAATTTTGGTATAAAAAGTGGCCATTATTATTAATTTTGTTTCCTTGTCCAGAGTAGAAGCCTCGTAATAAAGGGTGAGAAACTTATCTTTATTATTTGACATCTACAATTTAATGCTTAGAGCCTAAAAAAATTAAATAAAAATTTGAATTTGGCTGTTTAATACTGTGGCTCATTTAGAAACGACATTGTTTCCCAATTAGGCCAATTGGCAATACTTAGGGTCTGCAGTTTAATACTGTGGACGAGAGACTTTTACAAAGAGTGGCATTTAGGACATTTGTTTAAACTGCGAAATACTGAAAATTAAACTGCGAACGAGAGCAATATATGTCGTTAGATATCAGGATGGACGATTAGGATTTGTTGTAAGGATAGACACTTTTTTACAACGTTAACTACGGATCAACCCTCATATATTATAATATACTATTTCCATTCTAAAATATAAAATTAAGATTTACTTTTAAGTAAATATGTGATATTTTTAAATTCAATGTAATTTATTTTATTTTAAATTATAATAAAACAAATAATTAGTAGTTTTTTTTACTTAATTTACAATTTTTATAATTGTCTTGTACAAATAAAAGAATTCATATCAACTTTTAACTTGAAAATATTTTAAATTAATTTTAAAATTCGATTTTGATCCTATATTTTAGAACAAGGAGAATATATTTTAATATTTTTTTTTTAGTAGAAACACTAAAATTTTACTTTTCCCATAAATTCTTTAGCACCAAAACGTCAATTACCCAAAAAACCTTTGCTATGTTACCAAAAGGCTCTTAAATATTACTTCCATTCTAAATTATAAGATTATTAATTTTTGAAATTTAATTTGATACATTTTAAATTCAAAATTAAAATGTCATTTTAAATTTTATGTTAAAATTAATTTTACAATAAATAATACTTCTAAAATAGTTTAAAATATTTATTATTATATTGACTATAATTAAAAAAACGTCAATTTTGAGTTTAAAAATATTTATAATTGACTGTAAAAAATCAATAATAATATTATATTTTAAAACGAAATGAATATAATTTTCAAACTCAAATTTGGAGATAATTAATTCACTTAACCTTTTACCACTTGAAGAACAAGATTTTAGCGGATTACTTATTACTACAGATAAAATAAAAAAAGTGCATTTATCAATTCCTCGTGTGTATATATATATATATATATATATATATATATATATATATGGGAAATGATCCATAGAATACGTTAGCTATTAGGACTGTTTCAACTAACCCTCATCCAGCCGTCCAAAATTAGAGTTAATAGCTGAGATGAGGGCCCAGCCGCTAGAGGGAGTAGCGGTCAGCAATAAATTTTAAATTCCTCTCTGCTGGCCGCTAGAGGGAGTAGCGGCCAATCAAAACGTCGTCGTTTTAACTGGCCGCTACTCCCTCTAGCGGCCAGCAAAGAGAAATTTAGAGAATTTGGCCCAGCCGCTAAAGGGAGTAGCGGCCAAGCGTTTCCCAGATCTAAACTAAGTCTTGTATAAACAAAGCTGATTCAATTTTTTTAAAAAAATAATTGACTAAAGTTTTTAATTTTTTCTAATTTTTTTTCTTGAAAAATTTAATTATTTTTTAAAAAAATATTTATTTAAAAAATATTGAATCATTTTTTTTAATCTTTTACTTTTTTTGTGTTTTAATTTTTATTTTTAAAAATTCTAATATTAAGAATATATATAATAAAAATATGTATTCTAATTAATATATGTATGCTTAATATTAGAATTTTTAAAAATAAAAACTAAAACACAAAAAAAGTAAAAGATTAAAAAAAATGATTCAATATTTTTTAAATAAATAAATAAATATTTTTAAAAAAAATAATTAAAATTTTCAAGAAAAAAATTTAGAAAAAATTAAAAACTTTAGTCAATTATTTATAAATAAAAATTGAATCAGCTTTTTTTATACAAGACTTAGTTTAGATCTGGGAAACGCTTGGCCGCTACTCCCTCTAGCGGCTGGGCCAAATTCTCTAAATTTCTCTTTGCTGGCCGCTAGAGGGAGTAGCGGCCAGTTAAAACGACGACGTTTTGATTGGCCGCTACTCCCTCTAGCGGCCAGCAGAGAGGAATTTAAAATTTATTGCTGACCGCTACTCCCTCTAGCGGCTGGGCCCTCATCTCAGCCATTAACTCTAATTTTGGACGGCTGGATGATGGTTAGTTGAAACAGTCCTAATAGCTAACGTATTCTATGGATCATTTCCCTATATATATATATATATATATATATATATATATATATATATATATATATATATATATATATATTACAAATAATTCAAAAGTCAAGATAGCACTATAGACTATAAATAGAGTCACCCACTTGTCTAAATCACTTTATTGAAAGACCGACACATTTTGCCTGAATAATTTTAGAAAAATAACAAATTCACAATAAAAAATATATTTTCACATAAAAACCGTCGCAATAGATCTTATAGGACGATTTTTACCATCACTATACATCTATAACGACACTTTTCATATAAAAATATCAAAAAGTGTTTTGAAAATATCAATTTCCTTGATTTTATTAGCCAAACAAGGTAAGGGCAAAGAGGCAAAAAATAAATAAATAAATTGAAGTATAGGGAAAGAAAAAGGAGCTGTTCAATCAATTCAAAAAGAACACAAATTTCAGAGCATGTCAAAAGCTAACTAAACATGAAGCTCAACTATTATTAAATCTTTTAAGTTTTCTGCTCACAATATAAACAAAGACAAATTACAAGGAAAAATAAAAATAAATTCTATAAAAAGAATGACTCCTATTTATAAATTATATACCGATCAAACATGAAGGATCACCATCCAACTCAGCCAAATTGGAGATAACTATAAGCTACAAACCGAGGGCAGTCACTCAACTTTGTTTGTGCATGTTAGAATTGCAGATTTCATTTCTTCTTTACTCAAGGTAGTTTCAACTATCACCTGCCAAAAATGATGCAAAAATCAGCAGTCATTTGATGCTCCGAAATTTAGTACAACAAACAGAATTTTCAATGGATATTGAAACCTAAATAATGCTAGAGACACAACTTATTCTACAACTATTTTACAATTTGCTGATGTGGCATATTCCAACTCAGCTTTTCTGTGGGGTCGAACACTACATTGAAGCAATTTGTTCATCAATATGCTGAGGTGGAGCATGTCACATCAGCAAATTGTAAAATAGTTGTAAAATAAATTGTGTCTCTAGCATTACTCTTGAAACCACTGGCGGATCTACATATAGGGCAAATGGAGCATTGTCTATGCTCAAAATTTTTTTTATAGGTATAGTGAGGAGCAAAAATAAAATTTAATAAATTTAAAGGGGCAAATTTATAAAAAAGTTAAACTTAGAGGGGGCAAAAAAAACTTAAACTACTACTCTAAAAAAATTAAACACACATAATGTATTCAAATTCTCGCTCTCTACTTCGCTAAATTTCAGCTCAAAAAAATCCGCCCCTACTGGGAATAGATCCTGGATCCCCCTTGCTTCAAACCTTGAGCATCATCAAAGTAGTATTATGGCAAACAGACGGAGAACCACACTAAGAGATCCCATCAACAAATTAATCGGCACAAATGCATGGTGTTAACAAAATACGTTTTTGATCCTAGTCATATTAATCTCAAATAACAATCCTAATATTGACTCCATGCTACGAGATCTCAATAAAAGTAAAAAAGCATGCAAGAAAGTAGCATTGCTTTTTAAATATTGACAAGACCACCTCTAAAGTTGAATAAGCTGCTTCACGAGAGGTTAAAGTTTATACCTTAGACATAACCACATCACGAGTAGAACATCTAGAATGGCCACAAGGTCCATATCCCACAAGGAAAACCAACATGATGATCATACTTTCAAATTGAAGTCACTGTTGCTTATAGCTGCTTCTGGTTTAGCTACCAGGATACTATCTCAAATTACTGAAGATAAATTTGGTTTCATCCTATGATTAAAATCTTTAAATTGGCAAAGTGGATCGTCTTAGTGAGGAAAAGTTATTAGTGTTGCAAATATCTAATTTGTTGGAACCTCAGACCAAGCTGATGAAATGCAGATATCTTTACCTCTTGTACTTTGTTTCCTGCTCGAGCAAGCAACTTGTATTGATTCTCAAACATCGACGCCATATAAACCTGCAAAAAGATTTAAATAAAGATAAAATGGGTTCGACTAGAAGGGCTCATAACTTGGGAGCAAAGAGCACAAAATTAGGTGAGCGCAGATCTAAGGAACAAATTATCAAATTGCACGTGGTAAACTGAACTTCATCCTTTTTATCTTCTTTTTTTCTCTCTTTTTTTATTAAGTAGCTTCAACTTTTTCTTATTTGCAATTAACTAACAAGCTTTGCATCTAAAAATGATATTTACTCAGATGTCAAAGTAATTGGGGCTTGATATAAATAATACTCCATTCATTCCACACAAAAAGAGTCCCATTTGTGAAAAAATTGTTACACAAAAAGAGTCCTCTTTTTGTTGATAGTTGTATAAAATGACATAATATCCTCAACTAAGCCATCACAATTTAATTATCACGTCACCACTACAAAACTATCAACTTATTATTTTAGGGGTAAACACGGAACAAGTACATCCTTAATGTTGCAAAATTTGCAAATGGAGTACTTTTTTGTGGAACTAAGGGAGTATGAACAATTTCTAATTTTTAAAAGTGTATAACCTGATGTCGTTTCTTAAGGAGAACCAATAAAACATTAATTACTTGTGCATCAAAAGAAAAAGAGAAAAGGAGAACCTAGAGTTGATTTCTAGGAATAAAATTGTAGACAGAACTGTGATACGTATTTGGTGTTCATTATGTGTGTGTATATATATATATATATATATATAGAGAGAGAGAGAGAGAGAGAGAGAGAGACTGATGCATGACTACCACTAGACGTGCGCACTATTCCATCTACTGCATCAAGGACTGTCCAAGGTAAAATCTAACGGTCATGTTTATATGAAAAAAATACCTAGGAAAAGACTAAGATCTGGAAGGGGGGATTACATTTTTAACCATCATTTGAGTCAAATAATAACACCTTCCGGCCCTCAGAGGAACGGAAGGCCTTATTCATGGGATAACCCAAAAATCTAATGTTACCAAAAGATTCCTCTTACCAAAATATAATCAATCTTATGTTATGAAAAGATTCTTGTTACTTTTTCATGGGGTATAATATATTCGGAAATCTTGTTTTCAATTCACTATAAATACCGAGCTTGTTCTTTTTAACAATATGATGATATTAATTATGAAAATAAAAAATTACATTTAATAGTGTTTTTAAGTAGTTTATGATAATATTAATTATAATAAATTAACCCTTATCAAGTTTAATTTAAATTTTAAAATTAACTTTATAAAATTAAAATACGACACGAAGCACTATTATGTCTTTTTTAACGACAAGAAGCACTATTATGTCTTTTTTATCCGAACCACTTTTTAATATTTACCTTTGAGTTGTACTTAAAATACAATTAAGGAATTTGTTTTTTTTTTGCAATAAATAAATAAATATAAATTTAATTTCATATTTTCTTCTCATTTGCCCCGATGGTATGCCTGACTTTTTAAAAGTTTATAATAATTACAATTCTATCAATTAAAATAAATGAACTAATTACAAAATTAAAATAATGAAGAAGATATGGTGCATCTTCCTTAGGGGTGACATGGCAAAGTGGCATCAATCTATGATGAGAATGAAGAAACTCTTCTTAATTATGAGTCAGCCAATAAAGGGCCATTAAGTTGGGCCGAAATATATACGAGTCAGTGTGCATCAAATACTATGTAATTATAATAAGACCTTCCGCTCCTCTAGGTGCGGAATGTGTTATTATTTGATTTAAATGAGGGTTAAAAATGTACTATGTAATTATAATAAGGTTTTCCGCTCCTCTAGGTGCGGAATGTGTTATTATTTGATACCCTTTCGGGCTTTAGTCTTTTCCTTCCACTCCTTAGAGGAGCGGAAGGTATTTTTTTCATATAAACATGACCGTTAGATCTTACTTTGACGGTCCTTGCAGAATAGTGCTCCCATCTACTGCTAGCCATGAAACAGTTCCATATATATATATATAGAGTATCAAAGTCTTCCAAATGCAAATAAATGGTTGACATGATTAGACTGATTCATCATGACTCTATGACCACCAAATTTCACCTTTGCAAGAAGTAGCTTCTTGCAGGGCGTTCATATATGCAAAAATAAATGGAATGTCAATTAAGTACCTTCAGCTTTTATTAGCTATTACCAATAACCCATACATAGCTAAATATAAATAGGGGGAATTACATGCAAAACAGGGGGGATGCCAAACAGAAAGAAACAATATCAAAACCGTCAATCTTGATAAAATGATATAGTCTTGATCTTATAAAGCCAGGATATTAAATACCTGAAATGTTGGGGCCAAACCAGGGCTCAGGAAATAACGACCTCTTGATACAGATTGGATCCCTTTGTATTGATTTAGTTCTTTTATAAGCATTTCCACATCAACCCACTGTCCAGTTTTTGGTCAGACAGAGAGAAATAGACATAAGCATAACAATACAAATGTATATGGTCAAACTAAGTAGCGTAACCGTCTACATATGGATAAGATTATCACAGAAGAATTCCTCCATTAAAACAACTTTTCTTATCAGTTATCACAAGTATTACAATAAATGCATGACCTACAACTTCATCTTGGGTTTCCACTTGATTGAAACTGCGTACATGCTTTATACCTCAATATATAAATGTGTCGTATCTTAGTTGTAACTATCCAAACACAGGTTTCCTCGTTCTCAAGAGGATTTTTTAGCTGTCAAATAATTACCATAGATCTAAACTAAGTTCCAGAAGTAGATCTACCGTAACAGCCTAAAGTTCTATTGGCCATCAGGAGTTTCCTGTTCCAAAAATAATGAAGCAGAAAGACCAGAAAAAGAACATAACCGAGCATCGTCTTACAAAAAATTCCAAGGAAACAGGCCATCAGAATTCCTTGCCCGTGGTACTGTCATCTAATCGAACATTGATGTAAGGGAAGTTTTGTGAAACCATTTCTATAAAGAATTGGAAACAGAAAACCGTACAAGTTATAACATCCACGAGGGCTTGGCTCTAGGAAATGAATTATAATTCAATAATGTTAAAAATAATCCTAAAACTGGGACTCTACCTGATGTCACCCCCGAATAATACCAGCCAAATTCCTTGAAAGCAACTAATGGCCTAGATTAAATATAAATGCAGGCCAAAGAAAGTCCCTGGTTGTATGTTAGTTATTTGAACTCATGTGAACAAGAAATAAAAAAAGTACTACTTAAAAATGACAACCAAAAAAACATGGGTAGACAGAAAAAGAAGCTTAATAGAAATGCATGTGTGCTCCCTTAAGGACAGAGGCACAAGAATAGATATACAGACCAAATAATGGACAATATACGTTATGTTTTGAAGAAAAACTGGGATATAAAGTAGAATAAGCTTAAGGTCTATGTTCCTTTCCCCATATAAACTGCAACACTAAAGCATAATCCAAGTGTTCAGTAAAAAGATCATCTTAATACAAAAGACAACATTTTATAAATCTGAAGTTATTGATGTGAAATAGCCTTATAGGTCTTCACGAAAGTTTATGTCCCAGATCAGTGCAACCAACAAGCCACAAAAAGAGAAACATGCATTAGGAGTAAAACCAACAACCTTAGTATCTGCTTCTGCTGCTGCTAATTCTCCGCTCAAGGACTCATGATCACCTATTACAGCCTCCAAGGTCTCGATCAGTGGATCTGGCTGCCATAGGAGAAGACACGTATATTATTCCACATGTAGTGAATAGCTTCACTAATTAATTACCGACAGCCATATATCAAACAAGCAGGAGCCATACCACTATTTCCTTTAATGAAAGAAAAATGCGTTCAAGTGAAAAGTCTAATTGGTGAACTTTTGCCTCCACAACCTGCATGTAAAAGATATGATCAAGAACTGGATTAAATTTATTTAAATAATAAAAGTAATTAGATTTGAAACAGTAGAAACATGTTAAATACTTTACTTCCAGAACACGGACAGCGAAGTTACACCAACTAATAAGTAATATATCAATGGATATATGGAAAAGCCTATCGCTTTTAACAGCTATATAATAATCATTCCAATCATTTGTCTATAGGACATATCTGTATTCTAGACTAAGAAAGAAAACACTGCTACTTGTAAATTAGCAAGCAAGCTAAATGAATACCTGGCCAATTTTGAAATATGATTCTGGGTCCAAAGTGGCATCCCATGACACTTCTGTCTGGTGAATCAATGCAGGGACTCCTTCAACCTACATTGAAATATTTATTCCAGATATGCTTAGCCATAGGCTACTAAATGAGTGATGATCTCATAGTCTTGCTCCATTGCTGGAGATAGATAAAGTAATTATTAGAAGTGCGCGAGAGGGCGGGATAATACTTTGATACATAATTGAAGCACAAATAACGATGAAAACAAAGGGCAAACCTTGAAAGGGTGTTGAGAAGCAAAAATCTAGAAGGCCTAAGAGGAGCTCAAAAGCCAAAGGACACGTCTATCATTAATCATCAAAAAGTCCTTACACAGCCATCATGAGTGCTATTTATAAGAAAATAAAATACTATATCCTTAATAAAACTAAATATGAATCATCGATCAACTCTAATAACAGCCAGCCCCTAATTAATAAAAAAATTATAAAGTATTGCCACAGTAACGTGAATAATGATGTGACCAGTACTTTTCTTATTTTTCAGAATTCTCCTACATTAGAAAGGTAGTTGAGTCCTAAAAGAAAGGAGATCCTATCGTAATCCAATGCCTAATTGGTTTGATTACTTTTTGCATTTCCAGATTTACTCACGAGGCTGACAATGAGATCAGAACACTCCAGGATAACATGTATCTAGTAATACAAGTAGCAGAGATTTAATACCTCAACAAATATACCAAAGTAAGTGATCTTTTTTATGCAACATTTCACTACATCCCCAATGTTCAGTTTAGCCTGCAATGAACAAATACTGTTTGAGCATAAAAAGACAATAATTTGTTTCATCATAACAAGAAGAAGCACTATACAAAAAGAAAGTGAAAAAATAAATAATTACAGGACCAGAAAAACTACAAAGTATGCTATCTAGAATATTAGAGGTAACCGATCGCACTAGAAGACTGCTTTTCTTGCCGAAAAGAGTCACTACTTACCACAATGTTATTATTTCTCAAATTTGAAAATAGTTCAAGATTTGACATATTAATACAGTTGAAAGCTGATTCATCAAGCACTCTGTTTAAGGAGAAATTCCATATTAAAATTTAAGGAGAAAAACCACCCAGATGTAAATTCATAGTTGATTACATAAAAGTATCCAACTTATTTTGTTCTGCTTTCTTCTTTTTACACTTTTTTTTAACTTAGGTATCCGTTAGATGAAACTATCAAGAAAGTTGTCAATATCACCCAACCTGTTAATTAAATGTTACCATTCCTACAGACTTCGAACTAGTGTTACCATGACCAAACCAAACAGAAATCAAAGTAGACTTTGCTAGTAGTTCAAAATGTTTTAGCCATGACAATGATGCAAGGAATCTATTAAGAAACAAAAAGCATGCACCATTAGTTTAAATTGGATAAAGTTTCTAACCATGAGTTTTCTCTTTCTTTCAACTAATTCTTCCTTCTCCTTCGGCTTCACAGAAAATATTAGCCTTCTAGATTTTCTGTCAGCCAATATCACATTAACTTTGAATTTCTGCAAAAGTAAGAACTATTAATTTTTTTGTTTGGAAAAAATCTTTGTGATTTGGAAATTAAATCAAGTAGTCCAGGCCGATTGACCTGTCCAACAAAGGATGACAAGAAGTTGAGTTTCTCTTGGTCATAAATCGTGAGAAGATCTTCAAGTTTCATATTTGATGAAATTTCTCCATCAACTTTATGGTCAATTTGTGGATCTAGACTAGAATTAGAAGTAGTATCCTTGCTTGTAGCCTCATAGCTTCCAATAATGCTCAGATTTTGCTTGTACACTGAAGGGTCCAAGCCTTTCCTTCTCAACCAAGACTCAAAAGCTAAGTACTTATACTTGGCTGCCAGATTGCGGTATGGTAAAAATCCAATCAAAGAGCCGAAAGATACCTGCAAAGCAGTAAAACAAAATTCAAAAAGGAAAAAAGAAATAGAAACATAAATTGTGGTTGCACGTAGTAACAGAAATGTGTTCTTAACAAAGTGGTGAACTACATTGCGAGTTTACATACAACAAATCCTCTAGTGCTGGAGCTTATCAATTCCACTTCTTCTCTTCCTCCAGTGTTAACCAGATCTTCAGCCCTTGTCCAGTCCGTATCTTCACGTTCCTAATATGTATATGGCGCTCAGCATCCATCATATGACATTGCTCAACTAAAACGAGTAAAAGGAATTTAAACGTTAAATATTAATCATACTTTTATGGGTGATGCTGTAAGGAGGTTCTCAAGCTCTACTGCACTGTCATAACTTTCAGGACTCGCAAGAATCATCTCTTCTCCAAGAACATTTGAAGATCCTTTTACAGATTGGTCTAATCTGAAACATCATGACTGATGAAACCAGAAGTTGTGGAAGGAAAAAATGATGCAAGAGATTGCAGCCTAAAATACCTTGCTGGTTTATTCAGAGAAACTTCTAGATACATACTGGCGTTCGAATCCACTAATTTTGACTCAGGTGCTACAATACTAGCAGAAGTTTTCACAGCAGACCCAAAATTACTCTTCTGAAATGGCTGTAATCCTTGAAAAAAGAGGAAGATAAAAAAAAATCAAGAACAATATTAATTTCTTAATGTCAATATAATTCATATGCAACATAGTTGCATTACCTGGTACAGAGTCATTCTGCTGTTCATGACCACTTAAGAGCGAGATATTCCCATTCTCCACCGATTGGTCAGGATTGATCTTTGATGCATTCACCATTTTGGTCGATGAAGTTGCACTTTCCAACCTATTTTCAGTAGCACCTTTAACAGTGGTGGATTTAGTATGATCCTTATGAGTTTCTTGTTCGCGATCAATATCCAACATCTCAGGCTTTTCTATAAGTGCAACATTGTTTGATTTTTCAGCAGATAATGATTCACTGTTGATACTCTTCTTCTCCAAAGCATTAGCAACTTTTGCATCGGCATCACCAGAAGACTCTTGTTTGATATCACGAGTGGAACTAACGGGCTCAGGTTTTCTTATCAATGTCATGTCACTAAACCTTTCCTTTGCTTTCTCTTTGCCCATATTTACTGACAAATTTGGTTGAATTTTCAACCTTGACTGTTTACCAGTTCCAACATCATCCTCGCTGAACACAAATGGTTTCCGCAAAATAACATCAGGAACACGATCTTTAGTATTATCCACTGCTTTAACAGCTGGTAGGCTTGGTCTTTTTATGCCTGAAACTTTTGGCTTATCATCAACTTCAAATTTAACTCCTTTCTTGGGCACAGGTCGTACCAAATTCAATCCATCCAACGAATTTGATGACTGCCTTTTTGTAGACCCATCAAAGGGAACCTCCACTATATCATAACTTATCCCTTTACCCTTCTTCTTGTAAAATAGTTTCTCAATCTCCAAATTAGACAAATCCGGGTTCGACTTTCTACCAACTATCTGAAAATCCACAAATTTTAAGCTTGTCACAAACTTCCACATTTTTCTAAGAGGCCAGAGAATTCTCTTATAAACAACCAACTTGTACAAGAAAACAAATATAGCACACTCCCTTGTATAAACCCATAAGTATCATCAACACTAACCTGAGTATACTAAAAAAAATAGAAAAAGAAAAACAATAGTTGCATAATTGCATATTAAGCAATAATAGTAGGTTCTCGAACTGTCATGCACATGTTATGATGTTAACACTATATTGTAACCTATGTAACAACTTACAAGTACTCTTCTGAACGGGTTAAGTACCCATGTCATACACCCGACACCCAGACATGGGCGTGGGGAATGGCATTTGTGTCAGACACGCCACGTAAGTGATAGAGAAGACTAAAAATGAGAAAAGAAAGATCAAGGAAAGAAGGCAAAGATTCGCTTTGAAAGACAAAGAAAAAATTGTTTGATATTGGATTGTATTCATGTTCATCTATATGCTTATTGTAATGGGGTTTTGCTCAAGGAAGCCAATATAATCAATGTTCTAAAAGGCGCTAGGCGGGAGACGGGAGGCGGGGGAGGGAGGCTATCGCCTAGGGGAGCGGGATTTTTTATTTTAAGCCAATTTTAATATTTTATCTTACATTTATCCAAACTAAACAATAATATAAAGCAAAACAATCTATAATAAAGATAATAAAAGCCTTTACTTAAAGTTCAAACACATATCCATATTGCCAATGTTAAAGTTCAAACACAAACATGCAATTGTTCAAAATTCAAACATATCTTTAACGTATTAATTTTATTCATAAACAAGATTGCTATTAAATAATAAAATTTAAAATTTCAAGAATTCAATTCAATATTAAAACTAAAAAACTAAACATAAATTTAACAATTATATTGAATTAAACTACATATTACAAATGTATCATCATATAATTTGAAGTTGGTACAAGTTCAAAAAATTACAACTATAATAAAATTATCCATTTTGACTTGATCTTGTTCACTTCTTGTTGTGATTTGATATGCTACAACTTGCATTATGAATATGGTAAATTATTAGAAAAGTAAATATATCAAGATCTGGTTAGAGTAGTTATTAAAATAAAAAAAACTTCTCCGCCTAGGCCCCGCTTAATTTTCTAGAGAGATTTTTTTCCCACCCTGGGCCTAGATGTGACGCCAGGGGGGCCTAGGTAGACTAGGCGGAGATTTTTAGAACATTAAATATAGTTCCACGAGTTGTCAAAATTTTTACCTAGACATAGTATCTAGATAACCATATCCAAATATTACACAATTTTCAGCAGTGTTCAAGTGTATAAAAAACAGATTTTACTAAATGCAACACCAGACACATACCACCACCCACACCCAAGTTCATGTAACATAGCTTGTAACATTTTTTCAATTCTCAGGAACCTAGCTACTAAGGCTGAAAGTTCCTCAAGTTCCAGTTTGGAATAAATAAGGAACACTAAATCTTATGATTGATCAAAAACATTCAACTAATGTATTGTTCCAAAATAGAGAAAATCAAAATAAAAAACCATACTTCTAAATCAAAGTCCAATGACCATAAATTAGGTGAGTATCAAACTCCATAAAAATCAAATTTGAGCCATATTTCCAGTAATTATAGCTTATACCAAATTACAAATATATAGACAGCATAAACCCAATTATCACCCTAACAAATATTCACACATAATTAGATACAGATTGAGGAAGAGAATCACCTTGGCGAGAGTAAGTTTTGGGTCTTCACCGAGCATCTTGCCGAACTGGAGCTCCATTTGGTCCCACTGGTTAAGTCTAGGTTCATCTTTTGAAGCTAAAACTACAAATTTTCTGGATTTTCGAGGCAGAGAAAGCTTCGGAAATCGAATTGGGTATGAAATTGAAGGAGCTAACAATCGAAAATCAGATGAATTAATAGCTCTGATAGAGATTCCGTCCATTTTTGAGTAATCAAAATTAAACTCATTAGTAGTTGAGATAAATAATACGCATTGAGATTAATGGGTTTGATTCGATCTTCCTAGCTTTACTGTGTGTTTGTATGTGTTTTTCTGGCTCAAGAGGTTCTGCAAAAACGTAAGGCAGTGCGGGAAGAAGAGCTGATGAGTGGTTGTGCAATTATCCTTCTTGCTTTTATATATTAGACTGAAATGCAAAAGTATCCTCTTATTTGTACATCGTTTGCAAACCTTACCCTCCAACTTTTATTTTTGCAAAACTTTCCCTTCAAGGATATTTGAATCGTGCAAAACTTTATGTATTTTTTTTGGGGGTTAAAACCCCCCATATACTCAAATTATTTCACTTCAATTCATATCTTAAGAATCTTACATTTAGAATACTCTTTATATTTCACTCAAACGACTTTCGATTAATAAAAAATTATCACAATACCAATAAATATATTCGCAACATTAAATTGTTTAATTCATACATCTCACTCTCTATTTCTGCTATATGTCAATCAATTATTATTTATTTTTTTGGTGCATTGACTTTGATGCATTTTCTTGTAGTGCTAGTATATATTGAGGGAAATTGATCGACCCGTGTTTATATAATCCATTTTTTGTATTATTTAATGAAATATATTTCATGATGACGACACATGTTAAAAATCAATCGAGAATAAGATTAATATTTTAATATGGGTCTTGTGTGTGAGACTTTTATCAAAATAAAATAATAATCAATTGACATATACAAATGTAGATAATAAGGTAGATGCATTAAGCAATTTAAGGTTTCAAATATGATGACATTGCGATTTTTTGTTTGTTAATTAAAATTTGTTTGAGTGAAATAAAAGAAGTATTCTATAGTTAAAATTTTTAAGTTATGAATTAGATGAAATAATTTGATTATGTGAGGATTTAAAAAAAAATACATAATAGCTGAATTTTATACAATTAATACATCTTGGATGGAGAGTTTTTCAAAAATAAAAGCTAGATGATTAATTTTGTAAAAATGGTATAAATTAGATGGCCACTTTAGTATTTCAGACTTTTCAGTCCTATATATTGCCAAACATAAAAATTTGCAATTAGTGGTTTGAGGGTGATGTCATGTGGTTGGCGTGTGACGATGAATTATTTTATACAAATTTCAATTCAAATTATAAGATCAATATTGATTTATAAAAAATTAATTTTAAATATTTTTGAATTCATAATTAACATGAACTCATATAATTTAAGCCTATACAATTATAAATATTATAAATTATATAAAAAGTACTATTACTAGTTATAAAATTTATTAATTTCAAAATTTAATTGGATCTCAATTTTAAATTTAAAAATATTTTAAATTGAATTTCAAAAATTCAATATTGATCTTATAATTCAGAGCGGAAAGAGTATTATTTTTGTAGCACTCTTTTTTCAATAATGCTACTATCACATAATAATGCTCACATAAAATTCACATGCTGTATGGGTGGCACCCATTGATTTGTTATTGAGTTAAGTGGGTCATGTCAATAATAAATTCACGGGTGCCACCCTGCAGTATGTGAGCTTTATGTGAGCATTATTATGTGATAGTAGCATTATTTATCTTTTTTTAAATGAATGACACTTTTGTCCCTTCAAGTTAACATTGAGTTTCAAAGTTGTCCCTAAAGTTCATTTTTCATCAATTAAATTCATAAAATTGACAATTGGTGTCAATTTTGTTTACTTTCCCAAATTTCACTTAAATCCACTCAAAATTTAGCCTGGCCTATTTTTAGGTCAAATTTATCTTTACAACTATTCATAAATATTATTAATATTAGAAATTAAAATATAAAAACTAAACATAAAATGAAATATAAATTAAACAAACAAGAAAAGAATTACAAAAACAACAAATTCGTAAAATTTCAAAATATTTGGGGAAGAAATTCTTGTTGGAGATGAATTTCAAAATATTTGTTTGAAAACGAATTAACAGTGTGTACATATATTTATGTGGAAAAAGTAATATAAAATATGTATTAGTCAAGCTTGGCTAAGGGACTGTTTGTTTAGGATTGAATACATCTGAATGGCTGAATCGGTCAGTCATTAAGTATGTTTGTTTTGGAAAAAAAAATCGTCTGAATGGCTGAATCGATCAGATGATTGAGCTGAATGGTTAAGTCAGATTTTTTTTTGCTGAATGAGCAACTGAATAAAGTAAAAAAAATTAAATATTAACTATTATATTAAGTAATATTCAATAAATTTACAACAACTTTGAATTTTTTCAGATGGGTAAAATCATAAAATTTTGTTATTTAGATATTTCAGACATGTTAATTATCAAACAACTTTTTTTCATTCAAATTCAGATTCAGCTCATTCATATTCATATTCAAATTCATTCAACTTTTATCAAACGGCCCCTAAGGCTGCTTAGTAAACGTTAGTAAAACGACGTAATTTTACCCCTTAGTGTTAATTTTTTTATTTTTGAGTTTTATATTAAAAAAAAATTAATTATAATTTTTACAAAATATTATGTCGCTTTGTTAAGTAGCCTTAGGTAGTGTTTGAGAATCTCTTATTACCTCCTTTTGGCCTTGTCTCTTTTTCGCGGAGAGGCTATGTTGTTTGATAAAACATTTTCTAACCTCTTTTTGCCTCTTAAAAAAAGACATTGAGCCATCTCTTTTTAGAATAAGAGCCTCTTCGTTACTATTTTACCCCTCACTATCTTACTTTCATATTTTTTACACTACACCACCCACCACCACAATCGTCACCCACCAGTACCACCACCACAATGCACCACTCACCCCACCATCCACCACCTTTCACCACCATAGCCCAACACCCACCACCACCATCTACCACCACCACCGCTACCCATCACCAAACCACCATCACCATATTTTATAGTGAGTATTATGTAACCCAAAATTATGTGATAATAGCATTATATTTTAAATAATTACATACACAGAAAAACAACATCATTAGTAATATGATTCAAATCATAATGCGACTCCTCTAGGATTTTGAGGAACATTTCCATTTCATCTTTGCATTTTCTAGACATTAATAATGTTCTTATTTATTGAATGATTGTCCCAGGATCAAAAACAGTAAGACTATGAATTCATGTATTTTTTTTTTGTAATTTTTGGCAGAATGAATTCATGTAATTAAAAACGTACAAACAATTAAAATTAGATATTAGAGGTGTAATTAACCAGAAGCTAGTAGTAAAGAATGGATCATGGTTCCGGTTCATCTGCCTGAACTTGTTCTTGGGGCTTCTCAACCTGATCATCACCTATTATGTCGGACGGCATATCAATGTCACCTTTCTTCAGTGAACTAGTCTTATTGAGACTACTGTAGCTACCCTTCTCTTTAAATAACTGAGAGAAGTGGGGCTTGCAGTAGATGGTTCCATCTAGGGCGGCGTAGGACGACGGCGTAAGGTTACAGCCACCATGAGCACACCTGAAGCAATTCTTATGGAAAAATTCCCCCTCCACGCTCACCTGTGTACCAAGTTTTGCTTAAATTTAATTAATTAATTAATTAGCAGTTAATATATAATAACCCATCTGTTATGTTCCACAAAATTAAAGAGTCTCCTTTGTAATATTCGTTTAAAGGATCTATCACAAACCTTCTCCAGTGGGTATACAGTTTTTTTACAGACTTGACATTTCTCCTGGGTACCAGAGAACAGGGCTGAGAGTTTGCTAGGTGCCCTAGTCTGTAAATAAGACAAAAAATAATAATAATAAATGTAAATAAAATCTGATTTATTGTCAAACTTTTTTTTTTATGTATTCGACTGAAATTTAACATTCTTGCCTTTGGATTCCAAAATCTCGTGCACCTAAGCTTTATGAGTAGTTTTTTTACTATTGAGCCATGAGCGACTTAGTATAGAAGAGAAAAAAGAGAGCAAATAAGGTAGGTAGATTGAATTTTCATACCAGCAAATCTTGCCTCCCAGCTGATAATGATCTAGGGATAGTTCCACACTCTTTTAAAAGTTGCGCAAAGTGAGGCTTGCAGTACAAATTCCCATCCCTGGAGTGGTAGTTGCTTATCTGTTTCATATATATATATATATTTATCACATTATCAAAAACTCTATGCGGACATGATAATTGGATATGAAAATTGGACAAGAGTGCTTTACAATTTTACTTATTTATATTTTTACCCACATTGCGGGTAAAAATACAATAAAATGCTAACATATACAATAACATGTATGATTTTAACTGCAACAGATACAATAACATTTTCTGTAAATAATTAAATACAGATATATATGGGTAATCTATTTATGGATAAAAGTATCAATGTTTTTGTAGCAAGATATATATATACTAGCAAATTACCGGTGCCTCCGGCACTACGTACGAAGGGGAAGGGGGAGGTAGAGGGTGAGCTCGGAAGAAGGAAGAACGGAGGAGGATTTGAGAGTGAGAGTGAGAGCAATTTTTTTTCCTTTGAAGTTAAAGAGAATATAATGGACGGTGATATTTATCCCAAACTTTGGACGATCCTGATCGTTTATTAGGATGAGCGAAAAATTCAAAATCAGTTGTGTTTTGTTAATTATATATATATATATATATATATTCATACCGAAAGCTTGCCATTACATTGGCTGCATCTGAAGCAGGTCTTGTGATAAGCAACTCCATCAGCTGAAACCATCTCAATGAAATGAACAGTTTTGTCACAAGCCTTGCATTTCTGTGTAGTCCCACTGAATGCCATTTTTCCAAATTAAAATTCCCTTTAATTTCACGAAATAAATAATATTCAACTCTTTAATTGAATTTAGAGTCTTTAAAGTTGATTGTTCATCGAGAAAGTGTGGTTTGGAAGGATTCAATCTCCATCTCCACAATTGAAATCAATAAAATGTACAAAAGGAATTCATTGACCTTTGATTTCTAGTAATCCTGAAAAGTAATATAAATTTATTTTTCTGCTTAAAATAAAATTAAAGGCCAAAAATCAAGAGGGTCAATGGCCAGAAATGAATCCACATATGGTGAGGAAATTAATGCTGCTGAAATGCCATTTTTGTTGGAAGGATTAGAAGTCAGTGCCCTCCTAATAAAACTCAACAGAAATGCATGGCCTCCTAATATTCTGACCATGACCGAAATAGGTGGTAATTAAAAATAAAATAGAAAATGATATACATGTCGATAAATGTTTGATGAATTTGGAATTGCGACCAACGTAACGTGGAGGTGTATGCAATAAGATAAAATAAATTAAAGTGAGACCCTTCTTAATTCATATATATCTCATATATGCACGTAAGTTGCAATCATAATTCGACTAAGAACTTTGACAATATATAACAAAACTCAAATAAAATTAGATATATATTACTCTTCATATAAGAAGATTAATGATTTAATAAAAGATGACTGATCCAAGTACACAAATATTTCATAAAGAATATCTAAAATAAAAAAATTAAATACAAAATATTAATTATAAAAAGTCTATTATTTAAGTAAGGTGCACTACTTAGAATTTTGAGTGTACTTATGGGTCTATTATGGGTAAATTTTTTTAAAGAAAATTGTGGATATTTAGTTTCACTTTCAAATGTGAAAATTTTGTGAAAAGTGAAGTGAAATTATCACTTCTGGGGATATATGAATATAAAAATTAAATACTGAAAATGGCAGTGATCTATATATATACATTGTCCACAAAATCAAATTAATTAATGCACCTGAAAATAAATATGAAAGTTGATAGAATCACCAAAGGTTTTAAATCCTCAAGGATTTGGCTGGCATGCATATAGCCAAAGGAAGAAGATATTTGATAAAAAGTTAAAACTGAACTTTTTTATTATACACGAAACAGATAAAATTCCAAATAAGTATTTGTGAGATCCACTTGGTTTTAAATTGTACGCTAATGTTATAATAGTTAATTGTATGCGCATACACAAATAAAATCATATGCCTTGTTTTGGAACATCCGAAAATAGAAACCTTGTCACTTATTTCGGAACCAAAAGGAGTATAATTTTTTCTTCATTCAAATATATATATATATAATTAAGCATACACTTTTTCTGTTCTAAAATTGGAGATACATTTGTAAAATGATGACTTTCATGTTCTCAAATTAAATATAACCCTAATATTAACTAGGAATTCAACTATGGTTTTATATTGAAAATAATAGTAAAAAAGTTATTAATGATCAATTAGGAACATAATGTTACTTTATAGTCCTAAAGCATAAATATATCTCTAATTTTGAACAGATTATATCTCTAATTTTGAAACTGATTGGGTAATAATCTAAGAGACTCTTCATCCAGGGGAATCACAGAGAGCAGATCTTCTGTCCTCAAATTCTCTGTCCTCTTGTGTCCCACCACTTAAATGTTGACACTTGTCTTTTTTTTTTAATTTTATTTTTAATTTTAGAGTTAATTGGTGTTAAGTAAGAGGATATGTGTCAACATTTAAGTGGTGGGACACAAAGAGATAAAAAATTTGGAGACAGAGGATCTGCTCTCCGAATCACAAGGTATAGACAAACCCCATGCATACATACATTTTATAGCATTTTAGTCGCTTGTGCTTTTGAAACTCATTTTATTTTATGTATATAAAGCTAAGATATGATCTGTCTAGTAATTAATTAATTTCACAATAATGGCTAACTGGTCAGAACTCCTACACGATCTTCTAATTTTAATCGCGAAACGCATAACTTCATACGAAGATTTTATTTCTTTCGGTGGGGTTTGTACTTCATGGCGATTAGCTGCACCAAAACAAAACTTCATCAGCAAGTCACCCCAAATTCCATGGCTCATGCTTGCAGAGAAAGAAACAAATCACAAGGATCTGCGCGAGTTTTTTATACCAACCAAGGGCAAAATGCACAAAGTAATGCTACCAGAAGCAAGCAGAAGGCGATGCTTATCTTCGCGAGGTTGGCTGTTAACAATCGGAGAAGATGGGGTGGATGCAAATCTTATGCACCCATTTTCGCGCGTTCAAATTCAGCTCCCAAGCCTAAACACATTTAAAGATTATGAATTCTATGGTACCTACGACATGCATTATATTAGTAAGGTGGTTTTATCATCTACCCCTAATTCTTTAAAGTCGGATTTTGCTGTCATGGTTATATGGGGAGGTGCAGGAAAATTAGGGTTTTTTAGGGCGGGAGATGCTGCATGGACTGCATTGGATACGTGGCATGCGCAGTATTTCGATGTAACTTGTTGTGAGGGTAAATTCTACGCCATTGATTGTACCGGAGGAATTGTGGTGTTTGATGTTGGAGGCCTGAATCCAACTATTGGAGCTGTTATTTCAGTTATGCCTAACGGATTTGTTCGATTAATCGAACAACTTTATCTGATGGAATCACTGGGAAAATTCTTGATTGTATCGCGAGAAGGCGTTCAGGTTAGGCCTGTAGAGGAAGGATGTGATGACCTAACTTATGGAACAACTAGCTTTAAAGTTTTTGAGCTGGATTTAAATGATAATAAATGGGTCAAGGTTATGGATTTGGGAGACAGATCATTGTTTTTGGGTTACAATTCTTCATTTTCTGTTGAGGTTTCTGTGGATAGTAATAGAATGATCAAGAACAACTGTATATACTTTACTGATGATTGTTTTGAAAGTTATTTGGGGATTAATTGGGAATTTCCTAATGGAGGAGGCAAGGATATGGGGATTTATAATCTGGTGGATGGAAGAATCGAGCCTCATTTCTGTGGAAATTCCTATAGTCTTGTGACTCCACCTACATGGGTTGAGCCAAGTTTTTACTAGAGGGAATGCCAAGAAGATAGCTAGATGCATTCATTAATGGACATTTGACAGTATTTTTAACCATTTATTAAACATTTTAGTAGCTAAGAAATTTGGTTATTAATTCAAATGTATATATTTATATATATATGTTATTCGTAAATGTTTATATAGTATTAAGGGCTAACGACAAAACTGTCCCCCTTAAGTTTGGACGAAAATTAATTTGATACTCAAAGTTTAGAAATGTTTAATCAGTACCTCTAAGTATTTTTAAATAACAAAAGTGTTTCTTTTTTGCCGGACCGACCAATTTTTCGCCGGAATACAGTTTGACTACTTTTTTTGTACTTTAACCTTCTCAATACATTTGACTTGTATTTAATTAGTATTTTCTCAAATAATGTTTGTTCATTTCCCTCGACATTTAAATTTAAAAAATAAAATCTTAATATTATTTAGTAAATCAATGACAATAAATAATAAATTAAATATAAATATAATTTCTCTTTTGAGTGACACATTAGATCTACAAATAAAATATTTTCATGAATCTATAAATACAAAATAAATAAATAAATTATAAAAAAAAGAAATATTAAAATCATAAAGTCTCTTTAAAGAAGAAACTAAATAAAAACAAATTAAATAAATAAAACATCAATGATAAGAAGACAAAATTAAAAACAAAATCATAACTTATAAAAAAAAGTAATTGCAATATAACAACAAAATTATTTATTATTTAATTACAAAAAACATCAATGGTAAGAAGACAAAACTAAAAACATCAATACATTACGTAACATTATTTGAAGAATTACAGAATAATGATGAGATATTTATCCAACTAAAGTTTTGTATTTGAGATATTTACAGAATAATTATCTTTCTTTTTTTATAATTTATTTATTTATTTTGTATTTATAGATTTCATGAAAATATTTTATTTGTAGATCTAATGTGTCACTCAAAAGGAAAATTATATTTATATTTAATTTATTATTTATTGTCATTGATTTTATAAATAATGTTAAGATTTTATTTTTTTAATTTAAATGTTGGGGGAAATGAAAAACATTATTTGAGAAAATACTTATTAAATACAAGTCAAATGTATTGAGAAGGTCAAAGTACAAAAAAAAGGAAGTCAAACCGTATTCCGACGAAAAATTGGTTGGTCCGGTCAAAGGGGAACACATTTGTTATTTTAAAATACTTAGAGGTGTTGATTGAATATTCCTAAATTTTGAGTATCAAATTGATTTTCGTCCAAACTTGAAGAGATAGTTTTGTCATTAACCCTAGTATTAATTACTCCTTTGGAATTTGAAATATAAGATTAATTTAAACCTTTTTAAAGTTAATTTTGAGATATTTTCACATTCAAAATTGATGTGATTTATTTAGTTTGTAAAAAGTATAAACATTATAATTAGTAGTATTTTTCAATAGTTTGTTGTGGACATAATTTTAATGTCCGAAATTAAATAAATTCACATTAATTTTTAAATTTAAAACAATATCTAAAATTAATTTCTATAAGTCGGTATTAATTTCTATAAAATTAATTTCTATAGTCTGGGGGAAAGGCTGAAATTCAATGCGGCACACCTAGAATGGGGAGGGGATTTGAATAGGTGTATGCCATCAAATTGGTAATCAATGACAGTTTTATATTTGTCTGCTATAGAAGCAGACAGATAAGACCTGCCTGTATTTGGGATCTGCTATGAAACTGTTAAATAGAACCAGACAGGTAGGACATGCATGTCTGCTTTGTTGTTTATTTTAAACTGTTACTAAGAATCAGACAGGTAAGACCTGTATGTTTTGATATATTTATTAAACTGTTAACTAGAACCTTTTATATTACTTCGAATTCATTGTATGGAGATATATAGATAGTGTTCTAATGCAAAATTAAACAAGATAAACAGCAAACCACAAACACATTACGAGGCTGTTTGTTTAGGACTGAATACATTCTGAATGGCTGAATCGGTCAGCTATTAAGTGCGTTTGTTTTTGAAAAAAATTGTCTGAATGGTTGAATCGGTCAGATGATTGAGTTGAATGGCTAAGTTAGATTTTTTTTGCTGAATGAGCAACTGAATAAGCTGAAAAAATTGATTTTTTTAAAAAAAATATTAACTATTATATTAAGTAATATTAAATAAATTTATAACAACTTTGAGTTTTTTCAGAGGGGTAAAATAATAAAATTATGTCATTCAGATGTTTCAGACATGTTAATCATCAAACAACTTTTTTCATTCAGATTTAGATTGCTCAGTCTTGTTTTTTTTTTTTTGTTTAAGAGACGTTGTACCTCTTGATCACATGCATATTCAAATATGAGGATGTAATTAAAAATGAATTAATACCCGAGGGACCGGAAAGCTCTTGTTTAGGAAATTATATTTTGGAGGGGAAAAAAAAGAAAAAAAGAAAGAAGAGTAGTTGAACTTAAAAGTTTTGTCAACGGGGGAGAGACTTTTGATAATTCTATGAAAAGAAAATCTCAAATTAATTCTTCAATTTTCATGATTGGGATGTGCAATACATGAAAGTAGTATTAATTCTTTCGATATATGGTTATAATACTTCTTCTGTTTTCACCAAAAGACGCTCATTTATTACTTTTTGATCCAACAATAAAACTAGTCTCATGTATCAATTACTTTGAAGTGAGGAGGCGTAGAGCTTCCATCTTGCAAGTTATAGCTAGATCCCCATTTTGTTTTTTTGTTTTGATAATGACAAGTTTTCGACCTTGCGATCACACTATATGTCTCCCTTTCCCGAACAAGACTTTCAATAACAGGCTTATGCTTACGGTCCGTGGCTCTTGTACTTGCTTCAAGTGAAAGTACTCGAATTGAAGACCTCCGGATTTTTGGCTGGACCCAAGTTCTCCCTTAAACCACTGAGCCAAGCAGCGGGGTTATCCCCATATCTTTGACGCCACCTTCATCTATAAACCTATAACATTATGCTTCACAATCATCAGCAAAATACAATTTGGCTTCACATCACAACTCTTGATAGAGAAGGAAGAATTGTGACCTAAAAATTCTCTCGAATTGCAACTTCATTAACCCCACAATTTAAATCAAATTCCAATATTTGAAATCCACAAGTATAATCCTCTCCAAATACATAATTATATACTTGGAGAAACTCATCACTCTCTAATTTGTTTATGTTTTGTTCATTTATAAGATCGTAGGGATCTATCAATTAATCCATCGATCAATCAATAACTACGACCTCAATAAAATTCAACGATATATACACAACTTCATTAGCTTATCAGGCCTTTGCATAAACAAAGTTCCAGGGATCAAATTCCCCCTCCTCATGGCTTTAATGAATAACTTTAAAATATTAAAATACTTAGTAAAATGTTATTTAAATGGCTTATAAACACAGTTAAATATGTAAATAAGGAGAAATTTAGCGCTTTTGTATACAAGTACAAATTGAGTTTTGCTACATATTATAAACAAATTTATATCATAGTAAATACTCCCACTATCCCATAATAAATATTCTAATTTGACTTTTATGGTTAAATTGACTATTTTTAAAATTAATAATTTTTTTTAAAAAAAAATCAAAAATATATGCCGAGTGATTATGACCTTAATAAACTACACAAAATATACTATTAATGTCAAGTTTCGTGATTTAAAATTTTATATAAATATTTTTAATTATTAATTTAAAAAATGATTAACTTAACCATTAAAGTTAAAGTAGGATATTTATAATGGGACGGAGGGAGTACCGTTTATGTTGTAGTATAGGATATGAGTTAAAAATGATCTTGTCCTAATTTATTAATACCCCGTTTCAAATTATAAAATCACGGTTGATTTTTGAAAGTATATTTGTAAACTTCAAATTAAAATGATTTATAAAAAATTATAAAATAATAAATCTTATAATAAATAATATATTTTTGGGTAATTTATAATATTCATCATTCCATCGACTAAACTCAAAGAAAATTTAGTCAATTTTGAATTTAAAAATATTTTAATTATTCTTCAAAAAGTCAATAATGATATTATATTTTGAAACAAGAAGAGTATATCTTATCGCTTAAAGCTCCTCATAATTAGTCATAAACAAATTTAAGCAAGTATATTATTACAAGTTCACCGACCTCATGCGAAACACAGGCATCATGGATAATAATAAATTAAAAAAACATTAATTTTGATGGATTATTGTAGATTTATAATTAATTATGATTATGAGAAAATAATCATTTTAATTTTACTTAAGTTTGTAAATATTGACAAAATTTGCTTGAAATTCTAATCTAAATAGAATTATGAAACTAAAGTTTTAATAAGTTTTAATTTAGTTATGACAATTATTTGTGAATGAATTCACATATATTATTAATACAATTAATCATGTGATTTGATAAAATTTCAAGTTTAAATGAATTAAATTAGTTAGAATATTAATTTAATAATGAAGTTCAGGACTAATATTAATATAATTAAATCGCATGATATATATATATATATATACGGTCCGGATCTTAGGCTCACTCAATTAAAAGCTCACCCTCCTTTAGTGACGGACCGGACGACGGTTTGGTCCGTCGCTATATATACAATCGTCGTCTTAACTTTTAGCGACGGACAACATATAGCGACGGACAACATATGGACGACAGTTATATATATAGCGACGGACCAAACCGTCGTCCGGTCCATCGCGAAAGGGAAGTGAGTTGGGTGAGCATAAGATCCTTATCGTGTATATATATATATATCTTAAGTATGTTTAATTGTTTGTTTGTAATTATTTTGCAAGTTAATTTTTTAGTGAAGTGTGTTTTACCAAATTGTAAGAAAATTTATAAAATCAAAAATAAATTTTTTTTAGAAGTCTTCTTCAGTTCCTATAATTATTCGGTAAGTCTTCAGTTTCAGTATGTATAATATAAATATATACCGACAAAACGAATTAACCTAATAGACATGGAGAGAATGAGTAGTATTTTTTCAGAATTTCCCTACGATCTGATAGTTGCTATTGCTAAGCGAATAGATTCCTTTAACGATTTCATTGCTTTTGGCGGAGTCGGTAGATTATGGCGATCTGCTGCGATTGAGGTCAATAAATTTGATCTAGGTCCTTCTCCGGCTCCGGCGACGATGGGTCCTTCTCCCGGCCGTTCTATAGTCTCGGTTGGCTCATAAACATCAGTAAAACTGACAAAAATATATCCATTGATTTGTTGCATCCTTATCTCGGGTTCAAATTAAACTCCCATATCTCGCACATCCTCTCTGAAACATTATATGTGGTGGAGGAGGAGGAGGATATTGATGACGACCATAAGGTTGTTTTATTCTCGCCAAGTTCTTTAAGCATGATTATTTATGGCGATTGTTCCAAATTAGCCTTTTGTAATTTGGGAGCCAATGTTGTTGAATGGATAGGAATAAAAACTAGACCGGCAAAAACTAGACCGGACATGTATTGCGATGTAATTCATTAAAGAGGGTGCGATGTAATTCATTACAGAGGGCATTTTTATGCCATTGCCATTGATTGTAATGGCACAATTGTTGTTTGTGATGTTACTGGGACTAATCCTACCGTGGCAAATATTGTCGCAAAGATAGCAAATATTGTCGCAAAGATACCCAAAGAATTGCTGAGATGTGTCAATTAATTTGGTGGAACCAATGGGAAAGTTGTTGGTTATTTCACGTGAAAGAGGAACATTTCGGCTCATAAATAAAGAACTCGTCAATGAAGAGATTTATGAAGAGAGTAATGGGGATTATTATACTTACGGAACAACTGGATTTCAGATATTTGAATTTGATGTAAGTTGTGGGGTTTGGACGGAGGTGAGTCATTTGGGTGATAGAGCTTTGTTTTTGGGTCACAATTCTTCCTTCTCTATTGAGAGCGGCACCATTAATGGAGTCCAGCCAAATTGTATATATTTTGCTGATGATTATACAGACACTGATAGGAGTATAGATGAAGGAGGAGGCAAAGATATGGGGATTTATAACTTGCAAGATCGAAGCTTTACGCCTCACTTCAATGGGAAATCCTGTAGTCCCATCACACCACCTATGTGGATTGCATTATGATTATATTTAGTTTGAGACTAATAGTTTCTAGCTAGATGATTAAGTAGTTTCTCTTGTTTCTGATTTAATCACGGGATATTAATCTATATGCTATGTAATTTTATTTTTAATATATGTGGATTTATTCTTTATGAACAAGGATTGTATACTTGTTTTTTCTTTAATTTTTTAAGAGAGGGTTTTGAAATTGTCTTATGTTGGTTTTGGCCTCCTAAAATTTGCAAGCTAGGTGTTTGTTAAAATGACATAAAGAATCAAAAACCTATGCAAACTATGTAGTACTCTGTCAAGGTTAATGGTGGCTTAATGGTTATTTTACGGCCAAAGAGAGTAGCTGGTGTCGCCTCTCATTAATTAAAATCCTAATAGAATACTCCCCCCGTCCCATAATAAGTGATGTTTTAGGTAATTTTATTTGTCCCAAATTATTTGATGTTTTAAAAAATCTAAGAGTATTAATTACAATATTTTCAAAATTGCCTCTCATGACTCTTATTTCAATACCCAGATTCTTTTAACTCTCTCACTCTCCTTATTAGCACAAAAGGTATTATAGGCAAATGATACTATATTTAATGTTATACAATCATTTCCTTAATGATTGTGCCCAACTCTAAAACATCACTTATTATGAGACAGAGAGAAAACTATCTAATATATTATAGGGTCCTCTTAACATGTGCCCTTAGGGCACATGTTAAGAAATTCCTATATTATATATCTATGCTGTCACTTTTTCGTTCCCGTTTCTAGCCTTACTTCAAGTCCCTTGCATCATATACACATGGGCCCCATATTTATCTCTATCTTGCACCAAATCCGTGTGAGAAAAAGAAAACAGCAGCAACCCCGCCCCAGCGGGGGATCATTCTGTCCGGCCTTGCATGCTCTCTTTGTTGCTGATTTCCACACACTGATGGAAATATCATGTATAAGTATAAATGTGTTAGTATTTATTCTAAATCTTAGTCATATTCTATGTGCAATTTTTATGTGCTGCTCAGTTATCTTTGTCCTTTAGTATGTTTATCGAACGCTTTTAGCTCATTTAAAATGCTAAGCTGCATTCATTTACATTGCAGCAAGGGAGGAAAGACGAACATGTGCTTTAGTTTAAGAAAGTATTTAGAAATAAAGAAAGGCGAACATGTGCTTTTGCTCGTGTGTCTGCACTTGATTTCAATTAGAGTAGAGTTTGGGTATTATATCCCCATAAATATACAAGAAATAATTTTGAATATGACTGTTGAAGTCAATACAAGAAGCACTAATATTCACAAGAACTGAGCTGAAGATGAAAAATGAAGTAGTTGACTGGCTAGGCTTGCCAATGAAATGTTTAAACCACACAATGTAAAAATAAATGAACACGAGTCTCACTCATTATTCTATAAAAATATGAAAAAATATTATTCATGAGTCTCACTATAAAATGGCTATATGGCTGTGTTGTGTTGTTGGTTGTGTTGTTCTGCAAGGGTCTTCTTTTGGCTTGTGATGTTGATGTGTTTGTTACAGCTTATGTCACCTGTTGTTGTGATTTAATTTGCTTGTGATGTTGCTCAACTGTTGCTGTGATTTGATTGTTGAAATCAGGGACGTTGCACTTTTATTTGGTTATAATAAAGTAACAGATGTTGCTTCTGCACTGTCATGTTGGATACTTGACATTAAAGATATTAATTTTTTATTTTTTGAAAATAAATTTTTACATAAAAAAATGAAAAAATTATTTTATTTTTAAAAAAATAAAATTTTATTTTCTTATGTAATTTTTTTGAATTATATTTTATGAAACTTTACTTATTTTAAAAAAAATAAAAATTTCTAATATTTTTTTCTTAGAATAATAATTATCTTTATAACTTTTAAAAAATAATATTGTATTTTAAATAAAAAAATAAATATTATTTTAAATTATTACATATAATTATTATATTATAATTGTATGTCTATTGTAATTGTGTCTCTTGACTTATCTTGTCATGTGTGGGCCCCAAGTCTTGTCAACCTACCATGCATATTCCCCCCGTTAACTTAAAAAACCGGCAGCTAATATTGGAGGGGCAGATGGGCATAACAGTAAATTGCTTAAACATATATATCTGAATGGAGGGCAATAGTGTAAATTTGCAGTTGGTTTTTGGCAGGTAGTGCTGCCGCAACAAGTCTCATGCGGCAGGGGAAAAAAAAGGTCCATCTCAGCCGTTGCTCATTTTAATCAATGGTTAAAATGTTGGTTGCTAAACAGTGCTTTGAGCAACCGGTTTCCATGGATGTTTACCCATATATATATATATATATATATATATGTATATATATATATATTTATACTAAGCTGCTACCGTGCTCCTCTTTTTATATCCGGGTCAAGTCTCCAATTGATAGCCCACAATTCGTCCGAGTCCTACTTGGAATAGGAGCACCATGGCGCCTTTCTCATCATGCCCATCCACTTTATTGCGTTCGTGTCCCACTCGGCCAAGGAGAGTAGCTGGTGTCGCCTCTCATTAATTGAAATCCTAATAGAATACTCCTTCCGTTCCATAATAAGTGATGTTTTAGGTAATTTTATTTGACCCAAATTATTTGATGTTTTAGAAAATTTAGGAGTATTAATTACAATATTTTCAAAATTACCCCTCATTACTCCTATTTCAATACCCAGATGCTTTTAACTCTCTCCCTCCCCTTATTAACACAAAGGGTATTATAGATAAATGATACTATAGTTAATACTATATAATCATTTCCTTAATGGTTGTGCCCAACTCTAAAACATCACTTATTATGGAACTATTTAATATATTATATATCTATGTTGTCACTTTTTCGTTCCCTTTTCTAGCCTTACTTTAAGTCCCTTGCATCATATACGCGTGGCCCCCATATTTATCTCTATCTTGCACCAAATCCGTGTGAGAAAAAGAAAACAGCAGCAAGTCTGGTGCCTCCCCGCCCCAGCGGGGGATCATTCTGTCCGGCCTTGCATCTTTTCCCTTGCATGCTCCCTTTGTTGCTGATTTCTTGGCCCACATATATGCTGAATATAAATCATTTGGAATCCTTCCTTGTATGCTGCTAGGACTTGTCGAATATTTACATGCTGCCATCTAGGATTCCTTTCTCCCATTAAACTTGTTAAATCCGTTAGTTGCTAGGAAGTGGGCTCATCATATCCATCCGCAAGCTGCTAACAAGTGGGCTGCTTCATTTGTGATGCTTCAATATGTGATGCATGCGCGTGGCCCATATTACGGTTGACATGGATAATAATTAAAAAAATTTAATTTTGATGGATTATTGTTGATTTATAATTAATTATAATTATGAGAAAATAATCATTTTAATTTTATTTAAGTTTGTAATAAAAATCTATATTAGTGCTTATATTGATAAAATTTGCTTGAATTTTTTTTATAAATTTTAATTTAGTTATGACAATTAGTTAAGAATGAATGCACTATAATTTTTCAATTAATATTACAATTATTAAGTTTCAAATTTAGATATATTATTAATACAATTAATCATATAAATTTATACAAATATCTAAATTATGCATATATACGTATAGGAACAAAACGAATCCGTTTCTGTTTTGGAACCAAAGGGAATGAGTTTTAAGGTAAATTTACCTGAAACTAAACTAAGAATAATTTACCTGCACAGATATATGGCTCAATAGAGAAGGAAGGATTGTATACTTGTTTTTTCTTTAATTTTTTAAGAGAGGGTTTTGAAATTGTCTTAGTGTTGGTTTTGGCCTCCTAAAATTTGCAAGCTAGGTGTTTGTTAAAATGACATAAAGAATCAAAAACCTATGCAAACTATGTACTCTTTCAAGGTTAATGGTGGCTTAATGGTTATTTTACGTGCATTATGATCTTTTATCTCCTTATCTGTTTGTGTTGTTTATGGATGTTCTTCTTTGATTCTTGCTGAAAGGGAAGCTTTATCAGAGATCCCAACCTTGCCACATTACTTATTTATGTATGATTTGCAGATGATTTTTAGATGTTTTGCCAAGGAGATGTTAGTTCTATGATGATTATCAAAAATTGTTTACAACATTTCTCTCAGCTCTCTGGTTTGATAAATTGAAGCCTAATTTGGATAACAGTCAACGCTTTCATGCTAATATTTCTTCTTATGTTAGAGATGATATTCATATTCTGGATTGCTTGAGATTTCAAGAAGGATACCTTCCTATTAAGTTTCAGAAATCAGTTTGTATCCTGTGTTGTAGCTTACCACTTATTAAGTTTGTTTTATTTACCATTCAGAGCTTTTGGTCTACCCATTTTATTATCCCTAATTTATTTTGAAGAATGTCCAATCTATTCTAAGGAGATTCCTGTGAAAAGGGGGCAGCATGGTGATTGTTTGTTGGATTAAGGGCGGTGGTAAGTCATGTTCCTTATGCTATGTTTAAAATTCTTATTATAGCAGGTGATGTGATATATAGGGCTTCAGTACTGTTGAGCTTCTGACATGGTTGATTATCTCCAGGTGTCAAAATCATATGTGGAGGAATATCGGGATAAATATTTTTTTTGGTGGTCAACTTACAATTGAGTCACTCAACTTTTTTTTCTTACAGTCAACTCACTATACTTTACTTTGTTAACAAAAATTTGAATTTCCGTTAACTTTTTGAACGGAATAGTGACGTGGAGAAAAAAAATATTTATTGAATCCTAGTTTACACGCATAAGCTAATAGTCCACGCATCAAAAACAAGTAAATTCATGCCCACCCAACCCTACCATAATAATATTTGTTAGATCTTAATTAAGATTGTGTAATAGATCATCACACAGAAATTAGATGGAAAACATAAAAGAAAACGACACAAGATATACCTGATTTATTCACTAATTTGGCTAGTTCAGCTTGTATGATATATTCATATATGTGTCTTTCACACTTAGCAATGATCCACACACTAAACAATCTTTATATCGTGACTAGAAAATCTTATCTACTATATCATGGGCTTAAAACCATAAGGATGAAAACATTATAAATAATGATTAAGAAAATAATGATCTTAGCTACTATGAATAATGATTAAGAAAATTATGGGCTTCTTTTTCGTTTGTTTGCTTGGGATCCATTGTTTTTTAACAAAAGAAACCTTAATGTCAAAGTAAGGTACTACATGAATAGTAAAAATTCACATAACCTTAATGTTCTATATGTAACAACGCCTGATTTGGGCTCTGAATTTGATGTGTCGAAACTTTACTTGGAAGAATTCTCAACCCCTCCCCACGCCCCGAAAAAAAAGAAAAAAAATCTCTAAGAATGTTTGTTTTTAGTAAAGAAAAGAATAAATCAGCAGCCAAAACATCCAAATAACTTGTTTGGTGTACTTCCAGTAGCCCTGAATTTGGCACCAATCTCTTCCGCCTTTAAAAAATCTTCCCCTCGTTTGGCTTCAACAACTGCTCGCTTTTCTTCTGCCAATTTGTGGATTTTGGCCACCTTGTTCTTCATCTTCTCTACATATTCTGCTTTCTCCTTTTCAATTTCTTCCTGTTCAATTTAACACTAATATCAGCCAAAATAAATAGTATGATCATTGTGTTTCTTTTGTTAACAAACAATGGATCCAAAACCAGGGACAAAACTAGCATAGGACTGGAGGGGCCACGGCGCTTCAAAGTTTGAAAAATTTACAAGTTCCATCTCAAGATTTGAAAATGTATCATTATTAAATTCATTATAATTATAAGTTTGTATAATTGGAGCATAATAGTGTATGCGTTATTCCAATTGAATGATACATTTATATCCAGGTAACCAACTCAAACCCTTATTTAATTTTTTTTATTCTTTGTTTATTTTATAAAACTAGATATTTTAATTTTTAAAAATTTAATGAGTGATCATAATATTGTATATGTTAATTCCAATTGCATATTCAATTTGTTTTCCGGTAACCAACTAAAACCTTACTTATTTGATTGCAAATTTATAAAAATTTTATTATTAAAAAGTTCAATAAATGGTCCAATAATATTGATTAACTCATTCTTGTAGTGTAGTTAATTGATTTTTTTATTTTTTGCTTTAGAATTATGGGAAAATCACATATTATTGATTCATTTTTTAAGAGAAAGCAATCAAATCATATTGACACATCTCTACTTACCCTTGAGCCTAATGTTCAAACATCTCTGCCTACAGACTGAACAAGAACGTTCTCTAAAATCACCAAGAATTGAAGGTAAAGAACGAGATATTAATTATTTGGAGCGCGATCCTGGAAAACGTATCGAAATTTGAAAATGTCGTGTGTGATGAAATTCGACGAGCTTACATTAATTACGATCCATAACAATGTATTCTTTTCGAGTACCCTTTTTATGAATATATATTATGTTGTTAAAAAAAAAGTTAGCCCCCCTAAAAACAAATCCGGTTTCGTCCCTGTCCCAAACAAACAAACAAAAACCATAATTTTCTTAATCATTATTTGTAATGTGATCATAGGAGATAATAATATTGTAAGTAATTGCTGATCACCTCAATCTGCTTCAGCTGAACCTCTACCGATGCTTTTTTAGTGTTCTCCCATGCTCCAATGGCAGACAACTTCTTATATGCCCTGAACAATTGTTTTCAAGAAGAAACAACGTAGGAAAATGAGTAAAATAAAGAAAGTTAGTTGCAACAAAATTCCGAAGATAAATTGAGAAGGTAAACAACAGCAGCAGTATGAGATAAAATGAAATTAGCTATATATATATATATATATGAAAAATGATCCATAACATTATTTGTTATGAATTCTTATAGGGAATACACCATTTATACCATTGAAAATAAGAATGGACGGTCAAGATTAGAAATTAAAAATCGACGTCCGCTATATATATTTATATACATGTATATGTATATGTACACACATACAAACCTATTTTCTGCTTTACTTTTCTCACTCTCTTCCCATGCTGTAATCAAAGCCAATTTCTTCTGTGTTTCAACCCGAGTGAGTGCAGCAACTGAAAGGTGGACAAATAATGAGAATCAATTGATTAGGTGATATTTCTTTCCTTTCCTGTTGAAACTAGGACCCCCCCCCCCCCCCCCCGCCCCCCAACAAAAAAAAAGAATGTTCATTAATTAATTACCTCTGTCATTAGAATCCCCGGAACTTTTTTCAACATCATTAATCTCTGCAACATCTGTAAAAAAACCCAAATATGTTAAACATATATAGGAGGAGTACAATATTTTTTTATAATAGAAAAGGAAAACACAAATAAATATTGTTGAGATTAACTCATACTTGTGCAGGTCCGACTAATAGTAACGATATTTTTAGACTAACCAAATTAATGAATCTGGGTATATCTTGTGTCCTTTTCTTTCATATTCTTTATCTAATTTTTGTGTACTCAAATCTAACAAATATAAGCAAATAAAAATTAACTTAATTAAAATTAATCTAATTATTTAGAGTCATTCTATATATTACGATAAAAGCATGTAGATTCTTTTTACGAATAGACACAATGACGTAATATATTGCAAGTTTATATAAATACTAAATAATTGATTTCCTTTTCAAATTATTTATACTTCTAAAAACTCTAATATGTTAAAATATAACATACAATATTTCATTTTCCATAAAGTTTTTCCTTTTCCTATGTTTTTCCATTTTTTTTGTTCTCTTTTCTTTGTTCTTCCTCAAGTTTTTCAAGTTCCAAACTGTTTGCAAAAAAGAAAAAAAATAGTTCTACCATGAATAAAAGAGAGATTATTACTTGGAGGGGGCTTGGAGGAAGAGACTTTGTCTAGAGGAAGAGGACCTAGGGGAGCTTTTTCTTGAGCCACATAACTAGGTGCTTCTATTTCACCTTTCTTGCTTGATTCTTCTACCATGTTTGATATAATTTCTCTCTCTAGATCTCTCTCTCTCTCTATATATATATATATAAATTTATATAATTTGTTTCAAAAGCTAATTAAACTTGGAGTGATATGCTTAAAAAAAGGAGTTGGGTCTGGCTCTGCTAAAGGAAGATGGCAGATGAAAAAAGAGAGTTTTAGAAGGTGGGAGGTAGAAATCATAGGAGTTGGGGAAGTGACAAATATTATTGGTAAGAAGAGATTATTGACAGCCAATTTTGGACGTCACTTACAAAGCATATATTGTGGCTCTATGTTATTGGACCAGGCCCTATATCTTGTCGTCTTAATTACTCCATATAATAAAGGACTTGAATTACTTTATTATTGTCCAGCTAAAACAAGAAAAAGTCGTTCGGACATTACTATATATATGAATAATATCTCTGTGGATAATATTCACATCAAAATCTTTTTTTTTTAAAATTTAGTCAAGAAACTATGATCATGATAAATACATAATTATAATTTTTACTACTAAAG
This sequence comes from Panax stipuleanatus, assembly GCA_020205555.1. Taxonomy (NCBI): domain Eukaryota; kingdom Viridiplantae; phylum Streptophyta; class Magnoliopsida; order Apiales; family Araliaceae; genus Panax; species Panax stipuleanatus. The sequence goes on along the minus strand of CM035123.1, from coordinate 97,866,719 downwards.
TCAAGGTTTGTGATTTTAAAATTTTAAATATATACATTAAAAATAAATATACTTGTTAAATGAATATATATACACACACATTAATATAGATTAATGCTGAAATTTACGTTGTAATTTTCTAATCTTTACAGCGCAGATGATTCAAGAGTTCTGCTATATATTGCGAAATATTTTTGTCAAATTACGATGACGTATATCAATGTATGGGATTTGATATGATTATAAAATGTTGAGATATTTCACATGAATCTCACATCGGATAAATTCAAGAACGTAGATGAGTTAATAAGTATGGTGAGGCATCAATCTAATAAGTTAACTTTTTAGTCTAGAAAGTGGTTCAACATGTTTATTGGGCTGAATTCATGTGAGATGGACGTTCAATTCCATTATAACTTGCAATAAAAAAATAAATATTTAAAATCGTAATATATATCATTTTTTATAATACAATACACAAATATACCACCACTTAATTGTGCATATGCACGTGAGTATATAAGCCACCTGCTTCCCCAAGCATCCCCATGGCATGCAGGTGATTTCACCAAACTTTACTTAGCCCCTAACTTTAAAAATCTTCATGTTTTACCCTTTAAGTTGAATAATATTTATTTTAACCTCCAAAGTTAAATGTTTAAAAAAAATAATTAGAAACAGAAATATAAATTACACGTGTGCATGCCCTAGATCCTTAGTACATATAAAGATTGATTGATGCGTTAAATTAATTAGAATGAGCACAAAACTTCTATGGAAAATCGATTGCATAATATTGCATGCACCTTGACCTTGTTATATAACCAACAAAAGGTTTTTAGACAAAAAACATGGTATCAAGCCCATAGAATTAATATTTTTTTCATAAATAATATTAAATACATAAAATTCATCTTTATGTATAAAAAAATCCGAATATTACTATGTAATTCCATGACGAATGAGACAACAAAAACAATTCAAATACTAAATCATTTTACAAATAATAGGAAAAGTTTAATGAGAGAATACTTTTTTTGAATAATAAAGTGAGATACAAAATTAAGATATAATACTAAAACAGTGAAACAATAATCAATATCGAATGGAATCTATATCATTGGCAAGTGCGCAATTACACACATGACCACACCAACAGAAATATGAGAAATTATGATTTAAAATGCATACATCACACACATCCCAAATTAACATATATAGAACAGTGTGGTGCGGTGCAGTGCAGCTTGAGCGGTGTAGGAGCCTCCCAAAAGTACTGCATCTAAACCGCATATGCGGTTTCCAACCATTCTAACGTTGCCACATATGCCAAAGCTGTTAGTGTGGCTCAATTGGTGTACTGATTTGGTCAGTTTTTGGTGTGGTTTTAGGTTCGATTTCAATTTCTTGCTCAGCCATAATTTTAGGGTTCGTTTGGTAACTATTTCTTCTTCCATTTTTTTGTTTCTACTTCTATTTTTTATTGGAATCGAAAGTAGAAAATAGTGGTTGGTAACTGTTTTTACTTTGAAAATAGTGGAAGCAAAATCCACTTTGGCAACAAAAAGGTGAAAATACAAAAAAAAAGTTGTTTCTTCAATTTTGGCAACACAAGTAGCCATTCCAATTATTGGTTATTGGATTCAAACCGGTGCGCCCATAGAGCGGTTGACCCGGTGGATATAACCACATTATTCATTGTCTATATACAATGAACATGTGGGTTATAATCTCTAATTATATATGGGGGTTACATGTGAGTTATATATATTTATGTGTGGAAGTTACACACATTAATATATAGGAGTTATATATATATTAATACTTGTTTAATAAATAAATATATATATATATATATATATATATATATATATATATATATAATGGCTTTCTCCTACGGACGCGAATCAACGAACAAGGCATATGGACAAAAAGACAAAATTAACAATTAGTCAATTAAACTCTCTCTCCTTTGTCTCACCCACTCTTTCTCTCTCCTCTTTATACGTGGATTAATTTGAAAGGGAACCAACCAACTCTCTCTCTCCTCTTTATCACCTGGGTAGAAAAATATTATCTTCTGATATTATTTTTGAACATTTGAACATTTTGGACTGATATTTTTATAATATTTAATTAAATTATTATTTAACTATAAATTATTTAAAAGGATAACAGGTTAATTTTAGTAAAAAAAATTAATATAAGATATTTATATTATATTATCTGCAAATTAACAAAAAAATATAATTGTAATTCTTAAATTTTAATAAATGTATAATTTTTTATTGTATTTTTCTAAAATCTAATCATGTGAAAAATAAATATCTATAATGCCCTTCCTGATGTTAGATAGAGATAGAGATGCACACTATCTCTAACACATTAAGGAACCCACCAACTCTTTCTCTCTCTCATCTTAATCACGATAGATGAACGAGCTATTAACACCAAACGGGTACTCAATCCATGGGAAAGAAATGAGAACCATACACTTTGGCTCAACTCTGCAAAGGCTATAGGCTGCACAGTAGTTAACATCGGCACCCAAAACCTCGTTGAAGGAAGAGTAAGCTTGAGCTAATTGGGAACTCACTTGCATTTTATTGATGTATTCTAGGATTCTAATATGTAATTCTTTTTTTCTTTTTTAATTTGTTCAATTTTGCAGTCTCATCTGGTAGTTGGGTTGATTTCTCAAATTATAAAGGTAAGCATATAAACTTCATCCTTTCTATCAATTTGTTTTTAAGCTCTCTTAAATGAAAAAGAATAATCATTCTTGGTATCCTTTCTAACGAAATAAAGACACCAAGATTTTTTATTTTCTATTTTTTACATTTTACATTTTTAATTAAATTCATGCCTAAATTTAAAGATTGTTTGGGTTTTTTCTTCTTTCATTATTTAGTGTTAAAATTGTGGGTCCTCTGTTATGTTAAAATTAAGGCCTATGCTAAAATTAGTATTTTTTTTATTGATTATTACAACTAAATTGAAACGGAAGATATGAATTTGGAGTCAGAGAGTTGTGAGAATGATATGGTAGGGAGTTGTGCAAGTTTTCCCTTTGATAATGTAGGAAGGGGTTGGGATGAAATTGAAGAGTCAGATCACATTTACTATCCTCAAGTGAGAGAAGAATTGAAGCCAAGAAAAGACCAAGAATTTACAACAATAGAGGATGCTAAAATTTTTTACAACACATATGCGAAAGAATCTAGATTTAGTATTCGAGCTAATTGTGAAAGGAAGAAGGATGGTGTAATAATAAGAAAGGAATTTATTTGTTATAAAGAAGGAAAGGCTTCGGCAGTTCAAGAAGAGCCTAAATAAAGGCGTCAGGGTCAATAAAAGAGTGTTGTCAAGCTAAAATTGCTTTCTTGATGTCAAAAGTTGGGTTGTATGTTGTTAGTGTATTTGTTGAAGGGCATAGCCACCCATTGTCCACCCCAAGTAGAACATTTTTGTTAAGATCTCACCGTTCTGTTTCTAGTGCCCACAAATGTTTATCTGAACAACTTAGCATGGTAAATATACCCTCGCATCAACAGTTCAATTTTTTTGCAGTGCAAGCGGGAGGAATAGAAAATATTGGTTGTACACAAACATATTTATATAACTACGAGAGGGATAGACGTATAGAGATGAGTGGCCACGATGGAGATTTATTGCTTGAGTATTTTAAAATTGAAGAAGACAAGAATCCTTCGTTTACTTTTAAAATTGAGGTAGATGAGGAAAAACATATCACTTGTTGTTTTTGGGCTGATGGAACATCTAGACGGGCTTGTAACTTTTTTGGCGATGTAGTGATATTTGATACCACATACAACACCAATCGTTATGGAATGATCTTTGCACCATTTGTAGGGGTCAATAATCATGGCCAGACAATTGTATTCGCTTGTGCTTTTTTATCTGATGAGACAATAGATTCATTTTTGTTTGGTTTTTCAAGCAATTTCTAGAAGCTATGCCTGGTGTAAGAACCGAGAATTTCATGAATAAATATTATTTTGACAAAATAAGAGAATGAATATTTATTTATATATAAATATTGATGTGCTGTGAAATGAATAATTTAACTAAGTTAAGTTGAATTTATACGAATGTGGTTTGTGATGAGAAATGTGATAATGCCTTGTGTGGCATGAGAATAAAGATTTAAGGAATTGGTTTAAATAAGAGATGATTAAATTAGGGAGTGAAGAATTAATTAATATCATATTATTAATTAATTGATGAGCAAAGTAAATTACATAATTAGAGTATGTATTATCTATTTAATTGATGTGTGCAAAGTATGTAGTAAGGTCTAGTAACTACATTAAAAAGAATATGTAGTGTGACACCTTGTGGAAACTATATTATATACAGAAACTATATAATAAAGTAAAAAGAATTATAAGTTACATAAATAATTGCATATGTGACAACACAAGGAACTATATAAAATATAAAGTGTAATGTGACACTTTAGTAAGACTATGAAATATATGGTATATTAAAGTATGTGAATAAGGAATAACAATAATTATTCCAATAAGTATATAATTGAAATAATAATAATAATGAGATTTGTGATAATGTAGTATATCACCATTTAATTAACTCATAAATTGGCATTATTAAAAATGTACATGGATTACATGATGTGTATAAATATGTACCCCAATGTACTACCATGAAATGTTGTAGTGACCTTCTAGGTCCATGTATGCCCTAAATGAACTTAAGCCATGATATGTATATATGTGTGTTAAGTGTATAATATATGGTATTTCCTTATTGCTAGAATGTTGAGTTTCCTTGTCCCACTTTGATTGCCCTATTGCTCCTCACTTCTCATTCACGTGTAACACATAAAGGCTAGAAGCTATTCCACATTCTTCTCCCAAGCTCCTTCTAGCTCATGATTATGGGGGGGGGGAGTGGTTATCATGATGATCTTCAACAACTAAATTACCTACCCTCTAATAACCTTCATGCAATCCTTCAATCCATGAGTTTAATTTAGTGGAAGATTGTATTGTCTGTGTAATCTTTCTTCTATAAATATGAACTCCTCTTCTCTCATTTTTCCATTGCTGAGATTTGCATAAGTGTTGGGTTGAGAGTTATATATATATCAGTGTTGAGCCTTCTAGAGTTAGCAGCAAGTCCAATTAACGTATAGCAAAGGTATAATCACATTCTCTCATTCTACATTTCTTGTTTACTGGGTTTCAAATTCTTGAATTTGGCATGAACCCATGAAGCTATGATTGAATAATGTTTGTGAGTTGTTGTATAAAACTTATAATCATATTGGTATACAAGGTGGCTTGCTAGCAATCAAATTCATATAACAGCTTCCTTGTTCTTCATTTCCATTTTTCTGTTTTTGTAATTTCTAAGATTTCTTGAATTCTTGAATGTGCCAAATTGGATTGTGATTTGGTGGTGGAACACTTATATAGTTGTTGTATAGACTCACGAACATGTTTGAACCACAATGTGACTGTTTAAAACCATTTTCGTGAAGTAATTTTGTGATTTGGAATGTTAACTGCCGAGGCTAGCTGCTCTGTGGTCTGGAACGGGAGTCGCGCGGCCGCGCGTCTCCCTAGTACAACTAGCGCTCGGCTGCACGTCTCCCTAGTACAACTAGCGCTCGGCCGCGCGTCTCCCTAGTACAACTAGCGCTCGGCTGCACGTCTCCCTAGTACAACTAGCGCTCGGCCGCACGTCTCCCTAGTACAACTAGAGTTCAAAGTGGACATTGACTTGTTTTATCTGTTTTAAACATTCTGATTTTTCGAGCATGTTTATATGGCCTTGAAATGCGTGTCGAACATGTTAACATATGAATCTAGATAGCATGAGCATGTTAGGCCTTATTAGTAAGCTTTACTAATGAGAATGCAAGTTTTAAACGTGCACCTAAACATGTTACCTTGAGGTTTAAATTCTGAAATTTACGAACATGTTTGGTAGTGCTTATAACATCATTTAAAAGTCATAAACATACACATGCCATGTTAGATGCCATGAAAACTAGTTGAGCACTAGTAAAGCATGAATTAAGCTAAGTAGCAATACTAGACATGTGTATATGAAGTAGGAACTTGCAAACATGTCTAAAATGTGATCACTTTACATGTTTACATGACAAGTATGATAACTTACGGGAACTCATGGCGTTGCTTGACTCTAAGTCGTTAGAAATCATGATTTAGAACTATAACATGTATGATTGAACAAGGAAAGGTTATACAAACATAGAAGTATCCTTTAATATGTATACATGCTATAAGATATTATATGTTGTTACTTGAATCCGATTTGACGATTAGCTTACAATAATGCTATAAAGTGCTAGAAAGATTATGTTTGCTATTTGTTGTGATCTTATGTGATATTAATGATATGAAAATGTGTTTTAACTCAAAAAGAGGAGCGTTAAGGATAGAAATTATATTAATATGATACTATATAACTTTTAGCTAGGTTAAAACTTAGCTTATGTGTTGATTGTATATCCGAAGATAAGATGTGATGTTAAATTATATGACTAATGAATATCATATATATACGTAACTATATTACGATAGGAATTCAAAAGTGTTAATTTGCTTTTCGTGGATAAACTACGCTAAAGGCAAGTTTCCTTACTTACACTCATTTATAGTGCAAGTATCCTAACCCTTGTATTACTTTATTCAACGAATATTATAAGCAAGTATCTAAACCTTATCTCTTTGAATGCAAGTTGTCTTACTTGTTCATTTGAGCTAGTATGTTTAAACTCTTGTGAAAGCTATTATTCATGTTGAACTTGGTATTATTCTTGAATATTGTGAAAGTGTCTATGCCACTTGATTCGGCTAGACTATATGCATGTTTATAAAATTGTCCAAACCTTTTTATCGGTGCGAAAATCTTAAAAACTGAGTTGAACAACCCTTATGATAAGGGGAGTGTTTATTGTTGGAATCCTCAACACACGCGTGAATATTACTGTGGTGTTATGCATAACATAGAGTATTGTAGACTGATCATCAATCGTACTTGTTTCTTTTGGGTTATCAGTTTAATATTGATAATTCTAATAGATATTCAATAGTCCTTAGTGACTGCTCAGTATAAAATTGTTTTATCCAGTTGGATACATTGATAGCCTTTGAATTCATATATATCTGTTGATCTATATTGAATTATCATTTCATACTCCAAAGATTTGATTTGAGAAATATTCGTTATTCATGATATTATTCTGAAACCCTGAACTATCTTAGATATGATACTTCGATATTTCAAACTCGTGTCATAAAACTCTTCACTCTTATTATATATTATTTGCTGGGCAATTTGTGCTCATTCTTGCTTGTTTTATTTAAAACCTTTCAGTTAAGGCGGAACAGGGAAGTGTCTCGGGGAAAGACAAGGGCAAGGGCAAGGCTACCGACTAGCTTGTTCATTTATGTTTAAAATTGTTATGTTGTATTAAGACTGTCTTCAGACTATGTTTAAGCTTAAGTAGGATTATGTAAAAAGTCTTTACTTGATATTATTATATAATCTATTAAGTACTGAAGGTTGCGAGATTTAGGAGAATAATTATAATAAATCATTCTATATTATTCTATATTAGATCTTCCGTTGTGAATGTGTGATTTTAGTTATTATTGTATTACCATGAGCACGTGACGAACCGAATTCGAGTGACCAAGTTGCGGTCCCGAATTTGAGGGCGTCACACCTGGTGATGCCCCAAAGATTATTATCACTGACCAAGATCCAACAATGACAAATGCAATATCTGAAATTTTTTCGAATACTTATCACAAGTATTGTAGTTGGCATATTTTAACAAAGTTTTCGGAAAAGTTAGATTCGGTTAAGTATAGCCACTACTATTCGAAATTTTCAGATTGCATATGGAAGTCAGCACTGAAGGAAGAGTTTGACTCAAAGTGGTTGGAGCTTGTTGGGAGAAGTGGGTCAAGTGAGAATAAATGGCTAAAGTCAATGTATGAGATTCGCTCAAAATGGATGCCTGCTCATTTGAATCATGTTTTTTCGGCTAATATGTCAAGTAGTCAGCGAGCAGAAAGCTCTCATGTATTTTTTAAGAGGTTTGTGAACAAGCGTTTATCATTGTTTGATTCTATGATTTAGTTTGGCAGGGGACTTGCATACCAACGTCATCAAGAGTTGGTAGCTGACAACAAAGACAAGATTGAAACACCTAAGGTGATATTGGAGCATGATTTTTTGTTGCAAATGGTTAATATTTACACATGTGAGATTTTTTTTGAATTTCAAGATGAGCATAGCGAGCTTATTGAGATATAAATTTGAACTTGTCAAAGACGTTGATAATCTTGTTGTGTAAAAAGTTCCAAAAAAATGATGCAAAGTACAAAGTGAGGGAGATTCTTTATGACAAAGAGTTAGATCATGCTTATTGTAGTTGCAAAAAGTTTGAAAGCGCTAGAATCCCTTGTAGGCACCTTTTGACATATCTTGACAAGTTATGAACAATTGCCAACTAAGTACATCTTGAAGAGATGGACACAAGGTGCAAAATATGGGAATGTTGTAGACAATAGTGGTACTGTGATAAGAGTTGACAAAGAATATATTGCAAAGCGGAGGAAAATGGTTAAATTTGGTTTGGAAGTAGTTGACAAGGCTCTTGAAAGTGAGGAAGGTACAAAGATTTATTATGATGTTATGTGTAGTGCATTTGAAAAAATTAATCATTTGAATATTTGTGGTAAAAATGTAAGAGTTTCTGGCAAGAAAAGCAGTCCAATGTTAGTTGTTTCAAGAAAATGCAGTGCAAGCAATGAACATGTGTTTTGTAAACCGAATCAAGTGTGAGCAAAAGCGTGCGAAAAAAGGCTCAAGGGAGGAAAAGAGAAGGCATTGGTGAGGGCAAAACAAAAGAAGACTAGAATGTGTCATGAATGTGGCAAAATTGGACAGACACATGATAAAAGAAATTGTCCAGCGCTCCAAAATCGGTAAAAATATTTTTTTTCTTTCCATTTTATTTAAGACATTTAACTTGAAATTTGACACTATTTGATTTTTATGTAGGTCTTTTTCATGCAATGAAGATTCAAGTGCAAGTTCAGAAAATAATAGTTTTTCATCCACGGACTAGATTAATTGAAGATTCAAGCACAAGTTTATGCATTAATTGGCACTATTTAACATTTGATGTAATACAAAATTGGTACTGTTGGGTGCTACTTGTTAAAATTTGGATTACTACTTTATGTAATTTAATAGTCTGGGTTGCAACTTTATGTAATTTGCTAATTTGAATTGTTATTTTATGTAATTTGCTAATTTGGTTGCTTTTTTTTTTCTTTCTTATTTATACAGAAATTTTGGTGTGTTGGTGGGTTCCTTAATGTGTTAGAGATAGTGTGCATCTCTATCTCTATCTAACATCAGGAAGGGCATTATAGATATTTATTTTTCACATGATTAGATTTTAGAAAAATACAATAAAAAATTATACATTTATTAAAATTTAAGAATTACAATTATATTTTTCTGTTAATTTGCAGATAATATAATATAAATATCTTATATTAAATTTTTTTACTAAAATTAACCCGTTATCCTTTTAAATAATTTATATTTAAATAATAATTTAATTAAATATTATAAAAATATCGGTCCAAAATATTCAAATGTTCAAAAATAATATCAGAAGATAATATTTTTCTACCCAGGTGATAAAGAGGAGAGAGAGAGAGTTGGTTGGTTCCCTTTCAAATTAACCCACGTATAAAGAGGAGAGAGAGAGTGGGTGAGATAGAGGAGAGAGAGAGTTTAATTGACTAATTGTTAATTTTGTCTTTTTGTCCATATGCCTTGTTCGTTGGTTCGCGTCCGTAGGAGAAAGCCATTGTGTGTGTGTGTATATATATATATATATATATATAAATTACACTCTTTCTCCTCAAATAGATATATAGATATAGTGTTGATCCTTATGATAAGAGAACACACAAGAAATTGCATGATATCATATAAGCCATTGAAAGTCTTTTGGAAAGCTTGAAAGCTTTGTAGCTACACGAACTGTGGATGATATATTTGGTACTCGTTCTAACGTAGTCCAAATTACCGCTAAGTTCATTGTTCGTTGAGTTCGTGATTCTAGCCGTTCGAGTTTGTGGGCATACGCTTCAAGAGGTAACTAGAAAATTAAAGTTTTTCGGTTCAAATCCGCTGCATGTATGCTATATAATCTTACATTGGTATAAAAGCTATCTTATGCTAGAATTCGTGCTATATATGCTGTCCATGATGCCATGCATGTGTTTTGTGTTCTTCGTTACAAAAAGAAAGCTTAAATAACATGATAATGGTAGAATATGATAGAGATATTATTTGAGCATGAAATTTCAGTTTGTTCTAACTTATATGATGATAATATAGCTTGCAAAATTTCGTTCAAATTAGTTTTGTATTTTGAAAGATATTTAAAACCCTAGTTGCTTGTAAATATTTTTTTTTTTTTAAAAAAATTTCTCAAAATTCGTATCAATTTTTTGACCTCATGGTTGCGTAGAATTTTTCGATACGATTCCATGGATATATTATTTGCATTTTTTGAACTTAAAACGAATAAGTTATAGTCGTTTTAAACAAGGGTATCAAACTATAATTTTCCACTTAAAACCCTAGCTAGAAATGGAGTGCTGACCCGTGCGCCCAGATCCGACCCAGTAACTCGGATCCTGACCCGCGGTCTAACCCGTTTGGCAGTCTTTTATTTCATTTTTAGAAAATGATTTATTAATTATTTTTGACATGGAAATTAATTTTAAAATAGTTATATTAATTATTAAATTCTAAAAATTTTACAGAAATTAATTATTAGTAGATAATTAATGTTTCTAGTGGAATTTTGTAATATTGATATATTTGGGTATTTTGGTTAATTTCCAATTAATTATAGAATGGTTTATTAATTGTGATAATTAGAAAATTTATTCGAAAAATTCCACGAAAATTTCAGTAACCTTTTTTATGATGGTTAGATATTGTAGTAAATTTTTCAAAAGGAATTAACTATTTTTGGTAATTTTGGTTAATTTCCAATTAATTATAGAATGGTTAATTAATTGTGATAATTAACATAATTATTCAGAAAAATTTCAAAAAATTCTAAAATGTTTATAACCTGTTTATAGACTATATAAAATTTTTTGGTAGCTATACTATGTGTTTGACATGGTGTTTCATATTATTTTGAATAAAATGAGTAATTATGAAAGCACAATTTATTTTTATAAATTGTAAATTAGTCAGAAAATTTCAGAAAAATTTCAGAATGTTATTTATGAATAAATGATATGTTTAAAAATTTTTGGTAGCAATATAAGGTGTTTGGCATATTTTTGTATATTATGTGGCATAATATCATGTTTTATTTAATCCTTTTAAATATTTAGAATATTTAATATGCAATAAATTTTATCTATTTTTTGGTATGCATATAAAGGATTATTTAGAATGTCATGAACACTTATATATGCTTGTGCTTAGTGGGAGGAATTTAAGAAGTTTTTTAAATTCTATGCATATCTTTGCACTAAATAAACAATAATAAAATAATTAAATATACACACAAGCTGTGATTCCAAAGCTTAGCAAAGTTTCTTTTTTGTGTTTATACTTTGTTATTTTAGTAAGTTTATGTTATGTGGCAAAGATAAGTTAATACTGTGGTGAACTCTTGAAATTTTCTAATAAAGTTCTCTCGATTATTTATATGGCTAGGTCCCACCTCTTGACAATCAAATCTTTTGAAGATATTTGTCACTACCTTGAGCTCTTAGAGGCTAAGCTTCTAGAGGCTATGGTAAAGAAAATAGAGACTGCCAATGCTAGTGAACTTATCCAACGATGTGTCTAGTTACTTCTAGTACTTTTGTGGCTCAATCTCTCCATATGTGGATTATATATTTCGGAGCAACAGACCACATAGCTAGAGATCGTGATGGGTTCGTAGAGTACCGCCGCATTCCAGCTGGCAGAAAAGTATACATGGGGAATGTCTCTAGCGTGGACGTGCTGGGAATTGGCACTTACAAATTAGAAATGCGAGGATGCTCATAATGTCTCGTGTTCATAATGTGTTTCACATATCCGTGTTACATAAATATGTGAAAGACCCGAGCTACATTAGTGAGTTAGAACCAGACGAGATAGCCGAAGATTTAACGTACGAGGAGGTACCTGTCAAGATCTTGGATAGGAAGGAGCATGTCCTACGCTCGAAAAATATACCTCAAGTTAAAGTTTTGTGGAGAAACCATGAAATTGAGGAAATGACCTGGGAGTTGGAATCGAAAATGAAAGCGAGGTATCCTCACCTTTTCGAAATACCATGTACGTACGTCAATTTCGAGGACGAAATTTCATAAGGAGGGGAGGTTGTAAGACCCCAACTTTTATGAATAAAGATTTAATTTTCTTTATATATTATTTCGAAATAGTAAGGTGTTGATTTGATAAATGTTAAAAGTTATGGGTGAAATGTGCAAATATTTCAAAATGAGCAAGTGGTTATAAAATATTCATTGTTGTCGGGGAATATTCGTTTGGTCGTGGAATATTCTTGTTGTCGGGGAATATTCGTACGACGGCGCAGCTATTTGTGGGTCCCACAATGGAATAACTGTCGAAAATAGAAAGCGACAGCAATAACCTTTTTATAAAATAACGGCGTAGTTGTTACTGTTAGTACTGTTGAAATACCCGGTGGTTAAAATACAGTAATACGCGGTGTTGCACAGTAGCACACGGTATTGCACAGTATTTCGAATTATTGATTCTTACGAAGAAAGCACTTACTCAATTATTGTTACAGTAATTATTGTTCAATATTTTATATTATTTATTCAATAATTGCATGATATTTTATCGGTTCAATAATTGCTACGTTGATATTTTATATCAATAATTGCAATGTTGTTATGATTGATTCAATAATTGTCACTACACAGTATTTCACATTATCAACTCAATAATTCATATTATTTGAATAATATTATTAGATATCATTATTGACAATGTCTAAGGAAGTTCTGTCTAGGAGGGGTTATTTAATTGCGCGTCAGTAAGGAGAAGTCCTTATCGGAAGGCCCCCTCTTTTCTGGGAATGACCTGGTTATCAATATTGTAGGTCTGTAATATTATTTGTGAATAATTAATTATTAATTTATATGATAAGAAAATATTTATTTTGTGGATATAAAAGAAAGAATTAGTGTTGATGTGTTTTTATCAGTATTTTGGTGTGAAAAATTATCCGTTTATGGATTTCGGATAATTTATGCTTGGAATTTGAAAAAACTTTCTTCTACAAAGTTGTAGAGAATTAAATTTCCTATAGAAAGACATAGAATTTGTATTTTTATGATAAAAGGGCTATTTATTATGAATTATTAAAGTTTTAAAAAATAAATATTTTTTTTAAAATGGTGGGCCCCACTTTTGGTTGGTGAATGCTGATGGCTTTTGGGTAGACGGCTGGAATTTTTTTTTAAAAAAAATATTATGTTATTAAAAAGTCTACTTTGGCATCCTAAGCTTTTCCTATAAATAGGGTGCTTAGGTTAGAATTGAAAATCACACCAGAATCAGAAGTTTTCTCTCTCTATAATATTAAGCGTATTTTTGTGAGTATTTAGATACTTTGAGTGTTACTATTCAGTGCAAGTTTTCTTCGGTATTATATCCGATATTTCAGTCAGAAGTACTATTCTTTTGAGGTAAGGGATGTTATTTCTTTCATAAATGATGTTATTCTTTTTAATATCATTATACCAAAATATTGTAATGGATCTTATTATGAAATTCTTATTTTTTTCGTCGGGGTTACTATTCACGTATACGGCACTATTCACGAAAAAAATTAAATTTTCTTCTATATGTCCAAGTTGCTTGTTAAAGTTCTTATCTTTGATTGGATCCAAGTTTTGAGCTCTATTATTGAATTTTGCTCTACAAAGTATTATTATGGAATATTTTTGAACTTGGATAAACTAGATTACGAATCCCTAATCTTTGTCCTTTATCTCACTGGATTCGTTATTTATATGTTTTTCATCATCCTCAATCTTAAAAGGTGATATAACTGAATATCTTTGGCCTGTAGAGCAAAGATGAATAATTACCTGATAAATATCTTTGGCCCGTAGTGCAAAGATAAACAGGTTTTGAGATAAACATGACCACTGATGATACAAATGAATATCTTTGGCCGTAGTGCAAAGATGAATATTTGATTCGAGATGTATATTGATTGATGTTACAGGGATAAAATATTGATGATGAACTTTTAAATCATAGAAGATAGTAGACTTCATTCTCTACTTAACTCTTCTAATAAATGATTATTTCCGCTGCGAATATTGATCTAAAACTTGTTGTCAATAATATTTTATCTGAATTGTTGAAGACTAACGATAATTTGTTTTCCATTATCTTAGTCATAATATTCTTTACTGGGCTAGTTGAGCTCACCCTTTTCATCTATTGTCATCTTCAGGAAATGAGAATGTTGCAGGAACTAGTCGGGGGACAGAGTGATGGTCCGAGTTAGAGCAGTAGTAGTCCTCACTATTTCTGATAAATAGTGTGATAATAATTGTAATGAGGACTTAGTTTGAATATTAATATTTTTTACATATTTGTATCACAGTTGTGTGGTCGTATTTTGCACGATCGTGTGATATAAAGTTTGTATTTGAATTATGTACCATGTATTTGGCGACTCAGTATGGGTTGGGTTGACTGAACCTATTCTGGGTGGCGTCACAGTGAACATATTAGTTCAATTAAATGGCATGCTAGATTAGGCCATATTGGACAAGACAGGATGACCAGGTTAGCTCAAGAAGGTTTTTTAGGCCCACTCGCTAAGGTCAACTTGCCTACTTGTGAACACTGCTTAGCAGGTAAGTCTGCTAGAAAACCATTTGGTAAAGCCACAAGGGCAAATACACCGTTGTCGCTCATTCACTCGGATATATGTGGCCCAATGAATGTGAAAGATAGACGTGGTCATTCTTATTTCCTCACTATGATAGATGATTTCACGCGCTTCGGACACACATTCTTAATCTCTCATAAGGCAGAAGCACTTGATTGCTTTAGGCGTTATTTGATTGAGGTTGAGAATCAATTGGATAAGAATGTTAAAACACTCCGAACTGACCGAGGTCGCGAATATCTATTCGATCAGTTTAAGGAACTGTGTGAGGAAAAAGGAAGCATCAGGCAACTGACAATTCCTGGTACTCCGCAACAAAATTGTGTGGCGAAAAGAAGAAATCGAACACTACTTGATATGGTAAGATCTATGATAGCGCAAGCTAATTTGTCCATCTCCTTTTGGGGAGATGCATTGTTAACTGCGACACATATACTTAATCAAGTACCTTCAAAATCAGTACAGTCTACCCTATATGAATTATGGACCGGCAGAAAACCTAACTTAGGAAATTTGCGGCCATGGGGTTCGGCAGCTTATATTCACAACACTTCTCATAAATATGGAAAATTGGGCCTAAAGGGTAAGAAATGTATCTTTGTAAGGTACTCTAAACACTCTAAAGGCTATGTGTTCATTGGTGAGCAGCCTAATGGGACTATATCTGAAATTGAGTCACATGATGCAGAATTTATGGAAATGGATTTTCCGAGCAGAGCTGATGTTAGCAAGGATAAAGACTTTTATGAGATGGAGGAAGAAAATGGCGCACCTAATCAGATGGTTGAGACTAAGAAATCTAATCCTTTGACTCCTATAGAAAGTGGGAGTGACATAATATCAAGTCCTCTTCCGTCAAATGAAGAGTCACCTTTTATTCAATTGCGAAGAAGTCATAGAGGCAATATTTCACATTGTCTCTTTGAGATTGAGGAAAATGCTTTTATGGCTGATACGCAAGATCACGAGGAACCTCGATCTTATCAAGAAGCTATGTTATCTGCATCTAGTGAAAAGTGGAAAAATACAATGGATGAGGAAATGGAATCTATGAGAACTAATCAAGGTTGGGACTTGATTGATCTTCCGAATGGGCGAAAAGCTGTTGGGAACAAATGGGTTCTCAAAGTTAAACGCAAGTCGGATGGTTCCATTGAAAGATATAAAGCTCGCCTTGTAGCCAAGGGTTACACTCAGCAAGAAGGGATTGATTACGAGGAGATTTTCTCACCTGTGGTGAGATTTGCCTCAATCCGTCTCTTATTAGCTATGGCTGCATATATGGATCTAGAACTATACCAAATGGACGTAAAGACGACGTTTCTAAATGGAGAACTTGCCGAAGAGATATACATGGAACAACCGAAAGGTTTATTAAAAAATGTTTTGAGCACAAAGTTTGCAAGCTTAAACGTTCCATTTATGGCTTGAAACAAGCATCGAGACAATGTTATCTTCGGTTTCATCGAGCAGTCATTGATGATGGGTTTACGATGATCGAAGAGGACCATTGCGTATATCTCAAAAGGTTTAATGGAAAGTTTCTTATCCTTTCAATGTATGTTGATGACATTCTACTTGCTGGGAATGATAAGGAGATGATAGTCGCCACTAAAAGGTGGTTGTCCTCTAACTTTGAAATGAAGGACATGGGAGAAGCAACATATGTTCTTGGAGTAAAGATCTTCAGAGATTGATCAAGAAAGCTTCTTGGTTTGTCCCAAGAGACTTACCTTAAGAGTGTTCTTGAATTATTCCAGATGAACAACTATAAACCCATTGACACTCCTATTGCAAAAGGTGATGCTATTGGCCCTGAGCATTGTCCTACCTCTCCCGAAGAAATTGAGAAAATGTCTCATATTCCATACGCTACAGCTATTGGAAAGTTAATGTATGCAGTTCAGTGCACACGACCAGACATAACATTTTGTTGTTCATGTTCTTGGTCGATATCAGTCAAACCCTGGAATTGCTCACTAGAAAGCAATTAAGAGGATCCTGCGATACTTGAGAGGCACATTAGATTACATGTTGTGCTATGGAGGATCCGATCTTCAGGTAGTTGGATACTCTGATGCTTGTTATGGAGTAGATCGTGGGAATCAGAGATCTACCTCAGGATATGCATTCTTGCCGAATGGAGGTGCCATCACCTGGCTAAGCAAGAAACAAACTTGTGTGACTTTATCCACGATGGAGTCAGAGTTTGTAGGATGTACATCAGCCGTCCAAGAAGCCTTATGGCTAAGGAGGTTCTTTAAAGATCTTAATGATGTACCTCATACTTCAGATCCTGTGACAGTTTTCTGTGATAGCACAGCAGCACTTGATTTTATCAAGGATCTTAGTATCACGGCAGGACAAAGTATATTGATTTGAGGACGTGCTTTATTCGAGAGAACGTAGAAAATAAAGAAGTGGTTCTAAAGTACATATCTACTGATCGGATGATTGCTGATCCCCTAACGAAACCGATTCCTAGAGATCTATTTCAGAGACATGTTTGCTCTTTAGGACTTCGTAGGGTTTAATTTACTTATGGCATTTTAATGTATCACTTATTATTTGGCTTATATTAGAATTTCATATCATTGGATATTGTATTAGAATTATTTATCATTTAATGCAAAAGACTTGCTATTTTCGACATTGTCTTTATTGGCATATGATAAATTGAGTTCACACACTTATTAACAATAATTACATATTATATATGTATTCTAGAATTATATGTCTAGCAGGTTGGCTCTCTCACACGAGCAATCACCTTTGGCGCTTTGGATAGCGAGCAATTGATGTTTTAGATAAACAATCAATTGGCGCTGGAAAGCGACCAAAGATGAGATATTTCATGTAATTTTGCCTTGGATAGCGAGCTATTGACGCTTCGAATAACGATCAATTGGCGCTTAGTAGCGAGAAAAGTGATATTTTTTATATATCGCCTTGGTTAGAACCAAGATAAGATTAAGTGTATTTAACCGAATATGGTAAGTCCCACTATCCATATTAACCTGGTAAAGAACCGGATGCGAAATCTTAGAGTTGGCGCTTATAGAAGTGAGCAGTTTAAGAATTTGAGTTAGGCACTCGAGAAGTGACTGAACTAAGATCCGCACAGCATGACTATAAGACATATGCTTACAAGAGTAAGATTGTCTGCTGTGACATGTTATATGGACCTAAATTTTCAAAAAATGGCGCTTCGAAAAGCGAGCAATTTGAAAGTTTGAAGTTAGGCACTCAAAGAGTGACTAGACTGAAGTCCACACAACAAGACTATTTAATTAGTACGTTGTGATAGTATAACATGAGTTTAGCGACAAAATAAAGGAAGTGAGAAAACGAATTCCTACTTTCTCACTGTGTGTTGTCCTTTAAAGGATAAGGTATTCCTTGATCCTTTTACTATGTACTCTTTGTGATCTTTGACTGTGTTACAAAGAGATGAATTAATGTTGCTACTTTGGTTTCATTTCCTAAAGTCCGGACTATGAGACTATATGGGGTGATTCTGGGAAAGCAGTTGATTCAGATTTGAGTAACATTAGGGCAAAGAGAAGACAACTTAATTTCACCATGCTCTGCACTTATTGTCGACAACTATAACGTTTTGAAAACGATATAGTAATAAGTGAGATGCAAAACAGACATAGGCCTAAAAGAGTTAAGTACGGCTCTGAGGGATAAGAGATACTTAACCAGGTGAAAATTGAAGTTAGTCTGGGGTACTCTGAGTTTGAGAGGTTGTAGTCTCAATGTAAACCGTAACCAGTTTAGCATGAAGGCTCCCACATTGCATTTTTGTTAAAAGGGTTGATGTATCTATTTTGGCCCTAACGGGTTTGATTTAGAGCTCCTGTATTGCAGGTAAACTCAGCGGTCGCACGGTTCGGTAACTAAACAAATTTTTCAGCTTACACATTTAGACTTTATTGGCTTATATGATAACAACGTTGTCTTCGCCATGGGCGAATGGGAGATGTTGGTTATTGGATTCAAACTGGTACGTTCATGGAGCGGTCAATCCGGTGGATATAACCACATGGTTCATTGTCTAGATACAATAAACATGTGGGTTATAATCTCTAATTATATATGGGGGTTACATGTGAGTTATATATATTTATGTGTGGGAGTTACACACATTAATATATAGGAGTTATATATATATATATATATATATATATATATATATATATATATTAATACTTGTTTAATATATATATAAGTTACACTCTTTCTCCTCAAATAGATATATAGATATAGTGTTGATCCTTATGATAAGAGAACACACAAGAGATTGCATGATATCATATAAGCCATTGAAAGTCTTTTGGAAAGCTTGAAAGCTTTGTAGCTACACGAACTGTGGATGATATATTTGGTACTCGTTCTAACGTAGTCCAAATTACCACTAAGTGTATTGTTCGTTGAGTTCGTGATTTTAGCCGTTCGAGTTTGTAGGCATACGCTTCAAGATGTAACTAGAAAAATAAAAATTTTCGGTTCAAATTCGGTGCATGTATGCTATATAATCTTAGACCAATTTTAATGAAGTCCAGGCATTGAACCTTGTCAACAACATTTTAAACTCTCCATCTTTATAAAAATAAATAAAACTATCAAATAAGGTTGTCTGACTTTTGTTTTTACTAGAGAAAGTAAATAAAAGTAAAAACTTATGAAAACAAAAATAGAAAATAAAAATAATATGAAAGCAGAAACAGCTAGCAAATGAAACCTTAAACTTTAATTTTTCAAACTTTTCAAGGTGGATCTATCATAGTCCATACCCCATAATTAAGGAAAAATAGAGATTATCTGGGACTTGGGAGCCTTCCTCTCTGAGGCTTTGATACAACTGACCCAAGTTATTAAAATTTTTAGTGGCCCATTTGGAGCCTTATCATTTGTAAAATTAACAAATTTTTAAATATATATTATTCTTTTATATTTATTCTTATATATATATATATATATATATATATATATATATATATATATATATATATAATGATTTTTTAATTTAGTAGTTCTAGTATATGATAATGAAATTATTTTTTTGTGAATAATTTTTTTATAAAAAAAATGGAATTCTTTAGTATGGAGCTTTACTTAATTTACTTAATTCTCTCTTTAATGTCATGTTTCCGCATACATTTATATTTATAATCGATAAATTTCCGTGACTGTTATAAATTACTCAAAAATAGAAAAATTACTTTATTTTACTGATGTAATATCACACTATTTATCTATGTTTTACGAGTTTAAATCTACCGTCTCATATCAAGTATTATAATTTTTTATGATTTATTTATATTTAATTTTATAAATAGATAAAAATTACATGACACCAATTCATGGCGAAAAAAATGAGATAAGATTTGGGATAATATATAAATCTGAATTATGCATTGTCTTTTCCTCCATGATTGGTCACGTAATGATGTACTTACTACCTATGTATTTTACATGGATGGTAAGATTGTTAATATACTTGGCAAAAAAAAAAAAGATTGTTAATACAAATAACAACAATGCTAATATCACAAAAAAAAATTCACATAATGCTCACATACACATACATGCATACTGTGAGTTCC
This sequence comes from Panax stipuleanatus, assembly GCA_020205555.1. Lineage (NCBI taxonomy): Eukaryota > Viridiplantae > Streptophyta > Magnoliopsida > Apiales > Araliaceae > Panax > Panax stipuleanatus. Next base: position 97,846,112 of record CM035123.1, on the reverse strand, counting down.
CGTCAGACCGCCTGATATATAAGAGTCGCAGTATGTATGTGTGTGTATGTGATATTATTTATGTGTTAGTAACATTATTTTACGAATAATGATGTGATACACCTAGCTAGCTATTACATTGAATATTAATTTTCTTACAAAAATTAATTGTTGACAATAAAGATGTACCACAATTTATTTGTAATATAATTTGCACCACAATTTAGAACTTTATTGAGTCTTCTACGTTATTGTGATAATAACTTTATTTTATTTCTGTAATATAATTTGGACCACAATTTAGAAGGTTCAATGAACCTAGACACAAGTTTTATTACGGAAATAAAATAAAGTTAATTAATGCATAATCATCACAATAATGTAGAAGGTTCGATGAATCAATAAACGTGTAAAAGGTGTGGGGATTCTTAACACGAAAAAAGATTCGAGTAATGTTAAAAACATAATTTATTTTATAATTATTTTATAATTTGCTGATGTGGCATACTCCATTTCAGCATATTAATGAATAAATTGTTTAATTCCCTTAATTGCTGATGGGTATATCCTCTCCCCGCATGATTGTGAAATTAACACTTTTTTTAATTTTATAAATATCACTTAATTCCCTCAATTAGCCTACTAAATAAAACAAGTACTCTTGTTAATTTCCGATGTGAGACTATCATGAGTTCTTAAATTTTTATTTGTTCAAAGAAAAAACAAAATGGTTCAAAGAGAAAATTATTATTTGTTGCTGTAAAGGCAAATATTCAACTACTATCTAAAATACCACAAACAAAAATATATTAAAATACTACTATATATATCATTGTTAGTAATTTTATTTTCACCTTCCTGGACTAGGCATGCATCCATCCATCCATCCATCTGAGATAATTAATTGCATGTCGTCCTATATATATATAAGATAAGGCTCTGGAACGAACAGTTCGTTTACGAACATATGTAAGGCTCAGTGTTGAAGGTTGTTGATTGGATGAGAATATTTAATACTAATTACGAATATATGATGGTACATAATTGGGCCAATCAACAACCTTTCACACTGGGCCCTACATATGTTCGTAAACGAACTGTTCGTTCCAGAGCCTTATCCTATATATATATATATATATATATATATATATATATATAATCTCATAGATGATCAGAAGATTCTAATAATTCCTTCTTGTGAATTAATTAGTACTGGAATCCGATGATGATACCATGGTTACCAGAAAATCGAAAACATCAGTGGCAATAACAGCAGAAGCAACGTCTTCTTTGTGAAGGGTTCTTCTTTTTCCTTGCATGGTCATATTCCATGACCTAATTGTCAGCTCTTCAATGAAAAGCTCACAAGCCTTGGAGAAAACAATGGGGGCTTCACCGGATATCATTTTTACCTCCTCGCTTGATTTCTTCATGATCTTCTTGATTCTGGCCAGTGGTAACAAATGAGGCCCTGTTTTCCCCCCCGAAACTATTCCCGAATATGTCCCTGCTTGCCTCATGATGATCTCGACTCTACCTTGTTCAAAATGTAGCTAGGGATAACTATTAGTGCATGTGTGTGTGTGTGTGTGTGTGTATATATATATATATATATATATGTGTGTCTGTGTGTGTGTGTGTGTGTGTGTGTGTGTGGAGAAAATATTTAGGGTATATATTAATTAAGAGATGTAGAGAGGAGACGTCGGCCGGCCAGCCTGCTTGGGCCGGCAGGCAAAAGACATTTTCAGTTAAATTTCTTTCATGTTTTGTAGCCTTTCTATATGTAGTTCAATTCCAAATGCTGCAAACGACCTTTCAACTTAAATGAAACAGATCTATATATGATTTATTAAATAATTAATACTAGTACTATATATGAGATTTTGTAATTTTATTGACCTGTCAACTTCTTTGATTTTAGAGAATTAACGCTGGTTTATATATATGGATGAATGTTTTAATTAAAAACAACAATTTTTAAGAAAAATTTTAGAATCCTGTTATGTTTTCCGAGAGTTTTTGTCGACTTACGATTACACGTACGTATATCAATATACTAAGTAACTTGCAACTAAAAAGTCAACATATAAATCGTAAAATATATCATTATTCAAAATTTTATGTTTTCAAACGTACTCAAAATAATTAATAACTAAGAATAAAAAAGTATTGCTAGTGTAGTGTTAGAAATGATACTAATATAGTAATTACAAATTATGAATATCATGTGAATTTATAATTTTAAACAGAAATGTATATCTTTTCTTTTTGAAATAAAATATAAAAAATATACATATTATTAATTTTGAAACGGAGAGAGTATCAATTAAGGAGTTTAACATGTATATAAACATATTATTTGCACACAAAAGTAGCATGCATGCCACCAAATAAACATATTAGAGTATTTTTTTTACCAGGGAATTATATCAATCTAACTATAATTAATACCATTCTACAAATCTCTATCATCTACATTTGGTATATAATATTCGAAGTAATCATTTTTTTTATAAATTGAAATGTGATGCTTATTTTCTGTTCACTATATATTATAATCATAATTGGCTGTGATTTGGTCTAAACGTCATAGTAGCATTAGTGGCTGTTTGTTTAGGACTGAATATATCTGAATGGCTGAATCGGTCAGCCATTAAGTGCGTTTGTTTTGGAAAAAAAACGTCTGAATGGTTGAATCGGTCAGATGATTGAGCTGAATGACTAAGTCAATTTTTTTTGGCTGAATGAACAGCTGAATAAAGTAAAAAAATTAAAAAAAAAATATTTACTATTACATTAAGCAATATTAAATAAATTTAAAACAACTTTGAATTTTTTCAGAGGAGTAAAATAATAAAATTATGTCATTCAGATGTTTCAGACATGTTAATTATCAAATAACTTTTTTCATTCAAATTTAGCTTATTCAGATTCAGATTCATTCAAGTTTTATAAAACAGTCCCTTAGTGATATATATATAATTGGTAGGTTGAGATTTGTTCTATGCTTATTGCTTAAACAAGTTAATTAGGTCAATTATTAATTGGTCATCAATATTTTAGACGTTATGTTTAAAATATATTCAATTTTGAAGCACGCTAGCTCTATCAACTACCACTCTATCTAATTTTATTTATTTTATTATTTATTATTTTATTTTATATTTTACTAAAAGGGAAAGAAACCTAGTAAGCTGCCCTAGATATTAATATATTTTTTTCTATTTTTGGTTATCACTTGATAATAGTTTAATCATAACAGGCTGTAATTAAACACTTTTTAGGAAAATGCATGAACCTTAATGCTAATTGTGTGCTCATATTTTTATTTTATTTTATTTTATTCTAGCTAATTTATTAATCATTATAATTATGGTCAAATTAAGTTGCTGGTAAGTAGGCTGACAACAGACGGGTATTTTCTGGGGTAGGCATGGCTACAGTGTTGGTGACCCATTAAGTCTGTAAGTTTAGGGGTTGTTTGTTTAGGACTGAATACATTTGATGGTTGAATGATAGAATTGATCAGCCATTAAGTGCGTTTGTTTTGAAAAAAATCGTCTGAATGGCTGAATCGGTCAGATGATTGAACTGAATGGCTAAATCAGATTTTTTTGGCTGAATGAACAGCTGAATAAAGTAAAAAAAAAATATAAAAATATAAAAAATTAAAAAATTAAAAAATTAAAAAAATATATTAACTATTATATTAAGTAATATAAAATAAATTTACAACAACTTTGAATTTTTTCAGAGGGGTAAAATAATAAAATTATGTCATTCAGATGTTTCACACATGTTAATTATCAAACAGCTTTTTTCATTCAGATTCAGATTCATTCAATTTTTATCAAATATCCCCTTAGTCCCAATAATAAAGGACTAGGTTAAGAAATTAGACTCAAATGTAGAACTATGGGACAAAACTTGAATGAATTTGAATCTGACCGATTAAATTATTTTGAAACTCTGAACGTGTCTGAACGATTCATCCAGAAAATTATAGGTTGAATTAATAAGTAGTGTTGAATGATATTTTTATCTACCTACCCTCATATATAGACAATTAAAAATTACATTTAATATTCATCTTTTTTTAATTATTGTAAACAAATTTTGTTGTTTACAAATTATTTTTTATTAAAATTTTTTTAACAAATTGGTCAATAATCAATTTAATGAATATTGTTGTAGTCTTTTATTTTGGTTTTATAGGACTAATAGAATGTTATTAAAAAAAATAGTGTTTATTCCTAAAATTATATTACTAATAGTATATATATTCCATCAAAGATTGTTCACAAGTTTATATTTAATTTGCTTAAGTAGGCTTATTTATAATTACATCATAAATTTGTTCATAATAGTCCAGAAGGTTAAAATAGGAAAATACATGTATTCAGATGTTTTAGACAGACATTTATCAAACATATCATTTCATTCTAAGTTCAGAGTTTCTACTTCATCCAGCTCATTCAGATTCTCTTATACATTCAGAACTTTTCATTCAGATTTATCAAACACTAATAAATAAATTCAAGTTGATCATGCACCTTGTGCTTGAGAGTTGGTACATTAATTTAACCCTATAGAAATTGTGACTTCATTCATTAAAAATTGAAAACTACATTTTTGCATATCTATTTTTCCTGAAATTTTTAAATATACGTTATAATTAATATTCTCTTTTTTATACAAAAGTTTATATTTAACATCATAATTTTATTATCACATCGTAAATAAAAATAATAATTTAGAAATAAACATGGCACAAAAATTTATTATCAAAATATATAAATTTTACAAATGGGGGACCTTCTTTGAACGGAGGGAGTATAATGCCATGAATAAAATTACAAAAATTCTAAAGAGAATAGCAGAAGGAAATTAGTGCGTATTGGGTCTTAAAGGGAACACTTATGAAATAGGCCCAATTTTCTATCTATATATATGTATGTGTATCACACCGTAGGCCCATAAGAAGAAACCAACCGATTGACTATATGGTCATTGGTCAAGCCCAATTGAACTATTATTGTGCTATGCCAGCCATCTGTTCACATTCATTATACTAGCTCATTATCCCCCATCCCACGTCCCCCCCTCCCCCCCTCTCCCCCGCCCTTATATAAAATTATTGTATTGTTTATATTTTTGTATTTACTATACTAATATATTAACTATAAAAATAATAGATTAATATTGTGTAGGATAATTTTTATAAAAATAAGTTATTTCATTTTAAAATATATAATATAACTACGAATGTATAATAAGCACTACAAGAATCTACTTCATAGTCGATGACACTAATATCGACGAACGGAATGCCATCACTTTTGACCTCAATATCAACGAATTGGCCATCGAGAATGGGCTTCGTCGATATTGAAAGAATTAACACGTGACAATTGCATGGTCCGTTGAGAATGACCTCAATCTCGACGGACAAATGGTCACTCTCGACGAACATGTCCGTCCCTGTTTCTTATAATATAAATGAAATTAGAAACTTACATAGTTAACCTATTTATATAATATAAATGATATTATTCATCTTTAAATTAGTGATTTATTTAATTATATAGTCATATACATATATTTATTTAATAAGTAAAATCTTATTAAATTTCAATAGTTATACTTGTATAATATAATAATAAAAATTATTATATAATTAAATATTTTTTGTTATGAAAGAATGAATTTTAAAGAACACTAACTAAATTTAAAAAAAATGTATGACAATAAGAGATAATGGTAAATATATATTTATGATAGTAAGAATGTAGATGAAAAGATTTTGAAATTAAATAAAACATGAAAACATGATTCTTTTAATTTAAATTTCTATTTCTAAATTTGAGGGTTGAAAAACTATTCCTAAATTGTTTAGGATTGAGAGATGATTTTATGTTATTAATTATATATATAGATGATACTCCAATAAGCTAGTCTTTATGTAATAAAAAGAGTTTAATTAATTTCATAGTGCAACTGAGTTTACTTTTTAATGTTAGTATAAAGTGATACTATGTTAGTATAATAATGAACATAAATGTTGTTCTGGTTATTAACAACCATTTTTAAGGATAAATTAACTTGAAACAAAAATCCCTAAACAATTGTAAGTTTAGTAAATGGGACAAATTATATATATAATGATTTATATGATGTATTTGTTATGAATCAAAAATGAGCACACGTTATCTCAATCGTTCAATATAAGAACTAGCGACCGATATTAGAACTGAAAAATTAGCGTCCGCTACTATTAGTAGCAGACGACAGTTTCAGCGGCATCTGTTATTATTAGTAGCGGACGTAATTCGTCATCGTCGGCTATTAACAGTAGCGGACGTAAATTTTTTTATTCTGATATTAACTATTAATTTTTATATTAAACGTTAATAATAATATTTATCTATTTTTAATTCATAACATGTAGTTAATGCGAATCATTACGTTATATATATGAGCTAGTGTCATGGGGACAAGTAGGCAAAACAAATAATGTGATGTTGTACGTTTGTTTCATTCCTTTAGAAAGTTTCAACCTTCTTATTATTGTCTCTCCGCTAAGCGCTACACACTACACACTACACACACAAAGAGAGAAAGGTGTACGTTCACGTGAGCAGCTTCAGTTGTCCATCATCTCTTTTCTTCTGTTTAATGTACTTGACAAAACCCTAGTCTAGTGGGTATGTAAAATTTTTGTGTTCTTTCCTTTTTTTTTACAATAAAAGTCTACCCGAACAGCCGAATTAGACATGAAAATTGGATTTTTTGATTTTTTTTTTTTGGTTTTTGTTGTGATTTTTAAAAAATGTATAGTATTTATTTCAACTAGAATTTTTATAAAAAACAATGTTTTAGGTGTAATTTGGATACATATAGAAGAACAGTGTTGTACAATCATATATTTTTTGAGAGTCACAACAAAAACCAAAAAAAAAAATTAAAAAAAAAATTAAAATGTTCAATTTCCATGTCCAATTCAATTGTCCCCATATGACTCTTTTTTTTATAAACATGTTACATAATTAATGACCTTTTATAAAGTAACACTATCATATATATACTTTTGTTTTAGTTGGCATGTGAGAACAAAAAGTTAAAGCGATCTTCTAAACAATTGTCTCTCTTGTGAATAATAAGATATATTGGAGGAGTATCTTTTTCTTCTTTTCCTTTACCTCAATTTCATGCCAATATATTCAATTCAATCTTCCCAGAGTTTTTTTTTTTGTCGAATTACGATTGTAACGTATATTATATGAGATTTAGTAAAATTATAAAATTATTTTAATGTATTATATATAAAAAAATTAAACAAAATTTTAATTAATAATGAAAACTACACTACATATATAGGAAGACTAGCTAGCTACTTCTCTTTTTATATATGTAACATGATTATAACTATAAGCTAGCTAGAACAAAAAAATGGTAACGTCACATTAGAACTCTATGAGAGTGGTTAGCATGAAGTTAACTTTGATCAATTGACCAATACAGTGTCGACACGCAGTTGAAAGGTGATCTCTCTCTGCGTGTCACTACTGTATTGATCAATTAACCAATTTACTATTAAGTTAATTTTATAATAACTAGATCTGAACTCCATTATTTGGAGTAGCTAGCCAGAGTTGACAAAACTAATAAAAGTTGTATATCTTGTATGTATAAAGGTCACCCCCAAGTTGTGGTGAGCCTCATAGTAAATGCCTTGTAGCATAAACATATGTTTAGGGTTCAAAATTTTAGATAAACATTTTGGGACATGAGGGTAATCAACACGCGCTAAGGATAATAGTTGCAAGTGTCTCGTGATAATAATTAAAAGAGAAAAGAAAAAAGAAAAAGACAAGAAAACACTGGTAAGTATGTCCGTTTCAAAATTAAAGATATAATTTGACTTTTGAGATCAAACGTAAAATGATAACATATTAAATTTTAAAATTGGTATGACTTGTAAAAATTTAGAAGGAAATAAATTTAGTGATTAATAGTTTTTATTATATACTATATAATTATAATAATTGTACCAAATAAAATTAAATGAATTCACATCAATTTGAAGTTTAGTATGTCATCGTTTGATTTCAAAAATCAAATTGTATCTTTAATTTTAGAATTGAGAGTAGTATAGCTTTGTCCCAAAATATGTGGTTTCACTAGTGAAAATAAAACTTTGAAAATAAATGAATTTAAGGTAATTCCATGAAAATATCAGAAATTACTTAAATATAAATAGAGTGATTAATAAAATCTTGAAAGAGATCTCTCAGGCTTGTTCTAAAACAAGAAAAAGATTTTATTTTATTTTATTTTGGAATCCAAATAGTAGCTAGCTGCCTGATTCTATTAATTAAAGGGAAATGATATTTTCAAAAGTAATTTTGATATTTTTTCATGTGCTCTTCACATAAAGGTGGGATCCACTCTATTTTATTGCGAGAGATAAACAAGCCGAAATTAATATCAAAATTATATATGAAATAATGATTTCCTTAATTAAACCATCACGTCATTATGCCCCTTACTTGCATGTAGATTTCCATGATAGCTCAATAATCATCCTTAAAAAGAGGCATTTTTGTAATGTGATAGATCGACAAAAACTCAAAAAGGCTTACTAACATTAAAAAATAAATCGATACTCACTTAACCTACTCATATGACTCACTTTTATTATTATAAGAGTCGAGGGTTCAATTCTTATTGACATCGTGTTAAAAAAAGTTCAACTTCACTCGCAATAAAAATTTAAAACAATAATTATCCTTTCCCCAACCTAGATCCCTCAGTAATTTTCTCTCCCCACCTCCAAGGACCCAAGAGCAGATCCTCTGTCCCCAAATCCTCTGTCCTCTTGTGTCCCATCACTTAAATGTTGACACTTGTCTTTTTTTTTAATTTTAGAATTAATTAGTGTTAAGTAAGAGGATATGTGTCAACATTTAAGTGATGGGACACAAGGGAACAGGAGATTTGGAGACAGAGGTGTTGGGTTTGTACGAAATCGTGACGCAATCAAATTGCAAAAATTAGCGGAAGCATGGTATATCAGAGTTTAAAAAATTTCTACAAAATCATTACCCGGATCATCCTTTATGCAAATTATTAATTTAAAACGATAAATAAGAAGTTATGGAATCATACCCTTGTAGAACGAAGCTTCCACAGGTACTAGTTCAACTCCTTGTTCTTCGTGATCTCCTTGAATTTCCGGGTTAGATTCCTTCCTTTGATCAACGTTAGCCACCCAAGTGTTTGGCCTCTAGAGGTGATCCACCAAGGAAGATGAATTATCAAGAAGGAGGGTGTTTGGCTTAACCTTAGTTTTCTATCCTCTATAGAAAAGGAGTACTCTCCAACAATTGGAATTGCATCAATCTAATATCTATTATAAGACTTCTCTTATATAGACATTGGTCAACCCTTCTAATCCTATTAGACATGGGATTTCTTTTAATTAATTAAACTCCTTTAATTAATTTAGGCTTCCCACCACATGGGAATAATTAATTAAATTCATTTAATTAATTTGTCTCCTAATCTTATTAGGAATAAATGAGAGTACTAAATATTAAATTAATTATTAAACTCCTTTAGAAATTAAAATAATAATAATTGTAATAATATTAATAAGACTCCTCTTATTAATTTATATTTAATATTTCCAAAATATTAAATAATAAACATTAAGCTATTTAATTTATTCTATCACCATAGATTAAATTAATTATACTTAATGCATTATTACGATTATGCCATTACCTTCTTAAATAATTATTCTTCCTTTTATGGTGTGACCCTTTAGGTTCTCCATATTAAACCGGTTGTGAATAAATCAATTAAAACAATTTTAATCTTATTTAAATAAATAAATTAAACTAATAATTTATTTAAATAAATAATATTTATTCTACAATAGGGATAAGCCTCCCTAGCGATCAACGACTTTCCAGATAATATAGATTTCAACATTAATCATAAAAGAACCTGTGAGTTAATAGTTACCATACAATTCAATCCTTCCACCATACAATGTCCCAATTAAATATAAGACATGGATTTACTGTCAAGTCTTATTTTATTTAATTATATGTATTTCGATTAGAAAATGCACAACTCCAAATAATGCAAATTAAAAACTCCTTTCTAATTTCATTTCACCTTGGCCAAGGATTCCTGGGTTGTCATTTAACGAATCACATGGGACATATCTCCTCTTTTACTAGAGGTGGTAGATTCTTTATTGATCATTTCATTATCTCCATATGTAACTCATTATACCCAAGCATACCCTATATATGCCTTAAAAGGTCTTAAGGAATAAGTCAAAGTATAATTTGTTACATACAAGATACTATGATGATCTCAAGTCCAATGATCACTTGTACTACTATCACATTAGGAATTCCTATTGACATGCGAGTAAAACTCCATTAGGTATTCCATAGCGAATCACGTTCAGTGAACTTATTCTTCAATAAGCACCTACATACTTGCTTTAGTGTCTCCACACAAATGATCATGAGATCAATCATCCTCATCCAATGAGCAAGCAACATATGTACCAATCTATCCGGATTTACTAATCCCCTTTTTAGTAATCCCACGATTGGGAACTATTTAAGTTTTAAAACTTTCTAAGAATTTAGATCTCATTAGCATGATCATCATCATGATTCTAAAAGCATTGCTTAAAACTATGGGTTATTTACATATTATAAAAACAGCAACATGTAGATAATTAAATGCCTGTAATAAATGAATATTTCATTAATAAATAAATAAGATTGTTTACAAAGTACGTGCTTTATCATCATACATGATTGGCTTGTATGCACACTACTATCAATCTCCCACTTGCACTAAAGCCAATCGCCATGGTATCTCATACCCATCTTCTCTAAGTGACGATCAAACTGCTGTTGTGTTAAAGCTTTAGTAAATGGATCTGCAATGTTGTCTTGAGAGTCTACACTCTCCAAGGTGACGTCTCCTCTTTCAATGATCTCCCTGATCAAATGAAATCGCCGCAACACGTGTTTAGATTTCTGATGAGACCTCGGTTCCTTAGCCTGTGCAACTGCTCCTGTGTTGTCACAGTAAATGGGAACTGCTTCTCCAATGCTAGGAACCACACCAAGTTCAGTTATGAACTTCTTCATCCAAACAGCTTCCTTTGCAGCTTCACTTGCAGCTATATACTCTGCCTCTGTCACTGAATCAGCAACTGTTTGCTGCTTGGAACTCTTCCAACTCACTGCGCCTCCGTTCAAGGTAAAAACATACCCCGAAACAGATTTACTGTCATCTTGGTCCGTTTGAAAACTTGAGTCTGTGAAGCCCTCGAGTTTTAATTCAGACCCACCGTAGACAAGAAAAATATCCTTAGTCCTTCTCAAGTATTTTAGGATATTCTTCACTGCCTTCTAGTGCTCTTCTCCTGGATTCGACTGGTATCTGCTCATTACACTAAGTGAATGAGCAACATCCGGTCTAGTACATATCATACCGTACATGATAGATCCTATTGCAGAAGCATAAGGGATCTTACTCATTCGGTCTCTCTCCTCAGGTGTCTTTGGGGCCTGTTTCTTGGAGAGATGTATTCCATGGCTCATCGGCATGAGTCCTCTTTTGGAATCTTCCATGCTAAATCTCTTTAGCATTGCATCAATGTACGTTCCTTGGGATAAACCAAGCATCCTTTTAGATCTATCTCTATAGATCTTTATCCCCAAAATATAGGATGCTTTCTCCCAAGTCCTTCATGGAGAAGTGTTTAGATAACCAGATTTTAATTGATTGTAGCATAGGAATGTCATTCCCTATCAGTAATATATCATCAACATATAATACAAGGAATGAAACTGCGCTCCCACTAACCTTCTTGTACACACATGGTTCATCGTCATTTTTGATAAAATCAAACTCTTTGATTGTCTCATCAAAACGAATGTTCCATCTACGAGAAGCTTGCTTCAATCCATAAATGGATCGTTGCAGCTTACAGACTTGATTTATTCCAACCTTTGAAACAAATCCCTCTGGCTGTGTCATATACACATCCTCCTCAAGTTTCCCATTGAGGAAGGCCGTTTTCACGTCCATCTGCCAGATCTCATAGTCGTTATAAGCTGCAATCGCAAGCAAAATCCGAATGGACTTGAGCATAGCTACTGGTGAAAAGGTTTCATCATAATCAACTCCTTGTCTTTGTTTGAAACCTTTTGCAACCAGTCGGGCCTTATAGGTCTCCACCTTGCCGTCCGCTCCAGTCTTTCTTTTAAAGACCCATTTACACCCAATAGGCTTAATGCCTTCAGGTGGTGAAACCAAAGTCCATACTTTGTTTTCATACATGGAGTCCATTTCGGATTTCATGGCTTCAAGCCATTTCCCTGAGTGTTTATTACTCATGGCCTGTTCGTAATTCAATGGATCATCATCATTCATGATGCGTACCTCATCGTCATCCTCTACAACGAATCCATACCTCTCAGGTATCTTCGGTACTCTTCCAGATTTACGAACAGGGTGTGGTATAGTAGGTTCTTCTACTTGGTCAGGTACCTGACTTTGATCCGTGGTAATTTGTGGTTCTTGAGCTTCTTCAAGATATATCTTACTCCCACTGACCCCTTCATGGATAAACTCCTTTTCCAAGAAGGCAGCATGTTTCGCAACAAACACCTTTTGATCAGTTGGATGATAGAAATAATACCCTACAGTTTCTTTAGGGTATCCCACAAATCTACACTTTTCGGATTTAGTCTGTAGCTTATCATGTTCAAACTTTTTGACATAAGCTGGACAACCCCAAGTCTTAACATGCTTAAGATTTGGTTTCCTTCCCTTCCACATCTCATATGGAGTCTTTGGGGCGGATTTGGTAGGTACCTTGTTAAGTAGGTATGCAGCCGTTTCTAGGGCATATCCCCAGAAGGAAATTGGAAGGTCGGTAAAACTCATCATGGATCGAACCATGTCTAACAGTGTTCGATTTCTCCTTTCAGATACTCCATTTAACTGTGGTGTACCTGGAGGAGTCCATTGTGAGATTATACCATTTTCTTTGAGACAATTGAGAAACTCACTGCTTAAGTATTCTCCGCCTCGATCTGATCGAAGTATCTTTATACTCTTGCCCGTTTGTTTCTCTACTTCACTTCTGAACTCTTTGAACTTTTCAAATGATTCTGACTTGTATTTCATTAAATACACATATCCAAATCTTGAGTGATCATCAGTGAAAGTAATAAAATAAGAATACCCACCCCGTGCACTTGTTGTCATAGGCCCACAAACGTCTGTGTGAATCAATGTCAACAACTCTGTAACTCTTTCTCCTCTTCCACTAAAAGGAGATTTAGTCATTTTACCCATGAGACAAGATTCACAAGTTGGATATGATTCATAATCGGATAGCTCGAGGAGCCCATCTTTATGCAACTTGGATAATCTTGTTTCATTGATATGACCGAGTCTACAGTGCCACATGTAGGTATAATTAATATCATCTCTTTTCCTTTTCTTAGTTTGTTCAATTTGAAATATATTTTCTTGTAAGTCAAGTGTATAAAGTCCATTTCGCAAATTTCCAATACCATATAAAACATCGTCTTTATAAATAGAACAACTATTGTTCTTTATAACAACGTTAAATCCTTCCATATCCAATACAGAAATTGAAATAATGTTTTTAATAATATTCGGAACATAATAACAATTATTAAGATAAATGGACTTGCCCGAAGGCATTGCTAAATAATAAGTTCCTACAGCTAATGCAGCAACCTTTGCTCCATTCCCTACTCGTAGGATCACCTCATCATTGTTCAGCTTTCTACTTCTGACCAGTCCCTTCACATTATTACATATGTGAGAACCACAGCCGGTATCCAATACCCAAGTAGAATTTTGACTTTCTGAAAAATTAATTTCAATCATGAACAAACCTTGATTGGAAGTCGAAGCTTCTCCAAGCTTCTTGTCTGCCAGAAACTTCTTGCAGTTTTTCTTCCAATGACCCGGCTCGTTGCAATGGAAGCACATTCCTTTGCTAGCTGGATCAGATTTCTTTTGTTCCTTTATGTTCACCTTGCCCTTGGTCATCCGAGATCGGAAGAGCTCCTTAGATATCTCATATCTAGCAGTCCTACTTTGTTCACCATACAACTCCTTGAGGTGAATCAACATAGTAGGAGCATCCATGTTTTCTTGCTGACGCTGAAGCTCGTTATTCATGGATGCGAGCATGATGCATTGAGCTACAGATGCATCATCTTGCCACTTTACAATGGTGGCAATCTCTTCCTCAGAGGTTGTTTCTGGAACAGTTCCAGGGACATGTGAGTTTAGGACATAAGAAATCTTTTCAGTAGTGAGAACTATTCTCAGATTTCTTGGCCAGTCCGTATAATTCGGCCCGGTAAGCTTATTAGCATCAAGTATGCTTCGCAGTGAAATTAGTGATTTTGACATTTTTAAAATTCTGCATGTGAAAAACAACATTTTAGCAAACATTCATTTTATTAATTTTGCATACCAAAATAAATTTAGGTCTTTATTTTAAATTGGTATCTCCCACTATTTTTATCAAACTATATTACCCTCACTTATATAGTTCGGCAACATCTAATTAAAAATTTGCTAGTGAGAATAAGGATCCCATTTCAAATGTATATAACCTTGTGGATAGCACAACAAGCGATATACAAATAAATAGGTAGACAACTCTTGTCAATTACATCACCATGTAATTCCTTTTATTTTGCCTCTTAAATCATAATGGTCAAGTGTGTGCACATCCGAACTAAAATAATTTAAGTTAAGTCCAGCCTAGCACTTTCATAAATTCAAAAAAGAAAAATGTTCGTCCTTGTGGATAGCACAACAAGACTAGATCGTTCAATTTTCTTGATAAGCATCAAATGTGATTAATTAACATCTTAAATACGCAATACTCGCCTTGTGGATAGCACAACAAGCTCATATTAAATATCTAATACTCTATTAATTTATCATGCTAGAAGGCGACGTTCGATATTCCAAATATCATTTGAACACTTCGGACTTAATATTATTTCTTTGAGGGATTTGTTATTATTAGTCTCATCTTTGTTTAGCGCGCATGCACATATATATATAAAATACGCGTCATTTTATTAAACATGCGAAGCATGTTTGCATAAAATATAATATATATAATATTTAGCATGCAATATAGAATACTATATTCTACCCGGATTGATTATGGACTTTTATTCTAGTTTGGTTCACTAGAGCCACCAAGTGAACCAAAAGGTCAAACCTAGGGGTGCAAGAATTTAAATTTAAACGTAACTATTACATTTAAACCCGGGCTCCATACAAACGGGTCTTCACGCGCTCCTTGCTCCTTGGTCTCTAATTTTTAAAGATAATTCTAACTATTTCTATTACATTAAACTATTTAATTTAAATAGAAACCTTGATCAACAGTCAAGGGGAAGTACATAGGAGGGAGATAGAATTTTACATCAAGAAAAAAAAATTAGAGAAGACGAGGTACGCAGACCCCATTTAATAAAACTCATTCATTCAAGCATTCAACTAAAATAAAATCCAATCACATTGGTCAAATAGTCCATAATCAATCCCCATTTATTTTCATACATATCACCATATATATTAATAAATAAATATTCATCTCATGAATTAAAACATTCCATATATATATGAGTATCATTTAATGGGCAATTTTAAATTGCATGAAATCCAATTTCAAGATTAAAATAAACTCTTTATTTTAATTATAAAATTATTTAGAATATAATATATAAATATATCATATTTATTTTTTTTAAAAAAAGTCACCTTCTTTTATTAAAAGAGTCCTGCAGGTTTATTAAAAAAGTCCTTTCTTGATGGGTCACATTCTTTTTGGAGTAAGAAAGAGACAACACCTTTTCTTTGCAGAATTCAAGATTAGCACCAAAAAAAAAAATTGTGATTCTTCCCAAAAAAAGTCTTCTTTTTTTTTTTTTTTTTTTTCCTTAAAAAATATAATTTTATACAATAAAATTATGCCCAATAAATTATTTTAAATACATACCCATATGTATATGAAATCAAAAATAAATTAATAATTGCATAAAGATTTGGCTCTGATGCCACTGTTGGGTTTGTACGAAATCGTGACGCAATCAAATTGCAAAAATTAGCGGAAGCATGGTATATCAGAGTTTAAAAAATTTCTACAAAACCATTACCCGGATCATCCTTTATGCAAATTATTAATTTAAAACGATAAATAAGAAGTTATGGAATCATACCCTTGTAGAACGAAGCTTCCACAGGTACTAGTTCAACTCCTTGTTCTTCGTGATCTCCTTGAATTTCCGGGTTAGATTCCTTCCTTTGATCAACGTTAGCCACCCAAGTGTTTGGCCTCTAGAGGTGATCCACCAAGGAAGATGAATTATTAAGAAGGAGGGTGTTTGGCTTAACCTTAGTTTTCTATCCTCTATAGAAAAGGAGTACTCTCCAACAATTGGAATTGCATCAATCTAATATCTATTATAAGACTTCTCTTATATAGACATTGGTCAACCCTTCTAATCCTATTAGACATGGGATTTCTTTTAATTAATTAAACTCCTTTAATTAATTTAGGCTTCCCACCACATGGGAATAATTAATTAAATTCATTTAATTAATTTGTCTCCTAATCTTATTAGGAATAAATGAGAGTACTTAATATTAAATTAATTACTAAACTCCTTTAGAAATTAAAATAATAATAATTGTAATAATATTAATAAGACTCCTCTTATTAATTTATATTTAATATTTCTAAAATATTAAATAATAAACATTAAGCTATTTAATTTATTCTATCACCATAGATTAAATTAATTATACTTAATGCATTATTACGATTATGCCATTACCTTCTTAAATAATTATTCTTCCTTTTATGGTGTGACCCTTTAGGTTCTCCATATTAAACCGGTTGTGAATAAATCAATTAAAACAATTTTAATCTTATTTAAATAAATAAATTAAACTAATAATTTATTTAAATAAATAATATTTATTCTACAATAGGGATAAGTCTCCCTAGCGATCAACGACTTTCCAGATAATATAGATTTCAACATTAATCATAAAAGAACCTGTGAGTTAATAGTTACCATACAATTCAATCCTTCCACCATACAATGTCCCAATTAAATATAAGACATGAATTTACTGTCAAGTCTTATTTTATTTAATTATATATATTTCGATTAGAAAATGCACAACTCCAAATAATGCAAATTAAAAACTCCTTTCTAATTTCATTTCACCTTGGCCAAGGATTTCTGGGTTGTCATTTAACGAATCACATGGGACATATCTCCTCTTTTACTAGAGGTGGTAGATTCTTTATTGATCATTCATTATCTCCATATGTAACTCATTATACCCAAGCATACCCTATATATGCCTTAAAAGGTCTTAAGGAATAAGTCAAAGTATAATTTGTTACATACAAGATACTATGATGATCTCAAGTCCAAGGATCACTTGTACTACTATCACATTAGGAATTCCTATTGACATGCGAGTAAAACTCCATTAGGTATTCCATAGCGAATCACGTTCAGTGAACTTATTCTTCAATAAGCACCTATATACTTGCTTTAGTGTCTCCACACAAATGATCATGAGATCAATCATCCTCATCCAATGAGCAAGCAACATATGTACCAATCTATCCGGATTTACTAATCCCCTTTTTAGTAATCCCACGATTGGGAACTATTTAAGTTTTAAAACTTTCTAAGAATTTAGATCTCATTAGCATGATCATCATCATGATTCTAAAAGCATTGCTTAAAACTATGGGTTATTTACATATTATAAAAACAGCAACATGTAGATAATTAAATGCCTGTAATAAATGAATATTTCATTAATAAATAAATAAGATTGTTTACAAAGTACGTGCTTTATCATCATACATGATTGGCTTGTATGCACACTACTATCAAGAGGATCTGCTCTCCAAGGACCCAACCCCAACCTAGATTCTCCCCCCAAAGTTAGGGTAAATTATCCTAATATATTAGGATATTTAAAAAAGAATATATCTATGTACACATTCAAATTATACATTTAAAGACACCAAGGCCATATTTGTTTGCAAAGATTATAATTCTGAAATTATAATTCATGTGATTATAATCCAAGACTATTAATCTTAGGATTAAATAATTCTAGTCGCATGTTTGTTTTTTATGAAATTATTCATGGGATAACTTAAAATAATCTCATGTTATGTTTGTTTTTTCCAGGATTAATTAAAGGATTGGATTAAAAAAAATATCGTTTGGACTATTATACCCTTACCAATAATAACATATTTTTAATTATAATTTAAATTTATTTATACATCAAAAAATAATAAAAAATTAATTAAAAACTTTTAAGTAAATGATTATATTATTAAGTAAATATTATTTTCTTATGAGAGGGGGTGGGGTGAAAGTATATACATAATCAGTAAATATTATTTTTTTTATGGGGGGAGGGAGAGGGGGGAGGGGGGAGGGAGGAGGGGAGGGGTGGGACGGGGGCGGAGTGGGGGTGTATACATAATCAATAAATATTATTTTTTAATTTTTGTGGGGGAGGGGGGGGGGGTTGGGGGTATACATAATCAGTAAATATTATTTTTTTTGAGGGGAGGGAGAGGTGGCGCAGGTAGGTGGGGGGGTGGGGCGGTGTAGGATGGGAGTGTATATATAATCAGTAAATATAATTTTTTTAATTTTTATGGGGTGGGGTGGGGTGGGGTGGGGTGGGGTGGAGTGGCAGGGTGGGGTAGGGTGGGCGGGGGGGTGGCGGGGTATATATATAATTAATAAATATTATTTTTTTTGAGGGGGTGAGGGGCGGGTGGGGGTGCGCGGGGTGAGGGTGTATACATAATCAATAAATATTATTTTTTTGGGGTGAGTAGGTGGGTGGGGCGGGGGGCGGGGGGTGGGTGATGTGCGGGGTGAGAGTGTATATATAATCAATAAATATTATTTTTTGGGGGGGTGGAGGGTGCAGGGTGGAGGTTGGAGGGTGGAGGATGGGGGTGGGGGTTGGGCGGATCTAAATTGCCAGTTTTATTGTCAGTGTAAGATTTAAATTACACATATCAAATAATTAAATTACATGTATTAGATTACTGGTACATAGTCTTTGTATCATTAAGTTTTAAGTTGTCGGTTATTAATAACTAAGATTGCAAGATATGATGGTCATTTTAGAAAAAATTGAGGTTAATTTTGTGTAGCAATTTTTAATCCCAAATGGTAGGGATTATAATGCCAGGTAGAATATGGTATTAAATAATCCCTCATCTTAAGCTATTTTATAATTCCGGGACTAATAGTCTCAAACTCAAATTTAAAAACAAACAAGACGTTTGGGATTAATAGTCCTACCCCTAGTGTAATCCTTGACAACAAATATAGCCAAGTACTCCCTCCATCCCATAATATCTGTCGTTTTAGCTTCATGCACATGGATTAAGAAAGTCATTTAATGCTATCATTTATTAATTAAAATTTGTATAAAATTTCATCACTACCCTTTTATGAGAAGTTGAAAACTATTAATACAAGGGAGAGAATCTCTTAGGACAATAAGAAAAAATAGGGGTGATATAGAAAAGTAAACAATTTATTCTTCTAGAAAGTTATAAACGACAAATAAATTGAAAAAAAAAATTTCTTCTAAAACAACAATTATTATAGAATGGTGAGAGTATAAAATAAACCAATGCTAGAATAGTCATTTATGTAATACTCCCTCCCTCGATTTCATTAAAAGAAGGCCTTATTCATTAATTTTCTTTAAAGAAGTACAATTTTCATTGATTATGAGAAATATTATAATATATATAACATTTTCAAATAAAAATTGATATTTTTACATGTTCCTCTCTTACATGAGCGTACAGTGGGTTCTATTTTTATGTAAGAAAGAGTCATATAAAATATCAAAATACATATGAAAATAGTGATCCCCTCTTCAAATTTATATTAATAATTTTATATCAGAGATATTATTATTAAATTAAAATATCCAATAAATTAGTGAGTAAATTTATTGAATATTTAATTTTAATATAGAACACAAATATATTCTTGGAATTTATAAATTTATTATTTTCTTTAAATAGAAAGAGCAGTAATGACTAGAAAAAGCTTTAATTGAGAGAAAGCCGAAGCCATGATAATGATTATCAAGTGGATTAAGGGTCCCCCTCAGGGGAAAGTTGGGAAGGTTCAATTAAGGGACCATATATAAATCTGGCTGGTGAATATAGTCACTGTTCTTCATCATTATATCACACTTGGTAAATAGATGGAAACTTTTCTCCCAACTCAGTTTGATGACTAGCTACAAACCTACTATTTATGATAAAGTTAAGATTAGGGCCTAAAAGATGTTGACATTCCCTTAAACTTGTTTCCTAATCCATCATTTTTATGTATAAAAGAATGATTTATGAAATATATATATAGTTATAAACCTCTATAAAAGTACAATTAGTTAACTTAAAAAATAGTTAAATATATAACTAATTGCAATGATAACTTAATTAGTCCATCAAATTAACTAAAATTCTTTGCATCAAATGTACTTTTTAGGCTATCAATGTTTTTCACCACACACACACACACACACACACACATATATATACATACGGAGAGGATTAAATGCATACCCCTTTATTTAACATACCCTGTTCACCACCTTTAACGACGGATCAGGCGACGGTTCGATCCGTAGCGTATATCAGAGAACTGTCGTCTTAGCTTTTAACGACGTATCGAACCGTCGCGCGCCATAACATATAAACCGTTTATCTGTTCTATAACGACGGACCAAATCGTCACCCAGTCCGTCGCTAAAGGTGGTGAGCAGTGTATGTAAAATAAAGGGATATGCACCAATAACGGAATGAAATGAAAAAGATGTATTAGCACAATTTTAAAATCTCAATATAAAATAAACTTACAAGTAGGGTTTGCCAACTTGGTATCAATAATGAAATGAAAAAGATGTATCCTTAATATGATCGGACAGACGAACCATGCCACCACTAAATAAATACTCCATCTTTCCCCAAAAGATGAACAAATTATAAATTTCACATATATTATTAAAAAAAATTAAAAGTAGAGAAAAGAGTAAATAAAAATTTAAATTTATCCTTAGTGGACAACATAGAGATTATATATATAAAGTGATGAGTAATTTTATTTTTTTATATTAATTGAATCTACTAATTAAATGACAAAATTATCCTTTATTTGATGTATTTTATCTCATTCTTTTGGAGATAAAAATATTATACATTTAGTCATTGGACGGGAGGGAATAAATTAAAATCTTAAGATAGTTTTAATTCCATTGCATGACCTTGGTTCTTTACGGAAGTAGTTAGTTAGCATGAAGTTTATTTTAGAGTAAGTTGGTCAATTGACCAATAAAATACTGACACGCAGGCGAGACTGTATGTGTATCAGTATTCTATTGGTCAATTAACCAATTTACCAAAAAAATAATTTCATATTAACCGGATCTGTTCTTTTCTATATCATGTAGGTGTAGGCATGCAATCATCCTAGCTTAAAGCTCATGGGTATATCTACAGGCTTTACCTTTTTCTTTTTCTTTTTTGTTTTTTGTTTTTTGTTTTTTCTTCTTTGTTGGGTTAAATTAGCCAAAAGAGGGTCAACAATTTAAATACAACACATTACATATACATGCCTTTAGATTCTTCCAATATAGAAATGTAAATAACATATGGTGGAAATTAATACTCTTCCATTCAGTTGATTTTAGTACAAACAATTTTTTATAATAAATAAAGAGTAAAATGTACTATATATACTAAATACAATTGTTTTATTTAAATGAATTATATAATATTAATTTTAGACTTGAATTTTTGTAATTTTATATATTAATTAAATAAAAATAAAAATATCGTTTGGATCGGAAGAATGAGAATAAATCATTCATATTTCTTCTGTATTTATGAATTTTATATTCTCTTCTCCATTCCATTAATCTTTCAATCCAAACGTAACATAATAATTGTGTGAAACAGTACAATGCCGTCTCTCAATGAAGAATTGGGACCAGCTGCCTCATGTTGATTTACAAGTGCATGGGCTTACAAATTAAATGCATACAAAAACACATGCATGCAGTTAATAACAACTGATCATCCCGCATGAATTCCAAAACATGAATTAAATTATATCTCGACTGTGTGGTATCTATCATTTGCCGGTGTGGTCCAAGTCCAACCATGCATGCATGCATGTGGCTTGTGCTTCATACCACTTGTTGTATAGTCTCTGTTGTAGGGATCGATCGATCGGAGGCTATACAAAAGTGGAATCAACACCTATATATATATATATATATATCACCCATCAGGCTCCCGGCCCCCCTAAATTGGATTTTAAGGGTGGCTTACTAGTTTGGTAGCTGTTGGCCAGTTGGATGGTGCATATATATATATATTCTGTATTTATATTATAAAGCGGGAGTAAAATAGAACAACTATTTTGGTGTTAATAATTTTGTGAAGCCTTTTTTATTTTCCTTTTTATCCTCTTCATCCTTATTAAATACGTCATAGTGGCGAAGCAGGAATGGAGTTCAGTGGGATCAAAATTATTACGTTTGGCGGAGGACTGCTCCCGAGCCAATTTTTTTTTTAATACTTTTGTACTTTCGGATCTCTCTCTCTCTCACACACACACATATATATATATATATACTATATTACAATGACAATATAATAAGTAATAATATATGGTATATATATACTATATTAACTCATAATAAACTTTTTTAATCAGAACTGTTCATAAGTAATTAATTCATTAATTATTTTTAAAAATAATATAAATTAGATTATTATTTAGTTTAAAATATTGTAGAGAGATATACATATATTGAGAGGATATGAGTCATATATGGTTAAAATTTGATTGACAAAATTATAAATTTTTAATTTGACCCCGTATAATAAAAAATTTATAAAATTTTAATGGGGTCAATTTATATATAATACTTCAAATTTTTAAAATTTACTTTAAATTATAAAATAATTATTTTTTTCAGTAGGGTCAATTGACACCAAAATGCTATATGTGGCTTCGCCGGTGCATACAAGAGATTATGTATCAATAAATGTATGTATAAAAATTATATATATATATATATATGGGTGTGTATACTATATATGTTTGGTACTGTACTGTTGGTGAGCCTTATTTGATCTGGTGAATTAATTACATCGGCTTTATGTGTGACTAACTGACTATGTATACATTATACACAGTACAATATTTCAGAAAAATAAAAATGTATTTTTTATTCCATATTTAATTTTAAAAATAATTATACTCCTATATATATATATATGTTTTTTTTGGGAAGCATATATACGTTGTTAGTATACGTGTATAGTACGAGTAATGGCATAATATAAAATAATGATGCCAAATTAATAATATTGTGTTCTTTTATGTTGTATCAAATAAATTATAAAACAATTTTTTGTATAAATGAAATTTTTTATTTTGGGTGCGTAACGGATTTATATATGGATGTATGTACTGAACTGCTGGTGATCCTCTGGTTGAGTTATGGCGAGTGTTAATGTAGATATAGGTGACGTGGAAAGCTGATAAGCTATAGGTTGATGCCGAACTCTTCCTATACATACATATATATATATATGTGTGTGTGTGTGTGTGTGTGTGTGTAATTAAGGCACTCACCGTCAACCCATGGCCAACTTTAAAGGCAAGCAAAGAATAACTGATCACCATGCATGATGTTTAAGCTTCATGCTACCTTCCACATATCAATATCACTATGCACCTTTTACATTATAATTAATGGAGTATTCATTTATATTCATCCATTAATTGTTGAGTAATACTAAGAATACAAATTATATACAAAAATTATATAAAAATAGTATAAAAGAGAAGAGAAAATAGAAAGGACTCACGATTAGATGTTTTATATATTTTTATTATTAAGCAATACGTACGGGTTATTTTCGACATAAATTTTTGTAGAAAATAAGCGAATTCCGCTAGAATTAACTTATTTTCGACAAAAAGATCCGTCAAAAATTTGGTCGTTTAACAAGTAATATTTTCTAGTAATTTATTTTGAATAATGGATATTAATATGAGTAAATAACTATAAACAAGTATATATATAGCTTCTCCTCTTTTTCTTTATTTTTTTTGTGTGTAATAAAAATAGTATATAGCTTCCGCACTATACAATTGGAGCTTATATTATTTTGTTAATTTTTTTTATATACGTGTTTATGCAAGATGTCCTAATGAGTCAAATATACGTCTTTTTTAATGTTTTTGGGCTAACAGAAAACAACTCAGTTCAGTGATAACTCACTGAGTCAAATCGGAGTTTAGAGTTGAGTCAAAGGAGTACAATTAAAATCAAGTCAATAAGGAGTCAGACTCATCCCAGGTAAAAATAATGAAGTTGATTAGGTCTAACACAAAAATATCATTATAATCTTTTCCTAAATGCACAAAAAAGGTAATTTTTACAGAAATAAGAATAAGTTATTTAAATTTTCTGTATTTTGTACATATTGATAGTAGTGTGCATACAAGCCAATCATGTATGATGATAAAGCACGTACTTTGTAAACAATCTTATTTATTTATTAATAAAATATTCATTTATTAAAGGCATTTAATTATCTACATGTTGCTGTTTTTATAATATGTAAATAACCCATAGTTTTAAGCAATGCTTTTAGAATCATGATGATGATCATGCTAATGAGATCTAAATTCTTAGAAAGTTTTAAAACTAAAATAGTTCCCAATCGTGGGATTACTAAAAAGGGGATTAGTAAATCCGGATAGATTGGTACATATGTTGCTTGCTCATTGGATGAGGATGATTGATCTCATGATCATTTGTGTGGAGACACTAAAGCAAGTATGTAGGTGCTTATTGGAGAATAAGTTCACTGAACGTGATTCGCTATGGAATACCTAATGGAGTTTTACTCGCATGTCAATAGGAATTCCTAATGTGATAGTAGTACAAGTGATCCTTGGACTTGAGATCATCATAGTATCTTGTATGTAACAAATTATACTTTGACTTATTCCTTAAGACCTTTTAAGGCATATATAGGGTATGCTTGGGTATAATGAGTTACATATGGAGATAATGAATGATCAATAAAGAATCTACCACCTCTAGTAAAAGAGGAGATATGTCCCATGTGATTCGTTAAATGACAACCCAGGAATCCTTGGCCAAGGTGAAATGAAATTAGAAAGGAGTTTTTAATTTGCATTATTTGGAGTTGTGCATTTTCTAATCGAAATACATATAATTAAATAAAATAAGACTTGACAGTAAATCCATGTCTTATATTTAATTGGGACATTGTATGGTGGAAGGATTGAATTGTATGGTAACTATTAACTCACAAGTTCTTTTATGATTAATGTTGAAATCTATATTATCTGGAAAGTCGTTGATCGCTAGGGAGGCTTATCCCTATTGTAGAATAAATATTATTTATTTAAATAAATTATTAGTTTAATTTATTTATTTAAATAAGATTAAAATTATTTTAATTGATTTATTCACAACCGGTTTAATATGGAGAACCTAAAGGGTCACACCATAAAAGGAAGAATAATTATTTAAGAAGGTAATGGCATAATCGTAATAATGCATTAAGTATAATTAATTTAATCTATGGTGATAGAATAAATTAAATAGCTTAATGTTTATTATTTAATATTTTAGAAATATTAAATATAAATTAATAAGAGAAGTCTTATTAATATTATTACAATTATTATTATTTTAATTTCTAAAGGAGTTTAGTAATTAATTTAATATTTAGTACTCTCATTTATTCCTAATAAGATTAGGAGACAAATTAATTAAATGAATTTAATTAATTATTCCCATGTGGTGGGAAGCCTAAATTAATTAAAGGAGTTTAATTAATTAAAAGAAATCCCATGTCTAATAGGATTAGAAGGGTTGACCAATGTCTATATAAGAGAAGTCTTATAATAGATATTAGATTGATGCAATTCCAATTGTTGGAGAGTACTCCTTTTCTATAGAGGATAGAAAACTAAGGTTAAGCCAAACACCCTCCTTCTTGATAATTCATCTTCCTTGGTGGATCACCTCTAGAGGCCAAACACTTGGGTGGCTAACGTTGATCAAAGGAAGGAACCTAACCCGGAAATTCAAGGAGATCACGAAGAACAAGGAGTTGAACTAGTACCCGTGGAAGCTTCGTTCTACAAGGGTATGATTCCATAACTTCTTATTTATCGTTTTAAATTAATAATTTGCATAAAGGATGATCCGGGTAATGGTTTTGTAGAAATTTTTAAACTCTGATATACCATGCTTCCGCTAATTTTTGCAATTTGATTGCGTCACGATTTCGTACAAACCCAACACATATTTCACTGAGGGCCTGTTTGATAAGATCTTAATAAGGCTGAATGGCTTTGAATCTGAGCGAATCAGTCATTCAGACTGTTTGTTTACAAATTTTAAAATCTGAATTGGGCTGAATACATCTGAGCGATTCTTTTAAAAAAATTCACCTGAATGGCCT
The DNA here is from genome assembly GCA_020205555.1 of Panax stipuleanatus. Classification (NCBI taxonomy): domain Eukaryota; kingdom Viridiplantae; phylum Streptophyta; class Magnoliopsida; order Apiales; family Araliaceae; genus Panax; species Panax stipuleanatus. The sequence goes on along the minus strand of CM035123.1, from coordinate 97,819,393 downwards.
GAATAGTCGTATTTTACCCAAATAGCCTTGTTGCTCCGCATCTCCATCTCCATCTCTTCTCCGCTATTTACCTGAAGGTGTATTTCTGTTCTTTTGCCTTTCTAAATTTTGCTTCTTCAGATCGAAACATTCAAATTTTAATGAAGATTTCGGACACAATCAGATCGATTTTTCCTGTACAAATAATATTCTAATGATAAAATAATTACCGATCTGAAGGTATATATTCCTGTACATTATTCCTGTAATCGATCTGAAGGTATATATTTGTACATTAGTGCAGATTTGTAATTGCAGTTTTAGATTTTATGTGTACTTCAAATTGAGTGGCTAATTTGCTTATTTTGGTTGTTTTATTGGTTGAATATAATGGCTACAAACTTTGAAATCTATGAACTTGTTCTGCACTCGAGGGTGTTTGCTATTTCTTCTTCTTTTTTTTTAGTTTAATATTTAAAAAGTTATGCATATGTTACCAATAATAATAGACCATTATTTAGTATTCTCCGATATCTCAATTAAATACACAATGCACCGTCTAAAGATAAAAATGGTGAAGAAAAAATAGCAAAGAAAATGATAATTTCTAAACATGCAAATTAAAAAGTATAATATATAGAGCTACAATATGGCCGCGACTTGAATAACATATATTATCATAATATTTGTGAGGGTACGTATAAAAAGCACACTGAACTAATGACCGCCTTAACATGGTTTGAGCAAAATTTGGGTTGTTATAATATCCAAAAGCAAATTTTGGGTTGTTATAATATCCAAACTCGATTTGCATGAATTTTTCCAATTAATAGAGATGATGAACAATATGAAGAAAATCACGAAGGAGAGCAAGATGCAGTGCAATGGGCCCTCAAGGCATACAATAAATGAACAATCTACGTGACCAAATTGCTCGTGAACTATAAAGTGACTCATTGAAATTAATGTAATTTTATTATTATGTTGACATGTTTGTTTAACTCGTTACATTTCTTATTTTCTATGAAACTTGGGTTAAAATTGTTTGAATTTATTCAATACTTTATTTGATAATTTGTTTGAATTATTTATTTTTATTTGTTGTACAATAAATATTTGTATTTAATTTTTTTAAATACGTTCATACAAAATTATATACTTGTTCAGCATAGTTTAGAGGGGTAAAATAGTAAAAGACTGTTATTCAGATATTTCAGACGTATTGATTATCAAATAACTTTTTTCATTCAAATTCAGATTCAACTCATTCAGATTCAGATTCAGATTCATTCAGTTTTTATCAAACAGTACCTAAAATGCTCCAAGTCTACGTTAATTTTAAATAAAAAACATTTGGAAGGGTAAATTAAGTTGGAGAGTAATTCATTTAAAATTTACGAGTAATTTCTCAAAGTTTTATAAAAATGAAAATAATATATACTATAAGATAATTTTTAAAGAGTGTTAGATATATCATATATGCATATCTAAAGTTGATAGTTACATTCCAAGACATCAAACGAAGGTTTATTAAACTTCAAATTAATATAAATTAATTTAATTTTAATTGATATAATTAATATAATTATATAGTATATAATCAAACTAGTAATTACAAAATTTATTTCATTATAAATTTTTATAAACCATACAAATTTTAAAGCTTAAAATGTCGCACTCACGTAGTATACAAAATTTTTTTTTTACTGTTATAAGTTAAAAAAAAATTACATTTGGACAATTTACTGGTATAATTAATGTGATAATTACAATTACATTCAGGTGAAAATTACAATCACACGAGGCAAATTTGTAGGAATTCCAACCGCGTGCATTACACGCAATCAAAGCTGTCGTTACATACAAAAATCGTTGCCTGTAGCCTACGTAATATAATTGATATTGTTGGGTACGTTTTAATGTAAATTATAAGTGGGTGAGATGATAAATCTGCAAGACTAAAAATATAATTTATTAGCCTTGCGAGAGAGGAATATTTATTATTTATTATTGTTAATGGGTCATTTTCTACCTAGATTACATACTAATTTATCTATAAAATACTAAGTCAGTTATGAAAAATGTTTATTGTCACTAGTAGTATTACTTCATTTAATTTGTTCTAAAACAGAGTTTAATTTTCAAAATTTATAAATATTATGAGTATACTTTTATTTTGTATTTATTTTTAAAAGTAAAAAATTATATTAGTTTAATAATGATGACATGATTATGAAATATTTGTAACAAATTTAAAAAATTTGTGTTATCTAATACTACATACTTGGTGCCTGTTTGTTTATCAATATTTGTTCAAATATATTTGAGAATCTCGTTTCTTTAACAACAATTAATTTTCAAATTAATTTATTTAACTCATAAACACAATGTTTAGAACCCAAACGCTATGCACCAAAATTAGTGCATTGTGTTTACACTTTCTAAACGCTTACAAACGGTAGTAACAAAACACACTTAATATATGGATGACAAGTTAAATCGAAACCGATCTGAAATCTGTCGAACCGCCCGGTTTTTATTTGAACCGTTGTTCTCACCAGTGCGGTTTTGGTACAATTTTTTTTAAGCATAAACTGGTACAGTGCGCTTTTGGTATTTGTCTCTGAACCGCAAGCGCATCGCACTGCTTCTTGAACAAGGCGATGCAAGAGTCCTTGAACCGTTCTATTATACTTGTTTATTTTAATTATATCTCTATATTTCATAGTATTATTATTTTTATATATTGTTATATATAATTCTAGAGTTGCTCAAACATATTTTTATTATTTTTTACTTTTGTATATCAAAAGTTAATTTATGAATATTTTTATATATAGTTGACAACTTGACATATATTAAAATTATAATAATGTTAAAATTATAACTCATGTTATCTTAATTTTAATTGTGCTTATATACTTATATTACTCATTAATATTTCTTGAGCTATTTTAATGAATATTATTATAATGTGTGTTGTAAAAATATTAAACTAATTTAATAAAAATTATGCCAAAAATATTCTTAATTTTTGACTAGTGCAAGTCGGTAGTGTGATTCAAATTAAATATAAATCGATTAGTGCTGTTTTTATATAGAAATTTTTTGAAATACAGATCTAAATCACTGAAAAACTGAAACGGTACCCCACCATTGTCATTCCCTAGCTTAATAAAAGTTAGTATTTGATGGAATAAAAAATTATGTTCGAGTGAAATCCTTTTTAAGGAACAAATGGAGTATCTTCATTTTTTTTATGACTTTAATATCCCTATTTTGATCAGGTTTAGTTGTTTTTCATTTTTTACATTTACTTGTCATTAAAAATGTGGATAGGTAGAAAAAGGAAAAATCACTGAAAATGAGGATTTCATTGTTGGGATGAATAAAATGATAAGTTAGTATACTTCCTCTGTAAGAAATGTCACCAACTTACCTTACCAAAGTTATAAGGGCATTCATGTCAGACAATATATATATATATATATATATATATATATATATATATATATATATATATATATAAAATAAGGGTCCGTCTCTCTAGCGAACCATAGGGAGCGAACTAATGACGAACCGGCTATAGCGACGGTTTTTTTTGTTGCTATAACATAAAAAACCGGCTTTTTATGTTATAGCGACGGAAAAAACCGTCGCTATAGCCAGTTCATTTTTAGTTCGCTCTTTATGGTTCGCTGGAGAGACTGACCCTATAAAATAAAACACAACTAATTTTTGAATTTCACGCTCACCCTAATAAACAATCAGGACCATTCAAAGTTTGGGATAAATCTCATCGTCCATTATGTTATTTTAATTTCAAAGGAAAAAAAATTGCTCTCTCTCTCTCACTCTTATATCCTCTTTCTTCTACCGAACTCGCCCTCTGCCTCCTCCATTCTCTAGGGCCGACAATCTCTTCTCTCATTTTTCTTGGTACATACATACGTACGTAGTGTCGAAAAACGAATAGTATATATATATTATCACCTAATATCTGATTAGGTATCTTAATTTATACTAAAAAAAGCTTCCCCTTAAATATTTTAATTATTTTTCCTCTGCTTTTTCCTAATTGTGAAAAATAAATATAATAAAATATGAGTCATCTCTGTCACGCGCAGTGAGATAACAACCTCTTGGAGATCTGCTTATTTTTCTATACTATTGTTGCTCATTCTTAAATTCATTCACGAGTGAATGCCAAGCCCTTTGAGAAATAACTCTCATTTTAAGCGAGTTGGACTCGCATTGATCCACTGTGTTGACTCCGTGTGAGGTTCCCATTTGTGTTCTTGTGTGGCATTGTGGGTGTATTAGTTTTGGTTTTGTGTTTTACACTTTGAAATTCGAACTGGGTTTTTGGAATTATGCAAAATTTTGTGTTCCCTGAGCTGAAATGGTGATTTTCCGGCAGTGTTGCCGGAGCTCCGATGAGGTAAAGGGGTATCCAGTTGGGGTCCGGGAGTGTGGAATTGAAGCTTGAGAAGGGAAAATGTTTAAGCCGGGGAGGTGGAGGAGCGACAAGAACAAGATCAAAGCTGTTTTCAGATTACAGTTTCATGCTACTCAGGTATTTTCCAATTCGTAAGCTCCAATTAATTTAAAGAATTATCATTTGGGTGTGCATATTTTAAGTGTTTGTGTTCTTTAAATTAATCAAATGTGTATTGAGAGATTGGAATTTTTTGGGCATCCATGGAGTTGAATGGTGAAGGCATTGTTCAGGGCAATGTGGTTGGGAAGTGGGTAATTATACCCTTTATTTTTATTTATTTTTAACTTTTTGAAATGTTGAATTGGAATAAGAGAGAGTCAGAAATGTTATCTGTTCGTCTTATTTTCAAATTTCCAAGAAATGTGAAAAATAGTTAAGTGGACAAAATCAACTCAATTTCACCAGTTGTGTTAATGTAGTTGCTAAGCTTCGGCTCTTGGGACTGTGTGTCTGTTTTATGGAATTGTCAGTAATTTATAGTAATATTTAGGTGTAAACTAGGTATTTTCCTGCATTAATTTTCTTGGCAATAAGAATCAAGGATAATTGTTTTCAGGTATCACTGTTGGGAGGAGATTCATTGATGCTATCAGTGGTTCCTGCGGATGTAGGAAAGCCAACCGCGAGATTGGGAAAAGTAAAAATTCGAGATGGGAGTTGTTATTGGGAGAAACCTGTAAATGAAACAATGAAGTTCACTCGGGAGCCCAAGACGGGGAAGATTAATGAGAGAATATATCGCTTTGTCATAGCAACTGTAAGAAATGTCTGACAGCTATGTATTTCTGTTTGGTTTGGTCTTTTTTTCTTCTTCTTCTTATTTATCAAGTGACATATATGTTTGAGATTTGACTCATGGATTATTCTTAATACATTTTAGGGATTGTCAAAATTTGGTCTTCTTGGTGAAGTTTCTTTGGATTTTGCAAATTATGCAGAGGTCACCAAGCTTTCCTCTGTGTCTCTTCCACTTAAAAACATGAAATTTGAGGCTGTGTTACATGTTAGTTCTCACTGCTCTCTCTCTCTCTCCCCGCCGCTTTTTCTTCAATAATATTTGTACTTGTCACAAAAAAGCACATATCTGTGATAAACAGAAAGCCCTCTGCTTGTCAATTTAATTGATGCTCAGAGAGCATTTCTATATTTTTTGTAGAGGTTACTTGTATGATTAATTGGTTTTTTTTTTTTCTGAAACAGGTTTCGATTGAAAGAATTCAGGATTCTGTTGATCAAAGGTGATAATAATTTTCTTTATCAATTGTTTTTCTTCATTAACTTTTCTCATATATTCAAAGTTTTCCATCTAGATTTATTCTAACTCCGACTTTGTGCTTTCTTAGTTGTTGCAAAGAAATTGAAGATGGTGAAATTGTAAAAAATAATTCCCTGGATCTGAGCTTGAGGACGCAATTAAGCAATAGTGATATTGACGGAAACATTAAAACCAATTTTGCTGAAGTAAGGATTTTATCTAGCCAAAGGAAAAAATATCATCCTTTTTGTTTTGTTTTCTTTTGTCTTCTTATTATTTTCCTCGCTTGATACGAAGTACGGAATATTTCAAAAAAAAAAATGATTTTAGAAGTTAGTATAGGTGAAATGGGGTTCAACATCTTATGTGAATTTGTTGTTCATTGTTTACCAGGAGGGATCTTTTAATAAGATCGTTTCCCACGTTGTGGAGTTGAATGGCAACCACAGGGCTTCTAGTGGATCAGATGTTACTATATCAAGTTCAGAGAGCAGCTTGGGACTTGATACACCTCGAGAAATTGGCATGAAGAATAATGATATCAATGAAGGCCATACTAACTTCCTATCATCTCTGGATAATGCCTCGGTGCCTCAGAAGCCAAGTTTTGATGCCTCGACAGCAATCTACGAGGAACATCAGGGATCACAATCAGAATGGTCAGGAGATTCTGTTCCGGATGCAAGTACAGATGACTCATCAAGCAGTCCACGCGGAACTCTTATGAGTGAAAGGTCTCAAGACAGCTCAATTATCTTGATTGAAAAGCTCAAAACTGAGCTTGCTGTTTTAGCTAGACAATCGGAAGTTTCAGAGTTAGAAATACAGACCCTGCGTAAAAATTTCATGAAGGAGAGCAAAAGGGGGCAGGATCTTTCAAGAGAACTTGCTAGCGTGAAGGAGGAGGGAGATGCTTTCAGGGAAGAGTGCGAAAAGCTCAAGGGCTTACACAAACGTTCTGATGAAGCAAAAGTTCGAAACAAGTTGCAATTCGACGGAGGTGATCCTCGGGCTCTTGTTGAAGAACTCAGACAAGAATTGAACCATGAGAAAGATCTTAACGCAAATCTTCGGTTACAACTTCAAAAGACACAAGAATCAAACTCTGAGTTGATTCTTGCTGTGCAAGACCTTGATGAAATGTTGGAAGGGAAGAATAGGGAGATACTGGACCTTAACAAAAAATCATTAACCAGTGACAATGCAGAAGACTTCTGGGAAATCAACTCCAAATGTGATATCGATATTGATGAAGACCAAAAAGCACTCGAAGAGCTTGTTAAGGAGCATAGTGATGCCAAGGATGCATACCTGCTGGAGCAAAAGATCATGGACCTCGATGGTGAAATTGAGATCTATAGGAGAGACAGAGATGATCTAGAGATGCAAATGGAGCAGCTTGCTCTAGATTATGAGATCTTGAAGCAGGAAAACCATGACATCTCATATAAATTGGCGCAAAGTCAGCTGCAAGAACAACTGAAGATGCAGTACGAATGTTCAACTTCTTATGCCACTCTGAACGAACTTGAAACGCAGATCGAGAGTTTGGAAAATGAACTCAAGAAGCAAGCAAAAGATTTTTCAGACTCTTTAATAACCATAAGTGATCTTGAAAATCATGTAAAGAGCTTAGAGGAAGAGCTAGAAAAGCAGGCACAAGGCCTTGAAGCTGATCTAGAAGAGCTTACGCGTTCCAAAGTTGAGCAGGAGAAGAGAGCCATACGAGCAGAGGAAACTTTGAGAAAGACGCGATTGCAAAATGCCATGACTGCAGAGAAGCTTCAGGAGGAATTCAGAAGGCTCTCTATTCAAATGGCATCTTCTTTTGATGCAAATGAAAAAATAGCTACGAAAGCACTGACTGAAGCCAATGAACTTCGTCTAGAGAAGAACTATCTTGAAGAAATGCTCCAGCACACTAAGGAAGAGCTCCACTTGGTTAGGGAACTTTATGAAGAGAAATTGGTTGATTTTTCCAGCCAAATACATTCAAAGTTGAACCAAATGGAACAGATGCAGTCAGAGGTTGAATATAAATCCATTGAGATTGAAAATCAAAGAAAGCTTGCCGAAGAAACTCACAGATTTCTCTCTGAAGAAATCCAATTCCTTCGGACTGAAATTGGAAGACTCACAGCAGAGAATAATGTCTTCTCTGAGCAGGCAAAGCATAAAGAAACTTTGAGAGCGGAACTAGAACAAATGAAGGGATCAATTAAGGAAACTGAATTGCGGGTAGACAGAGGGTTTACTGAAAGAAATGATTTGGAAAAAATGATAATGTTTCTGCAGATGGATGCGGAGAAGTCACTGAAACAAATGAACATTATGAGGAGTCTTAAGGATGAAGTGGAGTCAATAGCTGGAAGTCTGCAATCAGAGTTGGAAACCCTTAAAACTCAGTGTAATGAATTGAAGCATTCTCTGTCAGAGGATGTGTTGGAAAAAGAAAAGCTTAGGACTCAGGTTATTCAACTGAAAGGTGACCTAAAGAAGAAGGAAGATGCACTATGCAATGTACAGAAGAAGATGAAAGATAGCAATGGACAAGCACCAGTTTCGGAGGTACCCAAAGCAAGAAATAATAAATCTGTCCCTGTTCCTCGTGGCTCTAAAGAGGTCGTAAATCTGAAGGAAAAAATAATATTGCTTGAGGTAAAGTTTCAGTATTGTACTTTATTTTTAGATATGAACTCATTCATCGATCAATGGATGGAAATATAGGTGTTGATGGAAGCCCAAGATAAACTATTCCTTGTCATTGGGCTCTTATGTTTTGTGTCGTTAAATGTAGCCTATCTTTAGCCGTGTCAAAATGTTTGCTCACCGCCACAAGCGTGGCTATGATGGTTAGCACAATGATTCTACATATCTGCTGTACGGATGATGTTTTCATGATTAACAGGGTCAAATAAAGCTGAAAGAAGCTGCTCTTGAAACCTCATCAAACACATTTTTGGAGATGGAGAAAAACTTCAGAGTAAGATTGAAGAGTTAGAAAGAAGTTTGGAAATTTTTAATAAAAATGTTGCAAGTTTCTGCGACTACAAATTCCAAAAGGTAAGCCATTTCTATTTCATATGGTGCAATATTGCAAGGCATTTGTTAACCGAGTTTGTCAATATTAGTGGTCAGTTCATTTAATATCTTATAATGTAGAGAAAAGTTTGGTGGTACGGAGTTAACTTAATACCGCAACTAACTTTAAGCTTATTACTACGTGACCTCGTCAATTTGATCATCTTGTTCCAAGTAAGTGTTCAAAGGCATACCTTATACAGTGGTAATATCCTCTGAATAGCTAATTTTTTCACATCATTGAAAAATAGCTGACTACTTCTCGAAACAGTCTTAGATGGATTTGGTTCTTGGTTGAATTCCAAATGTTTGATTCTAACACAAATGAGGGTTCACATTGGAATTTAATACAGGTTACTGAAGATAATGTGAACCTCGCTTCTAGTGATGGAATAGCTGAAGAAGTAAGATTTACAGCTAAAGATTTATGCACCAAAGAGTGCACACCAGACAAAACGGGATGTCCGACATTGACAAAAAGGTACGGTTTAACTTTAGCTTTAACAAGCAAACTGCATAAGGTCATTATATCCTACTTGGCTTTTTCATTGGCATTTATATGGGAAGGGAGAAATAACTTAAATAAATTTATTCATGAATCCCTCTTCAAAATAATGTATTGAGCTTTCTAATCCTCTTCATGCTTGCTATTGCAGCAACAATGACATTTCATCCGAGAATGAACTGAAAGACTCTGCTAATGATACCAAAGATCAAGGAAACCTTGGTGAATTATTAAATGAAATGGAATTACTGAAGGTGAGAAATCAAATGATGGAAAGTGAATTGAAGGATATGCAAGAGAGATATTCAGATATAAGTCTCAAGTTTGCAGAGGTAGAGGGTGAAAGACAACAGCTTGTAATGACACTACGCAACGTTAAGAATTCTATAAAGAATTAGCTGGAAGCTGCTCAGAGTGTACGTAGAATGTAGCCGTCATGTCTGTTTGAGTCTCGGAAAATAAAATATCGTGTAAATTGGTAATATGTTTTGTTTTCCTTCCCAGATGATACAAGTCATCCCCATTGAATATAGTACAAATTTACGAAGTAGTTATACATCTAGGTTAGTGTGCCTAAGTATCCAATTTTCGGGTGTCCTGTAATATCCTTAGAGCTTTTTGTAAAAATTGTTACTCGTAAGACTTCCTTAATAAATTTATTCTTTTCATTTGTTCGATATGGGACACTAGTACAAGGATGCTGCTAATTTTTTGCCTACGGAATTATGGATTCTTTACCTACAAGTGACTTTAAAATTGTTCTGAGAAATGACACCTGAGAATGTCATTGTTGGACAAAGCGGTATGATTTCCAGTCTCTTGCATATATCTGCAGAGCACAATTCATATTAAAGTTCTTTCGCAATTCAAGTATGATTTGAATTTTAGTTCTGGTGTTGTTTCAAAGTTCTTTGACCTTCGCTTTTGATCTTTGTAAATTATGATATGGTCATTGTGGGAAAATAGAAATTTCAGTGATACGCTGGGATTCTTTTATCGATTAATCTTCATAGATTTCAGTACCTTGTAGAATATATATATATCTATGGCTAGACAGTTTTGAGTTGGTTGAGATTTTATTTTACCATTATGCTTTTTCCTGCGGATGACTAATTTTTCACCTTTTGCAGGTGAGGAGAATCATGATTGCCAGGCCAGCGGCTTCACTGAATCAACAAACGATAATTTGTAATGGCAGGCCAGCTAGAATTGACCACAAACTAATCTTTGATCAGGTATGAAGAGTTTTATATTAACTTGGAAAATATATTTTGTCTATAAGCTGGCAATGTATTGAATCTGAAGATCTGGTTTGTTGCTGCTGGATATCATGTTTAAACAACTACTAGTATCAACACATGTTTTCATTGCATAATATTAAATTATGACCTCAGATCAGATGTAGACCTGTATTTCATCATGATTAGTTTGTGGACACTGATAACTTTGGACCATAAATTGAGACATGGTATCAAAAGAAATCTTTACACCAATATGAGAAATTTATATGTAAAATGAAAAGCATATTTAACATACGCAACTCATTAACATCCTCTGATTACCAGGAATCATTAAAACTTTAATATTTCCGACATCTTAGTTGACAGTCTAGCACTCTATCATGTTTTTTTTTTTTTTTAAATATTTAAATTTTTATCTAGTATTTTCTTATTTTGTAGAAGGCTGCCAATATATATTTATATGCAGAACTGGAAATTCATTTCATACTTGTTCTGTCTGCATGCATCATTAAGCAACATTCTTGATATATTCCACCTAGCTTGTTAAACAGCACTGCTATATGTGATTTAACTTCCAAAATCTGCAGAAGCAAAAATTTCTCTTTATGAGGAAGGAAAGAAACAAATAAAACGGAAGAATTATAAATCTCCAAAAATTATAAGAAAGAAATATCGCAAATAGGGCCAGGTAAAAGTATATTCAAAAAGCGCCAAAACACAGGCGCAGCCCATGAACATCTTGATAAGAAAAGAATTACACACATATACAATTTCATTCATCTAAGTAAAACCAAGACCTATCCTACGACAAATCCTGGATATAAACATCCATGAAACTAAACAAAAGTTTGCTCACAACCGAGTATAAACATGTATGAACAGAATTACATAACTTCGTTGAATCAGCTAACTATCATGGCCGATTTTGATACTCAAAATTGCAATCTCCTGTTTTGGTGAGATTAGTAAAAGCTCTATAGATTGGTATTGTGATTGGGATATGAGAATTTACATTCTATGTGTGAGTAATCCATACACAGCTACAAGAGCCATGATAAAAGAATGATCTACCACCATAGGCTCCACCTTCAAGCTTAATACATCTTCTCCCAACACAACTCCACAATCTGATTGTTTCCTTTTAACTTCAGCCACAACTCTTCCTTGGCCGTCTGTTATGTTGAATTCGGATTTTCCAGCCAATCCTCCAATCTTATAGCAACTCCCACTTTGAGCCTCATCACATCCCACAATAACATTATATCCCGAATCTCTCTTCAAGAACTTGCAGCTGTTTTTAACCCGAAACCATGGCTTCTCATTCTTTCCTTTAGGACCATTGCACTTGTAGCCATCCCAATTACCAAATCTCAGTAATTTCTGCAGAGGAAATTCGGTTCATTAGGCAAAGTTCGAATCTTTATTTAACAAAGTTAGGTAATAAATATTTATGAAATAAAATCTTCGTACCTTTCGAAATATTGTACAGAGGACATTGCCTTGAAGATCCATGAGGTAAACTTCATTGCTGCACTTGCAGTCGTAATTATCTATACGATAAACAACTTTCCCATCTGAATCATAAACTGTGTATCCATTTCCATTTGCTACAAGTGATTTCATCCAAATAGTATACATTTTTCCATTAGAAATGGTGGTAGTAGAACAAGGAGATGAAGAGGTTCTGCAAGGGTACACCTTTCCCATCTAACAGGAAACTTGCTCTTTCAGGTTGTGAGAGAGAGAGGGAGAGGTTTATTGCTCTTTTATATGTTTCAAAAGTCTTTGTGGGAGAGCTTGAACAAGATCATGATATAAATGTTTCTTATTGAACTAGACGTGTGAAAATAACTTCAACCAATAAAACTGCTGCATTTTTTTATTTTATTAATTTTTTAACTTTTTTGGAGTAGTTATATATATACGCAATATATCATCTTGAAAGCATGTATAACTATATATATATATACCTTGTTTATTTGTTCATACATGTGTATACATGCGTGTGTGTATATAATATATATAATAAAACATTTTTAACTTATTATCTTTGAAGCATTGAACAAGTACAACTTCTTGGAAGATAAAGAGAAAGTGTGAATGTGCACCCTTATCTTAATTAGGGAATGGGGCTATTGTCAATGAGTAATGCTACTATCACATAAAATCGCTCTCACATACACTCACATATATATTGGTATGGTCCACATGATTTGTTTTGCACGTGGGCTATATCAATATACATGTGAGTGTATGTGAGCGGTTTTTATGTGATAGTAGACTTATTTATTGTCAATTGACTCTTGAATTTGCTCTATTATATTTATATATTAACTACCAAATTTTACATCTTCTATTGGAACAGCACAATGTTGCAGAACAACTTAACTACGACAATACTGTGTTGTGGTAGTAAAGTTGTTTATATATATATATATATATATATATATATATATATATGTGTGTGTGTGTGTGTGTGTGTGTGTGTGTGTGTGTGTGTGTGTAAATTTATGAATCTCTATTTGGTTGTTGATAATGGAATATTAAAGAGTAGAGAAAAAAAAATTGAGTTTTATATCTGTATCTGCATCTGCATCTTCTGGGGTAAGCAATGACCAAAGTTTAGTTGGACTACTGAATATAAAAATCTGGGGGCAGACCAGACCAACAAGGGTTAGTAGGGCCCGCTGAGGTATAAACTAAAGATTATTAGTATTGAGCTCATCAAACGTGCCTGAGCATGAATGCTTAATTTAGTTTTTGTAATATTAATTTATTTTTATACTACCATCAATAAACAAAGAAATCTCTTTACAACACAAAATAATAATTGACAATTTTTTTATCTTTCTTTTGTATAATAAATATCCCCCATCAAAAACATTTTATTTTCCCATTTCTTTAGGCCAGGAAAAAAGTATATTCAATTCTTTTTTTAAACTATAAATAGATTTCATAATTTAACATTAGAAATTATAATATTGCTATATATATATATATGGTCCCCTTCTTCAACGAACCTTAAATAGCAAACCAAGAACGAACCGATTATAACGACAGTTTTTTGAGTTATAGTGATTGTTCGAACCGTCGCCATAGTTATGTCGTCGGCTTTGCATGCTATAGCGACGGAAAAAAACGTCGCTATAGTCGGTTCGTTTTTGGTTCGTTACTTAAGGTTCGCTGGAAAAAGGACCGTTATATATATATATACAGTCCGGATCTTAAACACACCCAACTAAAAGTTCACCCAAATCCTTTTAGCGACGGATCGGGCGACGGATTGGTCTATCGCTATATATACAACCGCCGTCTTAGCTTTTAGCGATGGACAACATATAGACGACGGTTGTATATATAGCGACGGACCAAATCGTCACCCGGTCTGTCGCTAAAGGGGATGAGTTGGGTGAGCTTTTTAGTTTGGTGAGTCTAAGATCCTTATCGTGTATATATATATATATATATATATATATATATATATATATATACACTATGTGGTGATTAAGTATTTTAATCATAGAATTGAAAGTTATGTTTCATTATTGAAACTTATATTTTATTGAAATATGCAATCAGATTTGGAATATATATACACAATAATAAATCACGTTTAGTTCATGCGTTAGTTTAAAATGCACGCATGCCATATATGAAGTCTAATTTTTTTAACTCATCAATTTCTGTTTGGTTGTTGCCAAATGGATATCATAATTAAACCTGGCTAGAGTATTATTAAAAAAAAAATTTGAATGTTATATTTGGGAGGTATAGATCCAATTATATTCGGAAAGAGTATCCTCACAAATCAGCCCATTTCTTTTTAAACTCCCCATTTTGGTGGTTATCCATAGAAGAATGTATATATAAATGAATTTCATAATTAAATATAATTAAGAATTTCTCAATTATATATATGAAATAATTCGGGTCAAATTCATTTAGGATCCTAATTCTCAAATAAGACCTTAATTCATTGGCTTAATAGTATCTTCTTGGGTCATCTTAGCCCACTACAGACTCACCCAAACGATTGGTAGTAACTTTATTCTTTATACATTGACAAATTTTTTTCAGAACTTTCGATGTGGGACTGGGGTGTTACAATTTATATATATATGGGTTATATGTATATACACAGCTGTGTATTACATAGTCGCCTATTGCGACGGTTTTTTTGGGCTATAGCGACGGTTCACCTGTCGCCATAGACCAGAATAGCTATAGCGACGCAATAGGCGATTATATATGTAATACACAGCTGTGTACATATATTTTTCCCTATATATATATATATGATTATATATATATATACACAGCTATGTATTACACAGTCGCCTATGACGACAAATGGCTATAGCGACGGGTGAACCGTCGCTATAGTCCAAAAAAACTGTTGCCATAAGCGACTATGTATTACACAGCTGTGTATATACATTTTTCTCATATATATATATATATGGCCTGTCTCTCCAGCGAACCATAAAGAGCGAACTAAAAACGAACCGACTATAGTGACGGTTTTTTCCGTCGCTAGAGCATAGAAAATCGGTTTTTTATGCTATAGCGACAAAAAAACCGTACCTATAACCAGTTCGTTTTTAGTTCGCTCTCTATAGTTCGCTAGAGAGCCTTAGCATATATATATATATATATATCAATTAGGCTATATTCTATGGGTAAAAATACAAATCTGACATTAAGGAGGAAAATAAACTTCATAATACAGGGAGGAAAAGAAACATCATAATAATAATAATGAGTTAAATCAAAACTTACAACTAATTCTTGTTTGTTTAACAACTAATTATCGAACGTTTGGTGTGTTTAAAAGTCTAAACGTACTTGAAAAATTCGTTAATTGAAATGGCTATCATTCTATCAGACTAGAAAAATATTGAGATTCGGTGAGCACACTTGTTGCTCAAGTACTGAATTAAGATCATTAAAACTAGCCAGAAATTAAGTGATGACTAAAACCATATTTAAAAAGGTACCAAACTAAGTACATGGTTTGATATATATTTGTTTATTGCAGCCGCCTGTCTGTCTACTTTCAAAAACGTGCATTTACATATATCCCAATTAATTTGGAGCAAACATTAAAAAAAGAGAGGATCTTTTGATGTCACGGGGAAGAAGATTATCCACTAAAAATGATTAATGATGGTAATTAATTTTAGTTTATCAATGGCTGATCTCGGATCCTTATCTGTTAATCGGTCTTATAATCATTTTTATTCAATCTGATTATATTTATTTTGATGATGCTAACTTTGGCGGCCACACTAGCTAGCTAGTGACGCAAACTATAAATAAATAATACATTTTGTTAATTAATCTAATGTATTTGTGATGTTGATTACAAAAAGTACAAGTCAAAATTTGTTTGGACTAGCATCCTCTTCATTTCAAATGAAATGAACAGTATATGTTCCAACACATTTTCCATCATCTCTTTTCTTGTTAGAATAAGATCACACACACGACAATAAGGAATTAACACGAGATTTATGTGGTTCCCCAATATGGGTACGTCTACGGGCGTTTTTTTTCTTCTTATTATGAATGATTGAGTTACATAGGACTTTACAATATATAGTATTTATACCTATAAATCCTATCCTAACCCTAATACACATTATGACCTTAATACCCCACAACGTCCTTTTCTATTTCTAACAGAAAACTGTTGTCCGCCGACTGACACGCCCCGCGCCGCTCCAAGGCTTCCACTGGCCTCCCCGCGCTACCCATAAAGATCATGCACCGAGCCCTGACGCGCCCCGCGTCACTCCTAGCCTTGCACTGGCGCGGCCCGCACTGGTAATGCAGAAACTCCGTACCGTACCCTTATTTAGCTTTCCTTGGCCATAAATAAGGCTGAATGATATTTCTATCTATTTTATGTTGTCATTTATTTTTAAAATCGTCTCTAAAGTTTATTTTTTGTCAATTAAAGTGATATTTTTTGTCTAATCCGTCGTTTTTACCCAATTTGATTGTAACTCACATTTTTACCAAATTTTGACCTAACTCAACCTATTTTTTTATGGGCAAATATGTCTTAATAAGATAATTAGAAGTGTGGGTAAAGTTTAATGATCACAAGTGTATTTAACTCGATTTCTTTAGTCTCAGAATTTAATCATTGCTTTTGACAATTAAATTTGTATTATTAGGAAAGTTTCGTCTGGCCTGGAGAGAGCTATGACCAAAATTTTCAATTTAGATTTTCCTTACTCGGAAAACACATTTATCATAACAAACAATGTGCAAATTCAACTTTTCCGGAGGGAGCTAGCTATGTATGACTAAAATTCTTCAACATAGGTTTCCATAAACTATAATGCAAAATCGTACCAGCATCAAGTTTTATTACTTTGTGTATGCATGATACCTGACTTTATAATATAGCAAATCGCTATCCCATGGTACTAGTCACGAAGTCAGAATTTTTATTCAGTGGACTCAAAATATTATGATGCTATAAATAATTTGACGGAGGTTCGGGAGCAGAGACCCCGAACCAATTTTTTTAGATAATTTTGTGTTTTTTAGCCGGTTGAATATGTAAAATATTTATTTGGTTACAATAATATTAATAAAACAAGTAATAACATTATATATATATACACACACACCCCCTTTATTGACCCCTAATACGCCTTTCTAATCACAAATTTATTAATAAATATTTAAATTTCTTGTGTTATAAAAATAATAAAAATTAGATTATTATTTATTTTAAAAATATTAGAGAAAGATGCATACATCAAGGAGTAGAAATAATATGAAATTGAGAAAGTTATAAAAGATTCAATTTGACCCTGTATATTAAAAAATTTATAAAATTTCAGTGGGATCAATTTATTCATTCCACTTAAATTTTTTCAAAATTTATCATATATTATAAAATAAAATTTTTTTCCCAATGGGGTCAATTGACCCCACACTCTCTAATATGGCTTCGCCACTGCATGGTACCACTAATGGTGTAAAATTATACATTTTGAGTCAAATTTGCACTGTTAATTATACATCAAAGTGTTGATTTTACACTAGTAATTGCAGGTTGACGGATTAGGATTCCCTCCATTATGCATATTCTCCAATTTCTCCTTATACATATATATTTAATTAGTGACAAAAAAATATTTCATTTAGCAATAGTACTAACGAAACATTTCTTTGCTAGGAATTTTATTAATGTGTCACTAATTACTTGTGGCAAATTTGATTATGTTGTTAAATGTGTATTGAGAAAAAATTAAAAAAAAATTATTATGTTGTTAAATGAATTTTTTCATTATTGCAAGTACCTTATTACTTTCATTTGATAAATTAATGTTCCCTTTTATTTATTGAAAAAGGTATGCAAACATGAAAAATACGAGTCTCTATCCAATGTTCCAACAACAACGTACCTTATATGAATATTGCACGTGCAATTTATTCTTTTCTAAGCTGCTTAATTTCCCTTTTTTACCAAAATTATTACATATTACACTCAAGATGCCAAGCAATATATTGGATATTCCACAACTATACTAAACAAAAAGACAGACTGAAATTCTGAAAGCAAAATTAAAATGATGCATGTTACAGGAATAAATATGCATTTAACGATATTTTTATAATTGTTCTAGTGATATTTAACACTTTAAGTAACACTTATTATTCTGATAATATCATATGATCAATTGTCAAGAAAAACTTACATAATTAATACTACTAATTATTATTTTTTTGTATGTGGACTATCCCGATTTGCGTCGGACTAATCTCTCCACCCCGAATAAAGCTTACTTCTGCGGTTCGTGACTCATATATATGCTGCTTCGAGTGGGAGTCGAACTCAGAACTCAAGATCTCCGGTTGGACCCAAGTTTAAAACTTGCATAATTTAGCAAAAAGTAATGCTACTATCACATAATTTTGGGTCACGTTATGCTCACATACACACATACATACTGTGAGCCCTGCGTGACATGCAGGACCCCAAATATGCATGTGAGCTTTATATTACCAAAATTGTGTGATAATAGCATTGCACTTTAGCAAAGACGGTCAATTTTAACTTTAAGCAGGGATGGATGGAAGTGTTCAAAGTTTGTTGTTGATGAGTCCGTAGACAGTCACAAGAGCCATTATAAGCAAATGATCTACACGGGGTTCCACCACTAAACTTAGTACATCATCCCCTAATAGAACTCCTGATGACGACTGTTTTCTTCTCACCTGCGAGGACGACGACGTCACCATTCAATTACTTAACATAATATACGAGGGATGATCTATTTATAATGTTGTAAAAAAAATGTTTATTCTTATAACAAATTTCGATCGTCCATCCGGATATCTAACAACTCCGGTCCGCAGTTTAATTTTCAGTATTTCGCAGTTTAATACTGCAGACGGGACAGATGACCAAAATACTACTCTTTGTAAAAGTCTCTCGTCCGCAGTATTAAATTGCAGACGCTGGGTATGGCTTAAATAATTTCCGGTCTGCAGTATTAAACGCATGGTTTAGACTACAAATCACTATAAAAACTAACGTTTTCAAATGTTTTTTTAAAAATTCAACTGTACAGATGATAAGAACATGAAAAAGTAAGAGGTGATTTGTCAAAAAGAATTTGTTGTTTGAGTAAACAGTAGTGTATAGGTAGTGATCTAACTAACCTCTGCAACAACTTGGCTTTGGCCTCTTATTATTTTGAATTCTGATTTTTCATGCAACGACGACGACCCTACAATCCTGTAGCAGTTTCCTTCAGCTTTATTATGATGATCACATCCCAGGCTAACATTACAAGTGCTGCTTGACGCAAGAATCTTGCAATCTTTTCTAACTTGAAACCATGGTTTGATCTCCTCTGCCACCCCCTCACAACCACTCCATCTAAAGCCATTCCAAGGTTTGAAAACTTGAAATTTCTGCAACACAAAATATTACGTACGTGAAACAAATTAATTAAGAAACTTTTAGAATTTTATTTGTGCATGTAATATATATACTAGAAAGTATATATATATTAGTGATGTCGTAGTAATATATATATACTAGTCGTACTATCCGTGCCTCTGGCACTACGTACGAATTTAAGAGGAAAGGAGAAGAGAGATTGTCGGCACTAGAGAATGGAAGAGGCAGAGAGCGAGCTCGGGAAAAGAAAGAACGGAAGAGGATCTGAGAGTGAGAATAAAGAGAGAGCAATTTTTTTCCTTTGAATTTAAAGAGGATATAATGGACGGTGAGATTTATCCCAAATTTTGGACGGTCCTGATCGCTTATTAGAGTGAGCGAAAAATTCAAAATCAGTTGTATTTTGTTAATTAGATATATATACCTTTCTTTGTAAGGAAAATAGAACTGTGCCTCGGAGATTCATCAGGTAAACTTTGCTTCTGCATTTCTTGTCATAGTTATCAACACGATAAACGACGTCGCCGTTGGAATTAAAGATGGTGCAACCACATCCATGGAACAAAAGGGATTTCATCCATATGGTATATGATTCTCTTGTGGAAGTCAAGTTGGAAATACTACTAGAGAAGGATGATTCACTCTGATCAGGATATACCTTAAACATTTAAGTTCTACAAAGGAAAGGAATGAAATGAAATGAAATGAAATGAAAACCACTCAAACCAATTGCCTCATATATATAGTTGGGCTACAAAATTTTCCACCAATCATATTGTATTAATTTTTATATACTTCTTCTTATGTGTCCATATTATAAGATCGATCATTATTGAATTATGAAAGTTAATTCGTAACTATTTTCAAACTCAAAAAGTTAATATGATTAATTAACAAGAGTAATGTTAGATGCACAACTTATTCTATAACTATTTTACAATTTGCTGATGTGGCATACTCCACCTCAACATATTGATGAACGAATTGTTTCAATGGATCCCACATAAAAGCTGAGGTGAAGTATGCCACATCAATAAATTGTAAAATAGTTGTAAGATAAGTTGTGTCTCTAGCATTATTCAATTAACAATTACAAAAGAATACAAAACTTATACTCGGTAGTACTTTTTATATAATTTACAATATTCATCTTAATATTGACTAAAATTAAAAGAATCTCTTGCGTTTGAAATTGTCTTTAAGTTGACTTCATAAAGTCAATGATGATCCTATATTTTGAAGTATTAACTAATTAAATGGCTGCAGTTATCCCCCTACAGTTTACTTTATGAGCAACTTTTCTCTCTTTTGCAACACTTTTATAGTACTTTTTGTTTTCTATAATGACTTTTTGTACTAGTCCTAACCAAATCAGCGTCACTAATTAAGCTAAAAGGTCATTAAGGGAGTAATTAATTAATTAAATACTTGATCAAGATTGCTTCTTTGATACAATCTTATCGTTTCGATGCTTGATTTAAGCTGATTAATTCATTCTTAATTGATTACGTACTCAAGTTAAGAATAATGCTAGAAACACAACTTATTCAACAATTATTTTACAATTTGCAGATGTGGTATATTCTTCCTCAGCTTTTTTGTGGGGCCGAAAATTACATTGAATTAATTTGTTCATCAACATACTGAGGTAAAGTATATGTCACATCAACAAATTATAAAATAGTTATAGAATAAGTTGTGTGACTCTAGCATTACTCCTCTTTTAATGTCACTCTAGAGGAGTTCGAAGCCATACTACGTACATGACTTATACGGTGTGTTTTGTGTTATTAAACAATAATTCTTACAATTTATATTACTTTTTAGATAGTATATAATAGTCATCATTATATATTTATATTAATAAAAATATAATTTAATTAGTGTCAAAAATATAATAGTACTGATCTTATATATTTTTGAATGGAGGAAGTATAATATAAAACCTGAATTCGTACAATATATACATAAATTGCATTTATTCATCCGTAAATTCTCCTAAATACACCAATCAAGGCCGACCCTGAGTTTTTAAGGGCTTAAAGCGACAAAAAAATGGGCCTTTTACGAATTGATATTAAGATAGACATAAAAAAAATTAAGAACTTTTCCTGAACAAAAGAGCATCAATACGAAAAAATACCAAATATAATAACCGACTATTTTAATATTTTCAAAACATCATTTAGATATTACATTATCACTAAGTCAAAAAAATCCGTTCAAAGACATCACATTATCATTTAGATTTTTTCATATTTTATGGGCCTTTAAATTTAAACTGACGTGGGCTGGGCTCTTTTGTTTGGGTATGTATATACATAATACAAATACCTCTTGGGGGCCCTAAAAATTTGTCAATTTTAATGGGCCTAAAACCCGGGCACCTTGAGCTTTAGCCCAGGGCCGGTGCTGACACCAATAAAAAAATGATCATTTGTGATGTCTAAAATTCATCACATGCAAGAACTAGAAAAATTATTATGAAAGGTTTACGTGATGGCTTTAAGCAACACAATGGTCGTCTTGTATAGGCCCATCATGAAAGGTTTTACGTGATGATTTTGACAATCACGCAAATGCTTAGTGTTTTTGTGATTATTAATACAATCACATTAAAAACATGAATCTCTATTTACGGACAATTTATCCCACACTTTCGGATCTTTGTCTATTGTGGACGAGAGACTTACTCAAAAGATCATGATTGAAGTTATTATTGTTAGTAACTTAATATCTTATATACGAATAAACTTTTTTTATATTTTTTTGATATTACATGCTCCAAGGTTCTCAATTAAGACACACAACTATAAAAATCTCCGATGATAAATATGCGTACTTGCCGTTCCTTCTCAATAAATTTGCAATAATGCTACTATCACATAAAATTTTTTATATAATATTCACATACACACACATGCATATTGTAGGTCCCCGCTTGACATATAAGACCCGTAATATATATGCGTGTGTCTGTGATGTGAACATTATGTGAGATTATTTATATAATAGTAGCATTATTTATAAATTTGCATGTTATATTTTATTAATTTCTGATTAGTTTTTCAACTTTTTGAGTCACGTCGCATATTTAATTAATTTAACTATTTCATTTTATTTTATTTTTGGGTAGACGTACAATTGGATTAAATAAACATATATAGGTGGCCATCGACTCCGAGCTGACACTGATTAGCGTCATCCAATAAGTACTAAAAGATTCTAACAGAACCATGACCCAAACAAGACAAAGGATTAATTATACCCTAATAATTTCCTACTTAACTGTATAATCTATTAATTAATATGTGTATGTGACCATATTTCTTCAAATAATGTTACTATCACATAATTTTTTTATATAATTTTCACATATATATATATATATATATATATATATATATTACGGGTCTCACATATCAAGCGAAAATTCACAATATGTATGTGTGTATATGTGAGAGTTATATGATAAAATTTATGTGATAGTAGCATTGCTCTATTTCTTCATGGCTTTCTAAAAACCATTGACGAAGCTTTAAGTGAAAACTGTTGGCTAGTAAATTAACAGTTCAAATCCGGAACAGAATAGGATTTTTGTGGCACCTAATCGCTTTATTGAATAATAGGATTACGTCTTATATTTAAAAAAAAAATATTACGAATGTTTAAATCGACTATTTGATTGTTAGTTACGTGAAAAATATTAGTAGTAATTTTTTTCAGAAAATGTGTCATAAGTGAGGCTCTTTTATAATTTTCTATCAGTCTCGTATATTAATAAGGTTCGCAATTTTAATTCGATATAAATTTATCACAATACATAACAGAACTATATATCAAATTAAAACATGTACACTTATGTTATAGTTACTTGTAGATGTTTTGATTTTTTTTTTAAATTATCCTAGCGTTAGTTAAAAATGTAGTAGGGATGGAATGATAATACTCAATCAACTAAAAATAAGCGCAATGACATGTAATTTATATATACAGTGGCGAAGCCAGGATTGATTCGCAGTGGGGTCAATAATTAGAGTATCAAACAATAAATCAAAATTGATAATTATAGTAACAAAAAACGACTCAAATATATAGCCAAAAAAATATAATGTCATTGTTGTAGCCATCAAACTTATCCACAAAAATAACTAGTGGGATCAAAAATTGAGTAGGGTCAATTTAGGGCTAGATGCTTGGGTATCTAATTAAAAAATAAAATAAAATTAGTGAGGTCAAAAATTGAGTAGGGTCAATTGACCCTACATTTTCTACATAGCTTCGCCACTGTATATATATAGTGTCAGTTTACAATTATTAAAAACATATATAGATGTATGTATATATCTCTAATCATGAAATGTACTAAACAAATTATGGAGGGAGTATTTGTTATGATCACACAATTATATAAAAGGAAAATGGAATTGTAACTTAACAATATGCATGGGACAAAACTACTCGACCTTTGTTTTCAAACAAAACTTCCAACAAAAGCTAATTGCACGCACAATTAAGTATGAATCAATTTCTAATTGATAACCAAAACATAGTATATATTAATTAATTAACTATATAAAATCTTTCTTAATAGGATCCGGTTAATTACCATAAAGTTAACTTCATGGTAAGTTGGTTAATTGATCAATACAATGCTGGTACGCGGAAAAATATCACCTCCTGATCTGCGTGTCAACACTGTATTGGTCAATTGAACAAAGTTAATTTCATGCTAACAATTTATTTCTTAATATATTCACTTTGCAAATTGAGACCAATTAATAAATTCCACTTGTATATATAAGATATACGTCCAGCCTGCATGCATGCATGCATGCATATTTATATACTGCAGCATTAGGTACAGATCCACGCACGTACGTTAACTGTCCGACCGGCCGGAAGCCTGCATGCATGCATGTTTCTTGGCTTTTTATTTTGGTTTTTCATTTGTTATATATAACGAGAACGCCCTTTGATCATTGGAAAGGATGAGCTAGCCAGCCTTTACTACCCACTAGGTTTTGGAATTTTTATAAGTATATATCATTATATTATACCCTTTGGATTCTTAAATTTAAACTTTTTCCAGATCCCTTCAATGTGGAAGTGTACCAAACAGGCAATGTGTATATATGATTAAATTCGAATTTTTAATGATCATTTAAAATATTCTTTTTAAAAAAAATAACAAATTAAAATTTAATGAACTCATTAATGTAATAACCTAGTCAGAAACAAATCCTAGGTTAAATCCATTCAAATAAAATCTTAAACTACATAGTAGTCTAATAGTATATTATTTGGTCATATTAGCTCATCACATTCTCATCTAAAACGTTGAAAATACTAGTATTTGTAACTTAAAATAATAATATTATTTTAAATTTAAAAATATTTAAAATTAAATTTTGAAAAATCAATATTGAACGGAAAGAGTATAAAGTTTGAGTTTTGATTAGTATACTAGTATATTGTTAAATTATCAAAACCAAAGACCCATCACCATCTCCGGCCGCTTAATTATAATTGTCCAATCACCATCTAGCCCCCTAATTAATTGTCTTATCTACGCCGGGCCCCCCTCCGCCCCCTCCGCCGCCACCCCACCCCACACCCCTCTCCCCCGCCACCCCACCCCGTTATAAGATGATTCCCCCCTATAAGATGACGTATTGTTACGCTTATAATTTTTTTTTTTTGTTATAAAATGATATGTCAAAGTATAATTAATAAAGTGGACAAGTATTAGGGGTTATTTTTTTATACAGATGTATAATAAATGGTGCACTCTTATAGTTTTTACTAATATCATGTATAGATAAAATTTGTAATTATAATTTAACATAAATTTATTACAAACAACAGGACTCTTCGCAATATAATAACTATTCGTGCATCAAATACATATTAGAAGTGTTTGTTGAAGGTTAGTAGAGCTGCTATGGACTAAAACAGATGTATGTTAATTAAATAAAAAAAATTCAAAAGAATATACTCTCTCCGTTCCTAAAAGAATGAGCAAAGTATAATTTGCACACATATTAAAGAAAAATAAAAGTAAAAAAACGAGTTAAAAAATTTAAATTTATCCTTAGTGGCCTCGTAAAATTATATAAATTCAAATTCATACTTTTATTTTTTTATACTAATGGACCCCACTAAAACATATTTACCTTTCAGTTTACTTACTTTATCTCATCTTTTGAGAGTCAGAAAAAATTATTAAAAGGCTTGTGGGGGCTAGCTTATGGGCCAAACATGCAATGTCGAAGCTGACCTTACCAAATAGATTGTGGGGGCTGGCTTATGGGCCAAACATGCAATATGGAAGCTGGGCTTACTAAATATTATTTGGATTTATGATATGCCATTTATTCTCTATATTTTAAAATTGGCGTTTTTCACATAATTTTAAAAATAATAAAATTTTAAATTAACAGTTTATGTTAGGTAATTTATAATGATTATGATTGCGTTAATTAATATTAAATAGTTTTTCGTATCAATTTTGAAAGTTTCAAATTTTACAAATTGTTTCTAAAAATGTTAAAATGAAACACTCAAAAAAAGAAGAGGAGGGATTAATGCCGAATTGCCAACGTTAGCCAAGTCAATAAGTGATTTGATTTGGTTTATGCCGATGTTTAGGCTAAACATTGGCATGCAGATTTTGGAAATAATATCCATTTGTAAAATTATAATATTCAAAATTAATACTCCCTCTGTCCCAAAATAACTGTTTAGTTTTGACTTTTAAAGTCAAATTGACTATTTGTTAAAGCTATTTTTTGTACCATTTTTACAGAATATAGGTGAAGAGGTTATAACAAAAAAAAGTATATACAATTTATTACTAATACCAATTTTTATAATGTTAAAAATATATTTATACATGCTTAATTATTAATTTTAAAAATAGTCAATTTGGCTAAAAAAAATCAAAATTGAGCAGTTATTTTGAGACGTAGGGAGTATTATTTTATTTAAATTAATGAAAAACTACAAATACGGTCACTAGTAGTCTCTTTAGGTAATTTACAATAACTATAATTATTTATTCGAAAATCTATTAAATCTCATCCACTTTAAATTTTAGAGACAATCAAAACATCTCAACGAGTAATTGGAAGTTTTAAAAATACAAATCAAACTACACTTCTACTACCTCTGCCATTCGAAATAACATCAGCTAAATTCTCAAACCCTAGTTTTAATATATATATATAGAATGGTTTTGATTTGTATATATCCAAACATTATATTTTCCTACCTCTAACTAACTTATTAATCCCAAGTATGAATATATACAGATATATGGCTTCATTGGAAGCAAAAAGGTTGTTTAAACTTTAACCCGGAATTTGGACGGAAAACAGTCAACATATGCTCCTTGGTTTTGATATGAAAATCATAGCAAGGTACGTGTAATTACTCGTTGTGTGTGTGTGTATATATATATATATATATATATATATATATATATATATATATATATGAAAATAGATTTCAAAAAGTCTGATTTAGTTTAACTATTGTTGATAATATTTTAACGATATATTTGATATAGTATGTGAACGTTATAATCTTATCCAAACTTATGTATTAATATACGTCACAATATTCATAATTCAGTGTATTAATATACGTCACAATATTCGTAATTCAGCAGGAAACTATCGTTGTTAAAATTTGTAGATAATAAATTGTTATATATACATATATAGAATTACTTGTAGTACTATACTAGTGTAGGTGAGAATGTATTTATTTTGGTCCAGTACCAATTTGTACTCATCATTCTTCCTTTGCCATGAGTCCTTGACTAAAACACACAAAGAAACTGAGGAATTTTCTCCTTGGAGCCAAAATTTCCAGCTTAGATCAAGGAATTTGAAAGGGACAGTAGCATTTTAATTGATGGATCTACTATTCATTGAATTAATTGGATCAATCAACAATTAGAAAATTCAGACAAATTAATTATTGAGTGCTAGCTGGCTAGTGCTTAAAACCCACATTCTTTTGGTACAAAAGTCAAGAACTTGTATTTTACAAATCAACCCTCAAGATACAACCTTAGGATTGTTGTGGTCACCATAATAGCCATCTAGTTGTGGTCACCATAGCCACATAAATTATGTTACTTTTTCAGTAGTAGCCATAACCAAGTAGATATGGTATATATATATATATATATATATATATATATATATATATATATATATATATAGAGAGAGAGAGAGAGAGAGAGAGAGAGATTTTCTTCTTGTTCTTGTAAGGGATGCACAAAAGCTAGCTAAATTTTCAGATTAATATTTATAAACTGCCTATAATTAATTATGGGACATTTTTTTAGCAGCAGGCTATGGCGGCACAATAGTTGGGAGACGGATATGTCAGGGGCTCCGCTGCGGTGGCCACCACTAAACAAGGCTGCAAGAACTATTAGTACTGTCCTGTTTCTCTTGATTTTCCTTTTTGTTGGAGCCTATATTCGGATCGATTTTGTAAGTTTCAATAATTATTCAAACGTAAAACAGGCTCATATATTGTTTTTTTTTTATTATTATTATTGTTAATTACGATACCACTTTATATGATTATGTTCATTTTTTTAGTTTTTGCAGAATACAGTTTATGTTGGTGATGTTATTAATGTTACTAACGACCACAATATTCTGATCAATAATGTAAGTATAAATAATTATTCAGATATATATAACATATATATATATATATATATATATATATGAAAAAAATGTATGTATACAACTGTGTATTACAGTGTAGGCATAACCCACAAAAACCGTCGGCATAGCCCGACTAATACACACTGTATATATACATATAGCCCTATATATATATTGAGGAATGATCCATAGCAAGTACTTGTTATGAATCAAAAATGGACAAACACCATCATTACAAAAATCAGCCGACATTAGAACTAGTGGACGACGGGTTATGTCCGCTACTAATAGTAGCAGATAACATGTGTTGTCTGCTACTAATAGTAGCGGTTACCGCTGAAAATAGTACCGTTGTCTGCTACTATTAGTAGCGGACATAAATATTTTAATTTTAATCTCGGCCGTTGATTCCTATAACGAACGATAGAGATGGTGTTTGTCAATTTTTAATCTATAGCAAGTATGGATCATTCTCCATCTATATATATATATATATATATATATATATAGATGAATAATTACAATACTTAGTAGTGTATGTTATGTTGATTTTGTTTTGCAGAAAACTAATGTTACTAAAGAGCACATGAAAATCCCAGTAAAAATTGAAATCCCAATCCAATGTTCACCTAGAAATGTGACACAAGTGTGTCCATCAAATTATCCCAAAATGTTCAAATTTGATGATTCAAAAGCAAATTCGACGTGCCCGGACTATTTTCGGTGGATTCATGAAGATTTGAAGCCGTTTAAGGCGACAGGGATCACGAGAGACATGGTGGAAAGAGCCCAAAAAACAGCACATTTTAGACTAGTAATAGTGCAGGGGAAGGTGTATATAGAGAAGTTCAAGAAGTCGATACAGACTAGAGATGTGTTCACTGTATGGGGGATTTTGCAGCTTTTGAGACGGTATCCGGCGAAGTTGCCGGACTTGGAATTGATGTTTGATTGCGATGACCGGCCGGTCATCAAATCGTTCAACTACCGTGGACCTAATGCCAACCCTCCACCGCCACTATTTCGTTATTGTGGTGATCAATGGACTAGGGATATAGTCTTTCCTGACTGGTCTTTTTGGGGTTGGTACGTTTCTCATAATCTTTGACTAAATTTAAACATTATTAATAAATGTTTTAGTATTTTTTCCGTTTCAAATTATACGATCATATGATGATTATTAATTTTTAAGAGTTAATTTAAGACATTTTCAAACTTAAAATTAATACAACTCATTAAAAATTATGAAACAGTAAAACTTTTAATGAGTCGTACTTTTTAAATAGTTTACGACATTCATTATTGTATTGATTAAAATTAAAAAAATCTATGTCAATTTTGGATTTAAAATTTTTTCAAGTTGACTTTAAAAAATCAACAATGATCAAATAATATGAAATGGAGGGAGTATTTAGCATAAATCTTTAAGATCTTAGTGCATTCTTGTTTAAATAAACTTAAGGAAATAAACAAGTTTATATATATATATATATATATATATATATATATATATATATGTGTGTGTGTGTGTGTGTGTGTGTGTGTGTGTGTGTCGGGGGGGGGGGGGGGGAATGATCCATTTACAACAATGTAAAAAAGTGTCTATCCTTGCAACAAATTCCGATCGTCCATCCGGATATCTAACGACCTATGTTGCTTCCGCCCGCATTTTAATTTCTAGTATTCCGCAGTTTAATACTGTTGACGGGATAAATAGCCTAAATGCCACCCTTTGTAAAAGTCCCCAGGCTAAGTACGGCCAATTGGGAAAGGACGTCTTATTGGTCAAATTTAAATTTTTATTTAATTTCTCAGGATCCACAGTATTAAACTTCGGATGCCAAATAATAAAGATAATGCATTCAAGGAACCAAATATGGACTCAGAAATATTCTTGATTTACATTATCTTAAATTTGTAATTTCAAATCTAATATATGTATTGGATATTCGATCACTCATCAGCTAATTTAATAAGTATATTAAATCCATCAGCCGACCCTTTACTGGAAATCCCTCTCTCCGTCCAAATCTAATATTTTATTGGTACGGACCGTCGATATAGCTCATGTTCGTTTGTTCTCTTGTTTGTTGGAGTTTATATATATATATATATAGTACCTTTAATGATTTTTGTATGATTTCGACTTGTTGGTACCAAAATTCATTAAGCTAGATTAAGTTGATCATATTCACTGCCTAATAAATGAGCAATATGTGCATTGAAGGGCCGAAATAAACATAGCACCATGGCACAAAATATTGAACGAAATAAAAGAAGGGAATGAAAAGGTGAAATGGAAGGAAAGGGAACCATATGCCTATTGGAAGGGAAACCCTTTTGTTGCTGAAACCAGACAAGACCTCCTCACCTGCAATGTCTCCCATGAACATGACTGGAATGCCCGTCTCTTTGGTCAGGTAACGCACGAATCAATAAATTATGTTTGGTTACCCGACTTTGCAGCAGTAACATTTGGAGGTCCAAATACGCCACATCAATTTTGATGTATTGCATTTTGAGTCTTAAATGTCATGTTTGTAAATTAAATAAGTTGTATTTAAATAAAATACTTTAAATGTCACGTTACGTAATTTTATTTTCCTTTTTTGCCTAGTATTGAGTATGTTGTGTTTGTAGGATTGGATTTCTGAATCTAACCTAGGATTCAAACAATCAAACCTTGCAAATCAATGCACTTATAGGTATGACCTGAATTTGGTCATTATGTTCTGTAATCTAGTCCCAAAATGCGCGCACACACACGCGCACACACACATATATATATATTGTCTAATTTGTTGGTCACAAATTTAAATTTATACTATGTGTAGATACAAGGTATACATTGAGGGATATGCTTGGTCAGTTAGTGAAAAGTACATTTTAGCCTGCGATTCGGTCCCTTTGATTGTGAAACCAAATTTTTATGATTTCTTCATGAGAAGCCTACTACCGTTGCAGCATTACTGGCCGATAAAAGATGATGACAAATGCAAATCAATAAAATTTGCTGTAGACTGGGGAAACAACCACACGAACGAGGTAATTTATTGGAATTTGCAAAATATCTGCTGTTGATATTTTTCTTGTCAACGGTCTTGTACGTTCTGCATTAACTGTTATTATACCTTGGACGTGACAGTTAATGCACAAGGTACGCGACTATTAACTGAAAAAACGACAACAGCAGTAGGGTATCGCTATTAATGTTTTTTTTTTAAAATCCACTTAATTTGCAGGCGCAAGCAATAGGAAAGGCCTCTAGTAAATTCATTCAAGAAGAGCTAGAGATGGATAATGTGTATGATTACATGTTTCATTTGTTAAACGAATACGCTAAGCTCTTGAAATTTGAGCCTAAGATACCGGAAAAGGCTGTCGAAATCTGTTCTGAACTGATGGCCTGCAATGCAAATGGGACTGATAAGAAGTTTAAGATGGAGTCCTTAGTGAAGGGTCCTTCTGTGACAAGTCCATGCACCATGCCTCCTCCATATGATACGCAGGAACTTGGAAAATTCCTCAAGAAGAAAACTAATGCAATTAAGAAAGTGGAGATGTGGGAAAAGGATTATTGGGATAGTTTGAGTTAGCATTGGAAGTTGATATTTCCACATGACTTTTTGATATTTCAACATGAAAATTGTCGCTATAGATCCTATAACGACGGTTTTAAAGTGGAAATATCAAAAAGTCATGTGGAAATATCAATTTACGTAGCATAAATATGTATAGCCCTCCATGATCAGTACAAATTTTCGTACTTAAATTTGTCTTTTGTTAATTCCAATTTTAAGGGCTAAAATTTGTTACTTGGAAAAAAAACTACTGAAAAAGCCATACCTGAATATGCTCTGTGCAAAATTAACGTCTGGGAAAAAATTAATGCTACGTTTGGATTGAATGAATGAAGTTGAAAATGGAATGACTCGTTCCTATGCAATAAAAAAAAAATTGTGCTTGGTTGTTCCATTGAAATGGAACGAATCATTCTCATTCCTGTCAAATTTGTAAATAATAGTGAATTATTTTGCTCTCCATTCCTTTTCCTTATGTAGTTCATTCTTTCACTAATTTCATTCCTTTAATCTAAATGTAGTATAAGTCTTGCCATATTATTTGTTGGGCCTGGTGGAGTCTTCTTAAGGGGCCTAATGCCAGAAAGTGTTAAGCCTGTGTATAGAAGAATATGGACCTATAAGAAGTGCTAGAAATTGCTAATCCTTGCAATTGGCAACTCTTCTAGTTTTTGGGCTTAGGTGTGTTTCATGTCAAAATAATGCAAAACTCATTTAGAGCATTATAAAATATTATACTTCTGTCCATGAGAGTTTTACCTATTCTTTTGGATAGTAAGGTTTGTTTTAAACAAGTTTAGAAATAGAGCTATTATCACATAACTCTCACATACACACACATACATACTGTGGGTCTCCGCCTGACATGCGGAACCCGCAATATATATTTGTGTGTATGTGAGAGTTATGTAAAAGAATTTATGTGATAGTAGCATTATTTTTAGAAATAACCTTTTTAAATATTAAATAGGGGCATGGAAGTTGAGGGACATCTCACGTTTTTAGGTAAATTATCTCCAAAATATTATTGTTTGAAAAAATTACAAAACACTTTTATATATAATATGAAAGGGAGTGTATTTCATATATATATATATGGAGGCGGATCAATGACACTACGTTTTTTACACAATTTTGTATACAATTTTTTGATTCTTGGATTTGAACACTCTTAATGGCTAAGATTAAAACTGATTTTTAATTTATACACTATAACAACCTATATGAATGCATATATTATCATAATATTGATAATAACTAACCAAAACTTTAGTATAATTTTATACAAATGCTATACGAGAATGGATTTTAATACCTCATGCATCTAAAGTCTTATGAATAATTTTTTTTATCATTGAACCACAAAGGCTTAGTATAAATACACTATATTACCCCGCTATTATTCGTTAAATTTTTCACTCAATATTTAATAACATAAAAATAAAAATAATGAACAAAATATTATTCATCGAATGTTGGCATTGTGTTAAAAATATTATTTTGCTATTAAATATGTACTATTTCCGTTTTCAATATATAATTAAAGGTATATTTTTTTTTGTCCTTAAAAGAATAAGTTAAAAAGTACAAGGTAAGTATGAAGTCCATTAGTATAAAAAAAAATTACTCATCACTTTTTGTAATCTTATAAAACCATTAAGGATAAATTAAAAAAAATAAATTATCTCTTTCTTTTATTTTTACTTTTATATACATTTTGTTCATCATTTAAAAATCGAAGGAGTAATAAGTGAGATTGGATGAAGATTGTAATAATATATATATATATATATATATATATATATATATATATATATATATATACTAGCCGTACTACCCGTGCCTCCGGCATTACGTACGAAGAAAAGGGGAGGAGAGATTGCCGACGCTAGATAATGAAGGAGACAGAGGGCGAACTCGGGAGGAACGGAGGAGAATCTGAGAGAGAGCAATTTTTTTTCCTTTGAAGTTAAAGAGGATATAATGGACGGTGAGATTTATCCCAAACTTTGGACGGTCCTTATCATTTATTAGGGTGAACGGAAAATTCAAAATCAATTGTGTTTTGTTAATTAGATATATATATATATATATAGATATAGAAATAGATATGAGGCGTATAAATATAGAAATAGTAGATATTAATTAAGGTCAATTTCT
Organism: Panax stipuleanatus; assembly: GCA_020205555.1. NCBI lineage: Eukaryota > Viridiplantae > Streptophyta > Magnoliopsida > Apiales > Araliaceae > Panax > Panax stipuleanatus. The sequence continues at coordinate 97,785,465 of CM035123.1, read as the reverse complement.
CTTGATCCCTCGAGCTATCTAATATCCATCCTTTTTTTCCCCTCCTACGCTCTTACCAAATGAAGAAAACAATAATTCAATATCATCATCACTTTCCTTTTCCCATTCGTTTTCATATTGATGATAAGGTTGTTCCATCAAACATTGATCCGAAAATTATATATATAAAAAATAATAAAAATGCTTAACTCCGTCTTAGAAATAATCGCCTAATTAATTAATTTGAAATTCAAAGTCAAAATTTCGACCAACTTTTAGATGTTTTTCATAAATTAAACGATTCTAATTGTCAATTATTTTGATATCGACAATAGCATGCATGTTCAAATTCGAAGAACATCACATGGCTCAACTTTTATGAAATGAATGAATAATAATCCAGTTGAAAGCTCAGGAATATATATATATATATATAATAATCGTTTTCATTATTTTAATCAATGAATTACAAGCATATTGATAGTGTCACGTCAGAAAATTAATGACATAACAGTGACACGTGATTAAAAATACTTATATGTGTAAATTTTAACATTTATTTAATTAATTTTTTAAAGTAAATTTACTGACAATTTTACCCTTTTGGTATAAAAAATTAATTATATTGATTATTGATGATTATGAAATAAACTTGAAATTCAAGGTATTAATCTATATTTAAGCCTTAATTTTTTATACCAAAAAAGGTAAAATTGTCATTATATTGATTATTGATGATTATGAAATAACAAGATTAATTTTAATTAGTAGTACATTTATACATTTTAAAATGTTTACCATTATATTGATTATTTTTTAAAGCTGAATTTGTAATGCATTAAATTTATTTAAAAATAATAATAATGGTCTTATATTTAACCTTTTTGGTAAAAAAAAAAATTAATGAAATAAATATTAAAATGAGATTCAATATTACACAAGTATTTTTTAGTCACATGTCGTTGTCATGTCATCAATTTCTGACGTGGTACTATCAATCATCAGACCTAATCAAAAAAAAATTAAAAATTTAATCCTCTAATTGAAAAAATTGAGAAGACATTAATCCATAAAGTGAAAAAAAAAATTAAGAATTTAATTTCCTGATTAAAAAAAATAAGAAGACAATTCCTAAACTATATAAAAATTAAAAATTTAAAGTATTAATCCATATTTAGGTCAAAAATAAATACTTAAATATGCAAATGATGTGAATGATTGTACCGGGTTACAATCATATATATCATTTTATCGATTAAAATTGTATTTATTGTACAAATATTAGATGTAATATATTGCACTCAAATTTTTTTGAGATTTATTATGAAGCTCGAAACATTATTTTAATGAAATTAAAAGCCAAAATACTTTAAAAATGTATCATGATCCATGTAATGTGTCCTGCTTGGAAGCATTGTCAGTGGTGGAGGACCCTTCATCTCTAAACAATCTCTTGTCTTCTTCTGTCACCCGGCCTTTTATGTAGTTATTTTTTAAATAATCATTAATGTTTAAATTTAGTCAAAAGGTGGTCACAAAATGTTTTTAAAATACTGAAAGATTTTACATTTTAAAATATTTTTAATCCCCGTCTGTCAAACCAACTATCTCTTAGTATTTTATGTTTTGTTTTGGTCATTTTTGATACGCAGATTTTTTTTAAAATTTTTAAATTTCTTTTTAATTTGGATCGTACATTTCTATATTGGATGATCAGATATGTATTTGTCCGAATAATGCCATAACAATTATTTTATAAGAGATCGACCGGCTCAAATGTAAAAGTTTTAATCTTTCTGCTACTGTCAGTAGCGAAGAAAAATATCTGAATCTCCTACGAACGATCAGACATGTATTTGTCCGAATAATATCTTATCAAAAAGTATTGCGGATCACTTCAAAATTTGACAAATAAATCATGTTCTTGGAGGACAGCTAGCGGAATTTGAAGTAGGAGCTTTAGCTCGGTAACCTTTTCTAAATTGGATTCGTTTATGAGGCAGTCAAGGCTGGCTGGAAGAACATAATTAAATCATACTTATCAATTATCATTATATATATATATATATAGCATACTTATATGTTAATAATATGTTAACATATAATTATGATATATATTTATATAAGAGGAACCTTCTAAAAAATCAATACATATGTTAATCTACGAGGAACCTTGTAAAAATATTAAAATTTGTTTGAATTTTATAATTTGTCGAATTACGATTGCGACGTATATCAATACATGAGATTAGATAATATTATAAAATGGGTCAACTGTATCAAATACATGGTAAAAGCATTACTAATTAGATTTATCCACGTAACTCGTAATAAAAAAATCGATATATAAAATCGTATTATATATCATTTTCTAATTTGTTTTTAAAATTATACAAATGTTAATTTGTTTGAAATAATATATTCCCCTAAGAATTATTGTAACCGAGAAATATTTTGTAGCTCAATTAAAATTTGCGCAAAGGTGCAAAAATGCCCCTGATGTTTACCCTAAAGTCCCACTTTCACCCTGAATTTTCCCCCCCAAAAGTACCACTAACGTTACAAAAATCAGTTCAGCAAAGCCCCTCCCGTTGACAGACAAGCCAAATAAACAAACGGAGTTAGAACCTCTATGACGTGGCTGACACGTGGCAAGATTTGCTGAAATTAATTAATACAAAAATTAATTAAGGCTTAGATATAAAACATACTCTAAATAAAACAATATGTCATTTAATCAAAACAAAAAAAATACTAAAATAAAAAAAGCATAACATATTTATATCATTTAATCAAAATACTAAAATCCAAATTATTTTGTTAATTAATCAAAATAACTAATAAAATAAAACAAATTATAATTTGGTAAACTTATGTGCTTTGTAATGAAGAGAGGAGAAGAAATCGCCATTAAAGAGAAGCCCTAATTAAGTCATGGCCATCTGTAATCGAAGAGATGAGAAAAAATGAAGCTGTTGAAGAGAAGAAATCAAGTCGTCATTGATAAGTGGTTTTTATAACCACTTATTCATATATTAACTAACTTGTTTTGTTACTTAAACTCAAGTATTATTGTGTTTTTCATATGTTTTTGCTTTGTTTTATAGTTTTCTTGATTTGGAACTCTCTTAGTGCACAATTAGCTAGAAATAATGAAAGAATGCTAAAAGGGACAAGAAGCAATGAAATGAGATGATGAGCAGAGTAAAAGGATGCCAGAAGTCAAACATGCAGAGAGGTGCAGCAGAAACAGAAGCCAAAGAGCAGCCTGCAGCAGAGCGCGACCGCGCCTGAACCAAGGCTAAATGGCGCGCGGCCGCGCCGGTTCGCAGTTGACCAGAATTTTGACTTTAGCTTAAGTGGAGCTGGGCTTGGCTTGGATGATCTATATATTAGGGCTCATACTCATTATATCAGATATCTCCCCTTTGGGAGCCCTAGCTTAATATTGTTCTTCCCTTTTCTTTATATTTTGAGTAAATTATATTAGGAGTAGATCAATTCTAGGTTTAATTAGATTTGAAGATTGAAACGAGTGGATATCATTGAAGATTCAACCTTGGAGCTTGAGCAATCAGATTTGAACTTTCTATCTTTATTTTCTCTTTATTCCATATTTGTATTCTTATGATGTGTATTCAATTTGTGGATGGTAGATTTGAGTTAATCATGACTTAAACTTTATTTTGAGATTTCAATGGAACATATTGAATAGTTTATTTTGATATTCTTACATGTTGGTCTTATTGATTGTTATGAGGTTGTCTGTTATGGTTTGTATCCAATTACTTAATTGCCTAGCTACCAATTACCATGATAATCCATATGAACTTGAAATATGAAGTATGAGTTTAGATCTGACCATAGTAGCTTTTGTTTGTACATTCTACATGGCGTTGGAATGTATGATTCGTGCTGAGAATAGACATATACCGAAGCATCACTTGTAGTCAATTGAGGATTTGGGCTTAAACCCTATTTATTTGTAAATCACATAGACATATAGTGATTTAGGTAATGTGGGTGTTCATATGTATTCTATCATCTGTGGATTGTATGTGATATGGATTGGGTACATCGAAAGATGGCCTTCTCGCACTTTCGTGTTCTTGACTAACATTCTGTGGTGATTAATTTGACTTAACAAGAAGTATGTTGACTTAGATGAATAAATAGGAAAAATTGAGATCTCATATCTTCAGTAGCTGGTTTTATTCTAGGGTTAATTAGTTTTAGTTTAATTATTTAGTTTTAATCAAAGCACCTGATCAATCGTTTAGATAAGACTGAAATGGTTATGGGCTAGTGGTTTAGTGGTTTTTATTAATTAATTATCCGTGGGAACGATACTTTACTTACTCTTTATTACTTGTTGACTGTGTATACTTGCACGCATATATTGATCGGTAAAACGACCAACAGTCATCATATTCAATCATTCTTTGGTGGCGTATGTGACGCCCCCAAATTCGGACCTCCACATCATCTCGAATTCGGTTCGTTTCTACAATCTAATATAATGATACCACTAAATGTCATGTCGCACAGCGGAATAACACGTAACATATGAATAGATTACATTTATTTAATATAATCCTTCATGTCCCAAGGTTTCGCAACTTAAACATCAATTGCATCTTAAACATAGCTTAAGGATACGTAATCATTACTAATACATAATAAAATCTTATTACATTATCATAAGAGTTCTACATAATATAAAGCTACTCCGTAGCCTTGCCTTTGCCTTTGCCTTTGCCTTTGCCTTTGTCGGTGCCCGAGGGTCCGCCTTGCTCTGTCTTAACTGAAATGTTTTTAGGAAAAAAGCAAGAATGAGCAACAAGTTTGCTCAGCAAGTAATATATCAATAAGGGGATCAATATAGTTTTCAGTTTCTCAAGGTTACAACAATAAGGATAGTTCAAATATAGTATGAAGTATCAATAGTTCTCAACATCAGTCGCTAACGGTAGAAAGATATCAATAAGATTCAAAATTTAACCTTATCACAGTTCAAGAGAAAAGAATACTGAGCAGTCACTAAGGACTATGAACTTCTACTAGAATTAACAGAAATATACTGATAATCCAATAAAACAAGTACAACAGGTGATCAGCCTAAAGTACCCTACATTATGCATAACATTTAATCGTACTCAAGTGTGCACGTCGATCTCCCGACAGATATAGTTTCCCCTTCAAAGAAGGTTGTTCATCTCGGTCAATACAAGATTTTCGCACCAATCAATTGGTTTGGATAGTTTTCTAATCATGATATAGGTCTAGCCGAATCAAATGGCATAGACCGCTCTTTCAATATATATAAGAACAACTATAAGTTCAATACTCGATATTATAGTTAGAAGAATATAATCAACTTTATCTTAGCTATGAAACAATGAGTCATAAGACATAAATCATAATTTCAATGGTTTACTCGTACGACAATTAATAGTACAAGTCTAAGCAATACTCAATAAGGAGTAGGGTTCGAGAACTTGCTTACAATATCCGTTGAATAAAGTAAATGCAAGGGTTTAGGATACTTGCCTTAAGCGTAGATTATCAACCTTTAGCTTATCAATACTTCGAATTCCTATAGTAATATATTTACATGTATAGGATATTCATTAGCTAAGTATATTCGATACACAATCTCGATATGTAAGTTAAATGTACACATATGATTCTACTTTAGTCATATAACTCTATACGTATGTCATTACGTACTTATACACATGTAGCATGAAATCAGTATATAAGTCATTATGAAATCAAGTAACATAGTTATATCATGTATGGCATTATAGTAATTCATAATACTAAATCGATTATGTCTTTGGTATCCTTGGAATTCTTTTTTACAAGTTAGACATCATCATGTTACTTTATTATCACGTGTGAATATATATCAGCATCAATCACATTCTGCTTAACATATTGGAGTGGCATTATAAGTAACTGACACAAATCAGAAATAACAAAATGTCCAGATCAGATTCCAGCATGGTGCAGCTGCGCCCTGGTTAAGCCTAGGGACGGCGCAGCTGCGCTGTCCCTTGGCCAGACCAGGGTGGGGCTTGTGCACTGCTACTTCTGTCCAAACCTTTAACATGCTAAGTCACTACCACTTATCATGCATACATGCTAGAGGACTTTACATACTTGCATGACCATTCTAAGTTCATTTTACACATCATGGTCTTAGTTTGAGATTTCTAAGGAAAAAGGCCAATTGGGGTCATACATCACAAGGACTACCGTGCTTACCAAGTACACACATAAGGTAGTCATGAAATTAGTTTAGTATGCATGCTCACTAAGACCTTCATCATATACGCATAGCTAGCATCGTTATTTGCTTGAAAACTTAATCAAACTCATACTTGATTAACTTGCATTGTATTTAACAAGTTGGGTGCACAAATAGAACATTTTAGTGATGTTAGAAGTACTAGCATGCATAACAAAATATCAGAATGTATTCCTTAACATGCTCATGAACATTAATTCTTCAAAACTTTCAAGTTTCTCCTTAAAAGTCATCTTGAACTAGGCTAACATGACTTAACACATGTAAATAGATTTTAGACTGTATTTCATTCATAACCTACCCACATACACATGCTCATATGGTCAGAATATAAACATGATACCTATATGTCAAAGTTTACTTCAAAATTATAAGTCCATTTTCAAACTATAAGTTTTCCATCAATAATGTATACTAACATAGTCAAACATGTTCATGCTAGGTCTAGGTACACTACAACACATGTTAAACCTGTTATCATGCTTGTCTAAGGGATACCAACAAGTTAGCATTATACAGAAACTAACAGAAATAAAAAACTAAAACAGGTGCCTGGCGCAGCTGCGCTGCACCCTAGTACAAAATGGGCGCAGCTGCGCCGTGTCTCGGCCAGAACTAGAGAAACTTTTTGCTTCGACAGTTAACAACCCAACATCAAAATTTCCTTCACGAATCGATTATAAACAACTACATTGCAGTTCTAACTTGCATATAAGCTAATATAACAACTAAAAAACATTCTCCAATCAACTTAACATGTAATTCAATCATAATTAAGGACTTAGCAATTTCTAGAAAATGAAGAACAAGAATGTTATACCTCTGCTAAATGGTTGATATGAGTTTGCTGCTAGAATGCTTCTACAATGCTGCTATACTAACTCTCAATTCCCTCTATAATCCACTTAGCAATATCTTAGCAAAAGAAATGAAGAAGGAGAGAGCTATATTTATAGGAAAACAAATACACAGTTAATGCATTTCCACTTCAAATTAAACCAATGGGAAGAAGAATTGTATGATGGTTAAGGAAGAGTTGCTGATAGTTGGTGAATTCCATCATGATGCCCACTCCCCTTATGATGATTTGCTATAATTCTTGCTGAGTTTGAGAAGGAATAGGCTTAGGCTTTATAAGCTATACACGTGAGAAGGAATTGGGTCACTCAATTAGGGACAAGGCAAGAAAGCTCAGCATTTGCAAAATACAACACTTAAGTTATATACATATACATTATATATACTTAGGTTATAAATTTAATTAGAGGGTACACATGGATAATATTATACATAATAGCAAGTTGGGTTATACACATCCATATATAATCCATATTCATTTCCTCATACCGAATATAATTTGATTGGGTATTATCACATTATATTATCCCAACTCTATTATTTCAATTATATTAAATTATTGAAGTAATTCATCAATTAACAATTGTTTACATAGTTCATAATATTCATGAGGCACTTATTTAATGTTCACTCACACACATATTGTCATATAAGCACTAATCATGTAACTCACATAACTCATTAAACCTTACTATATAGTTTATATATAAAATAGTCTCATTTAAGTGTCACACTACACTTTATATAATATAGAGGCAACTACTATGTATTATATGTTTAACTATACCATGCTTTGCACATAACAATTAATCGAATAAATATAATCTTATTATATTTACAAATCATTTACTCATTAATATTATATTATTCACAATAACAATTATTTAATTCGTTAACGATTAATTACTCATTAATAGTCTATCATTCATAATCACAATTAATTAACAATATATTATTAGTTAATCAATTTACTTATTAATCTCACTCTTTAATTAATGTTTATAATTAATTTTGGTAACTCATGCCTGCAGAAATTAAATTCTAAGTTTTGCTACCGGCGCAGCTGCGCTGGTTTATCATACAGAAGTGGCGCAGTTGCGCCACTCTGGGGAAATTTATACTAAATTACTTAGATTGATCATAAACTTATCTTATCATCTTGCCATACTTGGCAATTCATATAAATATCAAGTTAAGCTTTTCATCACTTTTATTCTCGTGCCACACAAGGCATTCTATGAGTTTATCATAATTCTTCATAAAATCATAAATTCAATTTGGAATTAATTGAGTTAACTCATCTCATAACACATATTTATTTATATTCAAATAAATATTCGACTTTCATTAATTTATTCATTAATAATATTCAAAAATTCTCGGGTATTACAGCGTACTTTGAAAATAAAGATTTGTATAAAGCAGATCTACATCAAGTTAATAAAAAAACATTCTTTGGTGGTGTAGAAGAAATAAAAACCTCTCTGGCTTCTTCAACTTGAGACTCTTCGTCTTCGTCACCATTTTCACCATTTTTCTCTATTTCACTGTCTTCAAAATGACTTCTCAAATTTAATTCTACTTTTGATGAATCAGTTCTGAAGTTAACTTTTCTGCAACACCCACATCGAAAAAATGAGACCCATTTTCGCCAATCGGGATGAAATGATCGGAACTTGGGTTTTCTTAATTTGCAGAACAAGATTTTTGGGATCCGGAACAAGGGACATTTTGTCGGAGGAGCTTTTGACCGGCCGAAATTTGAACAGGAAAATTGCTCGGAGGAACGCCTGACTCAAACTTGTCCGATGCAAGTGACTTTTGGGGAGGATGGTTCTTGAGTTTCAATCACAACATTCTTTTTGCGCACAAACCCAGTATCATCTTCACTACAACCAAACATATCATTCTTCTTCTTTTTGACCAATTCATCAAGATTTATAAATTAATATCAAGGTTGCAGAGGGTCAATTTCATATAATTTTAAAAGGATAGGTATGCCATGATAGTCATGAATCCACGAAACAACTTGTTTTATAATTTCTCCAATAAATTATAAAGATTAATCATCAAATTCATTTGAGAAAAAGGAAGTAATAAATTATACATATATATATATATATGTATATATCTAAAATCTTTTTCCAGTACACTCTCTGTCCTGTATGCATCAAACCAAAAATTAGCCAACAACTTAGTCACCGAAGAACACCCATTAAAACCTTCAAGGGGCCTTTGTGAGAAGATTTATACTAAAATTGTATTGTTTTCCTTTTTTTCTTCATAGTGATTACATAGAGTTTCTTATAGTACAAGAGTCCTTGATCAACATGATAACTAAGAGCCATATCATTTAAGTACTGATAAACACAATCTATTCTAGAAACTATTCTATTTAACATAGGACTCATGAATGCTGTTATGATAAGGAATAACTGAATGATCAGATAACTATTCTATTTAACATAGGACTCATTGACATGTCTTAATACACCCCCTCAAGCTGGATGGAACATTAGTAACTCCAAGCTTGCCACGCAAAGTACTGAACTGCAAATAATACAATCCTTTGGTAAACAAATCAGCAATCTGGTCGTGGGAACGAACAAAATGAGTAATAAATCGACCTGCTGCAACCTTCTCGCGAACAAAATGGTAATCAAGCTCAATATGCTTCGTACGTGCATGGAGAATAGGATTTACAGTCATGTGTAAGGCACTCAAATTATCACAAAAGAGTGTTGGAGAGGCATGCTTTATACCTAGATCATTAAGAACATAGGTAAGCCACGTGAGTCCAACTGCAGCACTAGCTAAAGATCGGTATTTAGCTTCAGCACTTGATCGAGCCACAGTTGGTTATTTCTTAGAACTCCATGAGACATAATTAGCACCCAAATAAACACAATAACCACTAGTGGAACGACGAGTTAAAGAGCATCCTACCCAATCAGCGTCTGAAAAACCATATAAGTTAAATGAAGACTGAGAATGAATGCGAATACCATAGTCAAGTGTGTCTTTGACATATCTTAAAACATGTTTCGCTTGAGAATGTAATTGAGTTGGTTGATGCATGAATTGGCACACAAGATTCACAGCATATGTAATATCCGGTCGTGTCAAAGTGAGATATTGCAAGGCTCCTACAATGCTCCGATATTCATAAGGATCAACATAAGTACTAGTAGGAACAATGAGATCAAGTTTAGGAACACTTGGGGTAGGAACTGGATTAGAGTCAAGTAAGTGTGTTCTTGCCAAGAGATCAGTGACATACTTCCTTTGATTTAAGAAAAGACCACCAGGAAAGGAAGACACCTCAATGCCCAAGAAATAATGGAGTAATCCAAGGTCTTTCATAGAAAATTCGGTGCTTAATTGTGAAATAACAGTAGTTAGTAAGGATTTATTGTCTACAGCAATTATAATGTCATCTACATACAACAATACGACAAGAGTACCTTTATCACAATGGAGTATGAAAAGTGATGGATCAGCAAGACTGCAGAAAAATCCCAATGTCAAAAGATAGGAGCTAAATCGATCAAACCAAGCACGAGGAGCTTGTTTTAGACTGTAAATTGCCTTGCGCAATTTGCAAACATGATGAGAAAGAAATGGATGAACAAATCCAGGTGGTTGTGCCATAAACACTGCTTCAATAAGTGTACCATGTAGAAATGCGTTTTTGACGTCAAGTTGTTTGATACACCAACCTTTAGTAACTGCAATTGATAACACAATTCTTATGGTAGAATGTCTCACTACTGGACTGAAAGTTTCAGCAAAGTCCACACCTTCAACTTGATTATGTCCCTTAGCAACAAGTCGAGCCTTGTATTTGTCAACTCTGCCATCTGGCTTCAATTTAGTTTTGAATACCCATTTGGAACCTATGATATGCATATTAGTAGTTCGAGTTACCAATTCCCATGTTTGGTTGATACTAATAGCTTTCATTTCGTCATGCATAGCTGTTGCCCAATGCGGTTTCCTTAGAGCTTCGGCTACACTTGCAAGCTCAACTAATTATTTAGCTAGAAGAGATTGATGCATCATAGAAGAAGCAGCTTGAGACTTAGACCTCGTGATCATATGATGATTGAAAGCAGTTGTATTTGATGTCGTATCAGTCCCTTCGTCTCTGATGGGCAATTCTACTTGTAATTGAAGTCTGGTGCCTTTATTGGTGTGACTACTCTCACGAATGTCTTCACTGTCGTGTGTCAATTCATTATGAGTTTGATCTCCATTTGCTGCATCATTATTAATCACAATAGAGGGCTCATCCGTAATAACTTCGGTTGAAGCATTGACTGGTGAAATATCTTCCTGTGTTTTATCATTGTCACGACGAAGAAATTCATTAAAAGTAGACATGAAGGTAGAATCTGGAGCTGTGCTAGACCTTTCTGTAGAAACATATGGAAGAATGCCTTCATCAAATATCACATGTCTTGATATATAAACTCTCCTGGTAACCGAATTATAACACCTATATCCTTTATGCAAGTTACTATATCCAATAAAAACACATGGATATATTTTGGGTTGAAACTTATGTTTGTTATTTCCTTTAAGATAAGAAAAACATCTGCAACCAAAAACTCTTAACATGGAGTAATTTGCATGCTCACTATATAACTTACGAAAAGGAATATCATCATGTAATACTGAAGATGACAGTTTATTTATAAGAAAAACAGCAGTCATAAATGCATCTACCCACAAGAAGAGTGGCAATTTGCTATGAAAGAGTAGTGTCAAGCCTGTTTCCACTATGTGTCTGTGCTTCCTTTCTACTATCCCATTGTGCTCAGGAGTGCCAGGACAAGATATGCGCCTTACAATTCCAAATTTGCTCAAATGATTTAGAAAATCCAATTTATTAAATTCACCACCACCATCACATTGAAACACCTTGATTGATTTTAAAAATTATTTCTCTACCATGTTTTGAAATTTAATAAACACAATATAGAAATCTGATTTATGCTTCAAAGGATAAAACCATGTGAACCTTGTGTATTCATCAATAAATATAACATAGTACTTCATCAACTGAGAAGATAAAACAGAAGCTGGACCCCATAAATCACAATGAATAACTGAAATAGGTTCAACCGATAGTCTGTCCTTTAATTCAAAAGGTAATTTGCAGCTTTTACCCAACTGACAACTAACACACACAGCTGGTGATTTATTCCAACAACTAATGTCTATTTTATTCAAAGAACTTAAAAACTTCAACTTCTTAACATTGGGATGTCCTAATCTTTGATGCCATATGTCCGAAGAACCTTTTGAAGTTCTAGCTGCTGTCAAAGTTTCAAGCTTGCAATCTAGGGTATACAAATTATTCTGCCTGCTCCCCTTTGCTAGCACTTTGTGGGTCATCTGATCCTTAACAAGAAAATTCGTATCAGTAAATTCTAAATAACAGTGATTGTCTTTTGCAAGCTGACTCACAGAAATCAAATTCTTTGTCAATTTAGGAACAACTAGCACCTCTTTTAATTTTAAATCTGATGTCAGATTTGTTTCTCCAGTATGTGAAATACGAAGCAAAGACCCATTACCTACTTGAATTTTATCTAAACCACAATATGGAGTTAAAATTGAAAGCTGGCCTGAATTTTGAAGCATATAATTGGTAGCACCTGAATCCAAATAGAGATTATTATCATTCACATAGGAACCTGTTTGTGCTGCCAAGGCTTGTGGGATATTCTCAGAAGCTTGATAAGAGAAATCCCAACGGTAGAAACAAGTAAGAGCAGTATGATTATTTCTATCACAAATCTGACATTCTGCATTTTGATTAGTCTGTGGCCTCTGACTATGTTGATTAGGACGCATGAAATTTTGATTGCCACCATTGAATCCATTAAAAGGCCTAAGAGAGTTTTGATCTGTCGGTCTAAACCCACGACCTCTAGAATTAAAACCATTGTGAAATTGAGACTGACCGTTATTGTGAATAATTTCGTACATGATTTGAATTTCCTCTGAATCCACCATCGTTGTAGTTTCTTTGCGCCGTAAACACTGTGTTATACTCATGCTATGGAGTTGAATTCGCTCTAAAGCCACCACCATTGTAGTTTCTCTGCGCCGTAAATGCCATGTTGTAGTCAACCTGTGGCTGTGTCATATCTAGTGATTTAGATTCCTCTTCCCTTATGTTAAATGACCGCAATGAATTTATAAATTGTGGCAGGGTGGTATATGGTGGCTTGCTGAGCATAATTGTCCTCAAGGTTTGATATTTATGGCCCAATCCTTTTGCAAATGTTATCACCTTAGTATCCTCATCAATAGGTTTGCTAATTGCTGCAAGACCATCACAAATTCCTTTGAATTCCTTTATGTATTGGTCAACTATTTTGCCTTCCAGCTTAATGTTTTGTAGTTGGTCTTTCAATTGAAACTCTCTATCCTTTGTAGCTTGTAGATTATTCTCCTCTAAACAAAGCCATATAGCCTTTGCCGTGTCACAACCAATGATCAAGTACATACATTCCTCAGTCAATGTTCCCGGTAACTAACTCCGCTGTAGTGCATCTCTATCTTGCCACTCTGCAAAACTAGAATTTTTCGCTTCTGTTTCGTCTGTTGTCCGTAACTTGGCCACTGATGGATCATTCTCAAGAAGATCAGTCACTTTCAAGGCCCAGATCAACTGCTGCATTTGTGCTCTCCAAATCAAGTAGTTTGACAGTTTGAGTTTTACACATATCGCAATCAATTGGTGAAGTTGCGATGCGGTGAGAGATAGTCCTGCCATTTATATATATATATTAACGTAATCGATGTTGATGGTTTATCGAGAACCACAAAGCTTTGATACCATGAGAAGATTTATTCTAAAATTGTATTGTTTTCCTTTTTTTCTTCATAGTGATTACATAGAGTTTCTTATAGTACAAGAGTCCTTGATCAACATGATAACTAAGAGCCATATCACCTAAGTACTGATAAACACAATCTATTCTAGAAACTATTCTATTTAACATAGGACTCATGAATGCTGTTATGATAAGGAATAACTGAATGATCAGATAACTATTCTATTTAACATAGGACTCATGACATGTCTTAATATCATGAACAGGGGAGAGAGAAAGACTCTGAATTTTCCAATCACAGTTCTGGCAGAGAACGGAGGAGTGAGTGGAGCAGAAATGGAAAAAAGAGAGGAATCACATGAGTCGCAGAGCAGAGAACGGATTAGACTTGCTTCGACGATTTCTTTCTCTTCGATTGACCAGTTGGTTAGGGGTTTGTCCCTTTTTGGAATCTGGACCGAGTTGCCTAGTCATCATTATTTGTCCAGGTGTAACTTTCGTTTGTCTATTTGACATGACTATCAACAGGAGGAACTTTTGGTGAGCTAGTTTTTGTAACGTTAAGGATACTATTGGAGAAAAAAAATCAAGATAAATAAGTGGGATTTCGAGATAAATATCAAAGACATTTTTGCACGTTTGCTCATTATAATTTAGTGCTAGAGAAGGTAAACGGTAAATAAATGAGTCTTTGTCTTTTACTAGTAACAAAACCCAAACTGTAATTTGTGATTGCCAGCTGAGTGGACTTTTTGACTTTGACCATGATAAATCGCGAGATTTATAGTTCTATTTCGTCTGTGCTGATTATCAAGTGAGAGTTTACTTTTCTAAAATGCGCTGGAGTTGGCGAACATGATTAGTAGCGCAATATACGGAAGTTCTCCTTTTTACCCCTGGCCATGCGCCAGCGCCAGTTTGACTGTGTTGTACTCTAGAATTTTATTAAATAATGCTACTATCACATAAAAAATTACACATAATGTTCATATACACACACAAATATATTGCGAGTTCCACATATTAGGCGGGACCCCACAGTATGTATGTGTACATGTGGGCATTATGTATAATTTTTTATGTGATAGTAGCATTGTTCAATTTTATTTTAGGGAAACATTTAATCTTAAAAATTACGGAGAATTTGAGAAAGGGTCAGGAGGAAAATTAAAACAAAAATTAAGAAAAATTTACCTCCGACCTTCTGTAATGCCAACTTAAATTTTGCTGGAAATTAGACTCGAACATGTGATTAATAAAGAGAAACACCTTTAACACTAGCATGTCACATTTGATCGTTGTATTATATTCTCTCTATTTCTTAATATATGTCGTTTTAGAGTGATAAATATTAAGAAAATGAGTGTATAATATTAAATATAATGTCAATTGTCTATATTATTGAAAAAAGAGAGTTATTTATTGGACAAAAAATAATGAGAAAATTAAAATTATATTTAATACTTGGGATAATATTGAAAACTACGCAATTAATATTTAATTGAAATTCTCAAACGATAAATATTAAGAGACGAAAACACTTATCTAAAACGACATTTAAAAAAGGACGGATGAAGTACCAAAATGAGGAAAATGATATTTTTAAACTCTCAAAATATTAATTCAGCACAACATATTCATTGCACAATTATACTTGGGGATATACAATCAATCGAAAAAATTCAAAAAAATCAATCCAACCAAAAATATTACTACAAGTACAATATATTTGTTATATCACTTAATTTGTTATTTAACTTTTAGCTGAAAAATAAGTTATATCACTTAATTTGTTATTTAATTTTTAGTCCTAAAACTTATAGATTGGATTCTAAAACTAAAAATTCTTTAACTTCTCCCCCAAGAAGAAGGAAACAATGCACTGAATGTACTATTCGGAAGTGGTTAACATAAAGTTTATTTTAGGATAAGTTGATTAATTGGCCAATAAAATACTTATACGCAAACAAATTCCATTGATTAATTGACCAACTTATTAAAAAAATAACTTCATCGTAACCGGATATGCACTATTCACTTGGCTTTTCTAAAGCAATCATTTGCAGTGATGGTTAAAGCTGTAACAGCTGCTACCCCACTACACCCACTAACCACAAACCTAAAAATATTTTCTTCAGGAAAAATAATTAAAAAAAACCGCCAAATATAATCAAACTGAAACAAGACCTTCCTCAATACCCATCTTTTTCTATCCAATCTATTATCTCTCCATTTTTCTTCTTCTCTCAATCATTTTATCCATTTTTCTTTCTTCTGCATAATCTTTCTTGTTCCCTCTTTTCTACTGACAAAAAATTCTCTTTAAAAGCTAAGTTTTTCATTTCTTTGTCTTTTAACCCAACTCTCTGGCTTGCTTTTTTTAGTGTTTGCGTTCAAGGGTTGTTGCAGATTCATAGATTTTACTCCTAAGCTTATTTTCTTCTCTCATTTGATTTACCCCTTTTTGCAAGAAATAAGGAATTTTTTAAAGCGTTTTTTAATTTTCTCCTTGATAAATCCTCCATTGTAATTTGGCCTGTTAATTTCTTTCTGTGTTTCTTAATAAACCCACTTTTCAGTTTCTTGATTATTCAGTCTCTCTTGCTCTTTTTTATTTTTCCCTTTTCATTTTTTGGGTCATTGTTGCTTATAGATGAGTTCTTTCAGTTTTGGGTTCTGCTGGAAGTAGAAGTGTTCTTTAGAGAGATTGCAGAATTGCAAAGGAAATGAGTTCGTTTGCTCGAATTCTGTTGTGGGTGTGTCTGGGAATGTTTCTTGGGACTTGCGATGCCTTTGCAGAAAGTGAAGGTATTAATTATCTGTTAAATTTTGGTGTTATTTTTTCATAGATCTTGAATTAGTTACTTTTCGATATCAGTATAGTAGTTAAATCAATGTGGGATGTTATATTCATTTTTGGAAAGATCTGAGATGTTGTTGCTGATAAATCCACTGCATTTGTGTTTTTAAAATTTTGCATAAAAATTCATGTACATATTTCTGAATAAAAGTTTTTGATTCTTCACAGTTTATGCTCTATCTGCCTTCAAGGAAGCTATATATGAGGACCCAATTTCAGCTTTGTCAAATTGGAATTCCCTAGATGAAAATCCTTGTGATTGGTCTGGCATTTGCTGTTCTATAACTAGAGATCATGTTATAAAGCTGTAAGAACTTCTCTCTGTCCTTTTAATTTCATCATGTACTCAATGTTTAACAGTTAGGTCAGCTTATCAGTAAAAATTTGACTGAGAAATATTAGTTCCTAACTTGCCATGTATAGAGTTAGAGCCTAATCTGACCCTTTAATTTGTGGTGGAATTCTGTTTACAGCAACGTTTCTGGGTCATCTTTGAAGGGATTTATTGCGTCAGAATTGCATCAACTCACTTACTTGCAAGAACTGTAGGAATTCATTCTAAAGTCTACACTGTATTGAGCATTGTCTTTCATTTTATTTCTTTGCAGCTTTAGTTATTACGACATAATGTGCAAATTAAATTTAACTTTGCCAATGTTTGTAGAATTCTTCATGGAAACAGTTTCATTGGTATAATTCCCAAAGAAATTGGCTCGTTGAAATACCTAAGGGTGTTGGATTTGGGAGTGAACCTGCTATCTGGACCAATTCCTGCTGAGATCGGGAATTTAACCTGCATTACTAACGTGTAAGTAAAGTTTGACATTGGGCTTTATGTGTCCGACTATGTTATTTAGTTCTCTTTGCTAGTTTACGCTATTCTTATCTGTTTAGTTGTTTTGTTACAGAAACCTTCAGTCCAATGGGTTGACTGGGAGGTTGCCTCTTGAGCTTGGCAATTTGAAGAACCTTGAGGAGCTTAGGCTGGATAGGAATAAGCTTCAAGGAACTGTTCCTGGTAGTAATGGTTCACAAGTTGAATTCAACATGCATGGAATGTGAGTAGAAAATCTTTCACCGGAAATATCTAATTTAGTTGCTATTTCCTATCCCACTCTATGCCGGCTGAATATTTAATTTGGTTTTGTTATCAATCCTGCTCTCTTTAAGTTAATATACACTTGTGGTTTTACATTTGTTTTGTTGTTGCTGCGGTATATTAGTATATGTCTGTTGGTTAGGCTTCTATTTCACTTTTGCTAAAATAATTGCTAATTGAAAATGCATTGACAATAATCCTTCTGAGCAGAAAATAAAGATGGAAAATGAACCATATTTCCTAATCTAACTAAGGTGTTATCAGTTGAAATATTTTGATCAGCTGTTACGTATAATCTGGATTGGTAATTTGAAAATGTTTCAGATGCATGTGAAGTTTAGACATCATTGGTTAAATGTTATGTTAGCCAGATGTTGGTACATCCTCCTCCGTAATTTGAAATTTCTACATCCCTCCTACATCCAGATGAGTTCATTGGGATCTCGTCATCTAATTTTGGATACCAGTTGTTTCAGTTAATCTAAGCTTATGGATAATACTTTGGATTATTAAGGCTATTGATTATATTCTTTTCCCACTCATTTCCTGAATTGAATATTTGGGGAATTTTCTAAGGAACTTATTTTTGCCTACTTAGTAGAGAAAAGGAGGGAAGATGAAGAAGCATTACCTTGGATATATGTTAAGTCTTAGTTTGACTACTGAAATTGGGAATGGGAAACAGTAATTCCAATGTTAATTTGAAATTTAGGATTAAAATCTGTTAGCTAAAAGCTCATGCTTGTTTGCAGAAATTTGTTTAAATTCATCTTTCAATCACGAAATCTGTATATTATTACCTATCAAAAAAAAATCTGTCTAATATTTATTGTTGTTGTTGCTCTGTCTAAGTCAGCAGCTCCTATGTTGCCTTAGTTGAATATTGGTACCATACTACTACTAATATGAGCTTCACAACCTTATTCTGTAGGAAAGTATTCATGAAAAGGACGGAAACTCTTGATATGGGGAAATAATATATTGCTCTAATTCGTTTAAAAATATTAGTTTTCAACATTTTGAATAACACCATCATCATGATTGATGTAGTAAATTCTGCAAGATCGCTTGGAAATTGTTTCTAATATCAATATGGTTAGAGGCAGGGAAAATGCATTCATGAGACAAAGTCAATTAAATCCGTGTTGCATCTCTCTCTCTCTTCTCTTGCTCACTCTCTCGTTTGACATGAGACAAAGACCATATCATAATCTTTTGCTGACACTTTCTTTTGGTCAAGTCTGTGAAGAGTTGGGATGTTTGGCCTATGAGCCATGCCCTGGCTACCTAGGAGGGTTCCTTTTCACATGTATCTAGGTTCTTTTTTCACATGTATATAGGTTCTTATATTCATCTTCTTTTAATTTGCTACAGGTATGTCTCCAGTGGGAATCCTACTGGTTTATGTCGCTCATATCATTTAAGAGTAGCGGATTTTTCATACAACTTCTTTGTTGGGAGTGTGCCCAAGTGCTTGGATTATCTTCCAAGGTATCTTATACCTACGTTCTGCTGATTTATTTTTCTTCTTTATATCTTCTTTGCTCATTCAGGGTTTGTATTCAGTTCCAGCTTTCGAGGGAACTGCTTTCTGGACAGAGATCCCAAACAGCGCCCTACTCTACAATGTGGTATGTTTTTGTATGTCTCTCCTTATTATTGTATTAGCTGTTAAGTTATCTTTGGAAGGAATGCATTTGAATTTTAAAAAAACATAAGATGTCAATAAAGGCAATAATGTATGAGCGTAAGTGATGGAAATATAAAAAATTGTTGATGTTCGACTTGGTATGTTTAAAGTGTCTAATTGTTGATGTAATTCAGATGGTACTCCTCCTGCTAAGAGTCCTTCAGGAGTCAACACAAAACACCGACCTCTTGAAGATAGATCCAAGCATCAGGCTTCTTCAAAGCCACATTGGATTTCTGCCGTGGAGATAGTTTCAGGAGTCATGTTCGGTTCTCTCTTTCTCTTAGCTCTTTTCTTAGGTTTACAAAGATGTAAAGGTCAATCTTCCATCATTATCCCGTGGAAAAAATCAGCAAGCGACAACAATATGACAACTTGCATAGGTTAGGCATTAAGTATCCTGATATATTGCATCTTAATTTTCAGAAGGGTTCTCCAATTATGATCATTCATTAATCTTGTGGAATTTCGGTATAGATACTGGGATGTTAAAGGATGTACTGAGATACAGCAGACAAGAACTTGAAGTAGCCTGTGAAGATTTCAGCAACATTATTGGATCCTCGCCAGACAGTATAGTCTACAAAGGCATCATTGAAGGTGGTCCTGAGATTGCTGCGATATCCCTTTGCATCAAAGAAGAGCACTGGACAAGTTATCTTGAGCTCTATTTTCAGAAAGAGGTAAGAACTTTTCCCGAGTGCTTAAAATGAGAATACCTAGATATTGTAGAACCTTGATAGCAAGCATTAGTTATTCTAGCTACTACGTATTTCAGGTGGCAGATTTGGCAAGATTAGATCATGAGAATACAGGGAAATTGCTGGGCTATTGTAGAGAGAGCTCTCCATTTACAAGGATGTTGGTTTTTCAATACGCATCAAATGGAACGTTGTATGAGCACCTACATTGTAAGTAATAAGGGTTTTATTTATGGGGTGGTGGTTCAATATACTTCCGTTGTTAAAACCTAGAGCTTTCTGTTGAACTGCAGATGGAGAAGGATGTCAGCTAAGTTGGACAAGGCGTATGAATATTGTCATAGGCATTGCCAAGGCACTCAAGTATCTTCACACAGAAATCGACCCACCCTTTACTATATCTGAGTTGAACTCTAGTGCTGTTTATCTCACTGATGATTTTTCTCCAAAGGTATACCCAAAAAACCTCTATTGATACCATAAAGTTTCGGGCTCTTTTTTGTGGAGATGCATGAAGTACTAAATCCCAATTCCACAACTAATATACTAATGTGACCCCAATTAGTATTCTGATTCTGTTAAAAAATATTTGCTGCAGCTAGTTGATTTTGAGAGCTGGAAAACTATTATTTCAAGATTCGAGAAGAATTCTGGTGCTATTAGCACTGAAGGAGCTGTTTGTGTTCTTCCAAGTTCACTCGAGGGACGCCATCTGGATGTCCAAGGTAATATCTACGCATTCGGAGTACTTCTACTGGAACTAATTAGTGGGAGACCTCCATACTGCAAGGACAAAGGATATTTGGTAGACTGGGTGCGTAACTTCTATAGTCCGATTTTATGATTTTTTTTTATTATAGCAGTAGCAATGATGAACCAACCTGGATGTTCTCCTTTTTCAGGCCAAGGAATATCTTGAACTGCCAGAAAAAATGTCTAATGTGGTGGATCCCGAGTTGAAACATTTCAGATTCGATGATCTGAAAGTGATATTTGAGGTGGTTACCCTTTGCATCAAACCAAGTCCCACGATCCGATTGACCATGCAGGACTTATGCACCATGTTGGAAAGCAGAATCGACACTTCTGTAACTTCTGAGCTCAAGGCATCCTCATTAGCATGGGCAGAACTTGCGCTTTCGTCGTGACCAAGCCAAAAAGCTAACACGCTGTAAAGTAGAAAGAAAATATAGTTCTAATACACTTGTCATTTTTACTTGCCCATTTTTCTCCTTCAATTACCTTTGAGATCATGTAAATGTTAGTGGTGGTAAAAGAGAGGAGATTTTCATGAATGACAAAATCCACTTGTCATTGTATACCCATAGGCTGATAGACTGCTGTGTGAAATTCTGAAATTTTTACTGAGTATTGAACAGTAAAAATTTACGAATTTTTCTGTCTTTTCCATTTTGTTTAGTTTTTACCTCCATAGCTTTCAATTTGATGTACTTCAGAAAAACATACACACAGAATACATAATCAGGCTGAACTTTTCACAGTTTTACACCAATTTGAGGGGGTTGGCAAATATCAACTCCCCATGTTCTAATATCCTTGCTCTGAATGCAAGTAAGTAATACATTCACTTAGAGTGGGGAAGACAGCTGGCGTTTGCCTCTTTGGTAATGGTAGGACTTGTACTTGTTGCATGATTGGAGGAATATTAAAAGATTAGACAGGAGGAGCAGTAGGGTTATGCTGCTGGAATACATGTGATATGTCTTGCAGGCTCATTTTCCAGAGGGATCAAAAGTATTTGATAATCAAAACACTGCTTTCAAATGTTTGAATTTTGACTAAACAATTTCACCCTTCTTATCCTAGACTATGATAGCTTTGCTGCTACCTTATTCAAACCTGGACTTTCATTCTTTATAAGAGGACCTCTACAAATATGAACAAGCACATCCCTTCCAACTTTGAATAACAAACTTTTTTTTTAACTATTAATGGTAACTCTTTTGGAAAGACGTGTAACTTTTTGTAGTGACAACTTTTTTAGAAAGACGTAAAATTTTGCAATTATAATTCGACAAAAATTTATCGCAATACCATTGTTATAATAATAATCAATTTGATTTAACTCATAGCTTTGAATCACACTAAAACTTGAATGATGCTGCTCTTATATGATGTGCAAGGGGCACATGCTCAGCCAAACGTTCTTCATCAAATAATTATGAATAATTGCAGTTTTAATTTATGCATATTAATTATAATTAAGAAATCATAGAATAACATGAGGTTGCATTCAGGCCTTGACTGAAACATTCATGACAAATATTAATATTATTATATTATAGATGCTCTGTATTATCGTTTCAGAGGCAACTTGGGTTTCAGCATTCAAACAACCAACAAAGTTTCAAAGCCAAATTCTCGACACAAAATTGTATATATATATATATATATAGTCTAATGCTTAGAACGAGAATAATGATTGTCATTAGGATTCCTCTTTCCACTGAAAACTGACAAGGCTTTCCTTACAGGAGGCTGCAGCGGAGCTCTCTTATCAGTATGGTGGAGAAAGATGTGATTTGTGGCAAATATGTCGTCTTCCTACAAAATGATATGCATAGAAGCCCCAAGTTTAGTTTAAACAACAATAATTATTTGACAGGTTAGTTTAAATAATATAAATTTGAATTGCAGCGAACCCAGAGATACCAACACAGAAAAACAAACCGAGTAAAACTAACCTCTTTACTCTTCTTTTTCGTCTTGGGGTAAAGAAATTTTTGTGGTAATTGATCTTCACGTAAAACAGGGTTTTTGGTAATGGCATCTCTTCCACCTTGGGGAATAGGCAGTGAAAACTGCACATGGATGACCATATTGCAACATCAATAAGAAGCGACGGAGTGACAGAAATCAAGAAAAAGCATCAACCATAAGCCCTAGTGCCATACATCACCACCAGAATTCAAGCATCAAATATCTTCCTAAGGTATTGAGCACTGTCAAGTAAGCAAATTCATGCTCACACTAATGAAGAAAATAGCAGGACTAGAGTTCATCCTCGAGTTTCATTTTTAAATAGGATGACTTTACAATTAACACATCAACCAGTTTTATGCTGAACTAGACTGAAAGGTGATGGTCAACCAATTTCACATCTTCGCATTCACATAAGAAATTCTAATGCAAATATACCAAGATCTGAAACATGCTTCTTTAAATACAAAATAGTAATCCATCCTTTTCAAAAGTAGAGATGCATTTTTAAAACATACCACTAAAATTAATTAGAAATGTAGTAGTAGGGACAAGATCGTACTCAATATACCTTAATAGAAGTAATGGCATGTGAGGAACATCATGTCACTTTATAGTCTAAAAATGAAAATGCATCTCTAATGTCGGAATGAAGGGAGTATGTTCGAAACATTGTCACAGAAACTCCATCATGGATCATCAGTAGTGTTCACTTTTTTTACCAACAATTATATGTAAGTTATTATAAAATTAATCGTATGAAACTTATCACCAAAAATGTAATCCCAATAGAAACCTTTTAAATTTAACCTAGTAGTTAATACGCAATTCAGCCATTTAACCAATTGAATTAGTGAATTGTTATCAAGAACCTTCCCCAAATTGATGTCCGGATGGCTATGATTATTATGGTTAAATTCCTCCTTACTGCTTAATAGTGAAATAAATCCTCATATACTTACTTTTGTGCCACGCAATGAAATACGTGGCCGCCGAGCTGCAAGGACAATGCCATTTTCACCAACTGTAACAGCTACCTTGCGTAAAGTACCCCCATTACCACACTTAGGGCAGAAGATTCTACCAATTTCTGTAGTCACCTTGTAGC
Source organism: Panax stipuleanatus (assembly GCA_020205555.1). Taxonomy (NCBI): domain Eukaryota; kingdom Viridiplantae; phylum Streptophyta; class Magnoliopsida; order Apiales; family Araliaceae; genus Panax; species Panax stipuleanatus. The sequence goes on along the minus strand of CM035123.1, from coordinate 97,761,285 downwards.
ATGCATGGCATTTTAGAATCCATCTGAAAATATGAACATAATTACTACGTAAGCGCATATACTCGTCCACTAGTAAGATACCCCTAACAATACTAAAGAAGATTATGCCTACTAACAGGAACAAATTTCTCAGAAGTTCAAATATAGCTCACATAATAACTCATAGTTTGCAACAGATATATGGAGCAAACAAATCCATGATAAAAACCATATGCACAAGAAAACAAAGTGCCCAGTGAAGCTCGCGTATATGCACCATGACAAAATAAAAGTAAAAGATAAGATACCTGTGAAGCTCACGTATCTGCATTCCTCCAGGCGCTAACAAGCGTAAACCCATCTGCAGAAGAACATTTTGCATTGCAAAGTCACTGGTTATACAAGCCACGCTAGAGTCGGATAGGGATCTTAGCATCCAGCTCTGTTCACTACTATTATCATCCATAAACGATGAATCAGCACTTTCACTGATCTGGCTTGTGAAATCTTCAGCTTCATCTCCTTCATCAGATATATTTCCACAGTTATCAACAGGTTCCATAGAGTTATTAGAGTCAGGTCCTAGAGGGGAATTCCTCAACTCGTTACCATCTTGAAGAACCTTCAATGAATCATCTTCCAGCCTCATTTGATTAAAAATTGTGGCAAGATCTCCCTCTCCTGTTTTCCCTTCTGTTATTTTACTTCCCTCAGAATTCCCATTTTCAACATGTGTTTCATCACAACTCTCGTCCATCAGCAGATCCGGGCATCCGGTGTCCTCATGATTGTCATTTCCCATGTTAATTGCTGTATCTTTCTGACTATCTTTCTCAGCTGTTGCCTCATACATTTCACGTCTAGCCTTTCGTCTAAGAAATCTTCTATGCGTACTTCGACTGACGGCAGGTAGCCAATCATCAGCATTATCGTTGGATTCTCCCAGAGATGCATCAATTCCATCTGCAACCATCTTTTTTCCTTCGATACTTGCCTCCTTTTTCTTAGGCAAATATTTCCTAGATTTATTAAAACTACCATCACCGGCCTCTTGGACTTCAGAATGAGATTCAACTCCATTTCCCCGTGAACCATCTTCCACACTATGATGTTCATCTCCGGGAATGACATTCAAATTCAAATCTTTCAGAGGGAGGATTCTTGAATCAGGGGTTGATCCATCCCCATTTGCATGTTCTAGCGCTTCCCACTCTTCCAAATTAGGAACATTGGAGCCCCAGCCAGGCAAGTCTTTCTCAGGGAGCCTCTTCACATTAACCGTATGAATAGGGGGAGGGCTGTCTCTAAGATGTTTAGTTCCGTGGATCTGAGCCTCTAATGTATAAGTCAAAGCAATGAGCTTGAGATCAACATCTGACAGGGTTTGCAGATCACCAGTAGCCCTCGCAAAGTTGATGACTGCCACAGCATATACAAACTTCAATAGAAATTTCAACAAATGAAATACCAAAACTTTGTCATCTATTATTAACCCCAAACGTTCGATCTTCAGCAACAAATAGAACCATTATGTAAAAGTTAACAATGAGAAAAGCTAAGTTTCCCTAATTACACAACCACTAATGACTCAACAGTATTGTTAAAATTAATTGACAAGTGAAATCCCATTATTTTGTAAGTTGAATAAATCTTTGATGTGCAACATCAGGAAGTGCACATATCAAGTGGCACTACTTTAACAATAATTGATCACCATAAAATACAAAACCTGCATCTACGCAAAAGATAGTTCCACAACAAACTTCTAAATAACTCAACAATGAAAACTAGTAGAATCTTTGAAGACTACAGCTTTTTAATGTCTCTTCCTTATGCACTAGAATCCATCATCTCCATTAGTGTTACTTTGGCATTTTCTTATGAGCTTATATAATAAAGTGCTTCTATCTACTTTTGCTTATAATTTGGAGGAAGCATGAGTCAGTAATCTGTACTCTTTGGCGAAAGTTTTCAGGTTTATTAAGTCTTTATTTAACAAATTTCATTTTACTGATATACTTCCATATAAGACGAAACTACATAACCTAAGTGATTCATTTCATTTCCTAGTTATCTCCAAGTCAACCATACAATTTTTTCCAAAATATAAATCCGTTACAGGTGGATAGGGGGAAAATGATATTCTCAGAGCTACATTTTTTTAGAGAAAGAAAATCCATTTCCCTTCCCATATCAGTTAATTTTTATTACCTCCCTACTTTAGTTAATTTTTGTTCACAAAAAACACATCACTTGAACCACTCTTTGTGGACGTTCTTCAACAGTATCCCATAACATACATAGAAATTAGAACGACAAGCCTATAAAGTTCAATCCAAAGTTTTCTATTTCTCATAAGCTTCCACCATATTAGCAAATTTTCAGCCATCCTTAAATTACTCACTCTGTTCCAGAAAAAGAATCCCATTTGCAAATGTTCTTTTGTTCCAAAAAAGAGTGCTCTTTTATGGCTAGTTGTATAAAATGACACAATGTAATCAATTTTTTTCATCATAATTTCATTATCTAATAAATTATTATAACTAGGTCTAGGGATAAAACAACGAAGAAAAAAAACCATCATTAATATTCACAAATTTTGCAAATGGGACTCTTTTTGTGGAGTGGGGGAGTATTAATTTGTACACAAATACATTATGCTTATGTATTCAATTGACAAGTAGGGACCTTTTTTGAGAGAATCAGGGGAGGGTTCCATGGTATCTACGGAGAAAGGTAGCAAATTGAGACTGTGACGGGACCTTGGGTCACGGACCTCGTCGATTACTTCCGAAACGGAGACGAACTTATCGGCGCGGTTATGAAGCTTCTCCCCTCCTTGTATGATGGCGTTTGCGTCCACCACAGCCACGGCGATGCCTTTCGTCGACTTGCAGTTGCCGACGAATATTCCGTCGGCTGCGGAAGCTGCGGGATGGCCATTTCGTTGTTGACTTGGTGGTGGTGGCTGCTTGACTATGTTGCTCCAACATGGAGTGGGTTTAGGGTCTGGCTCCATGGTCGAATTGAGAGAGAGAGAGGGCTAGACAGTAAAACCCTAGCTATCAAACACAGCTTACATAGCCGCGACCTAATTTGATATTTACGTCCTATTTTTAATTAAACTAATTTTTTGTACAGTAAATTAATTATAGAATTTAATTTTTATGTTTAAATTATCTTCACTTAATAAATTGCTTAACTTTATTTAATTATTAGCGTTATTCAATTGATGATAATTTTTATTTATTTAATTATTATGATAGTAATAATATTAATAATAATTAAAAAATAGTTAAGAAATAAGTTAGAAAAAAAGTCCAAAGCAAAATTTGTAAATATTAATATTAAATTTTTATTTCATACTTATTTTCAACTTTATTGACTATTTATTTTGATTTAATGGCTAGATAATGAATTTGTGATAATAAAATTAAGAATTAACAAACACAGAAAAAAAGCTATTTTTGTTTTTTTTTATGTGTAAATAATATTTCTCACTTATTTCTTAAATGTTTTATAATAATTATTAATATTATTACTATCATAATAATTAAATAAATAAAAGTTATCTTTCAATTGAGTAACGCTAATAATCAAATAAATTTAAACAATTAGATGTTTAGTTATTTATCAGTGAATGTAATTTAAACATAAGAACTAAATCATATAGTTAATTTACTGCACAAAGAGTTGGTTTAATTAAAAATAAAACCCATTTGTGAAAATATTAAACTAACTTATGAAAATATCAATTCCTTATATATCACTGAAAAAGAAGCAACGAACCACCACGTTGCATAGGCATCCTTCTTAAGAAGTGCACCCACTTTAAGAAGAACAAATTTTTAGATATTTCAGTTAATGTCGGCTACAACTTATAAGTTGGTCAAACTAATTTATAAATTATTTTTTATTATATAAAAAATATTTGATAACCACTTATTTTTTAACTTATAAATTGAGTTTTAAGTCAAAAAAATAAGTAAGTACTTGTGACTTATTTAAAAATGACTTATAAGTCATTTTTAAATAAGTTAGTTTGACCAAATGTAATATCTATTTCGTCCATCTTTTTATTAATATCATTTTTAGTAATCTTTATATTTATTTTAACTTATAAATAATTATGAGCAAAACATCTTCCTAACTTATTTTAACTTAATTTCTGACTTATAAGTCAAATTAGTGTCAAACGTTTTTACTTATAAGTCATAACTTCAAACAACTTATAAATCAACTTATATTTTAACTTATAAGTCATTTTAAAATAAGTCATTCCCGAACATACCCTTATTCTATAAAAAAAATAATTAATAAAAAATTAGTGATATTTCCAAAATTATAATTAAAAATATATTTTATTTCAAAAAGATAAATGTTATAATTAATATCCAATAAAATTAATTAGGAATAGAGAAGAGATAATTGAGAAAAACTATTTTTAATTAGAAGCATATATTAAGCAAGTGAGATATTATTTTTAATTAGAGAATTTTTGGTGGAAAACAATATTTTTTGTAGTGGTTTAATTCAAAATATATCTTTGAATAGATATCTAATTAAGCAAGTGAGATATTATTATATTATAAATTATAAATAGAAATATATCTTTAGTACAAAATATGTCATAATGAAAAGATATTTTATCAATGTAGGCTTGCATGATATGGATGGTAGTGTACCTTTGCTTCTGGTTCGCTGTTGTTGAGGTAGATGATAGTGGTGGGGTTGAATTCGTTTAGTTTTATTTAATTATTTTGTAATTTACTTTTATTGATTAGTTTAGTTTAATTATTTGTACTTTTATTTTTATTGTTTGATTTTTATTTAGGCTTTTTCTTTATAATTTAATTGTTGTTAGTTTTTGTATTTTTTTTGGTAGAAAGTTAGTTTTGTATTTACTTTACCCTTAATTTTAAAATGTAATGTTGTATTACATTTTTGCCCTTTTTTTTCAATAAAATTGCCTCTTTATACACAACCGCCGCCATGTCACTCGTCAAAAAAGAAAGAATAAGAGTTTAATGTCTTGATTGTAAAAATTAAAAGGACAATCACTGAAGTGAAAAAATTTAAAGAGTTTAAAGTAGTGTTCGATAAAATTGAGTAATTATAATCTGAATGGTTAATCTTAATAAATTAGGATCATTTGAATAAAATAACATCTGGATTTAAAAAAAAAATTAGATAACTAAAAAGTGTATAACATCTCAAAGTTTTTTTAAAAATTTATTTGAATGATCTTAAAATTTGAATTTGAAAGAGAACAATATTTATTGAGACTATTTTTGACCATAAATTTTAAATAAACTATTAAGAAATAACTCTTAATAGTTCAAATTTGAATTTCTATCTTAACGATTAAAAGGCAATTTTTTTTTTAACCAAACAAGATTTGTTTGGTGAATTAAGAGTCTTTTAGACACAAACAAACACCACCTAAAATAAATCAAGGCAATTAAGATAATGATTGAGGTGTTCGAACTCGACCATAATTCATCCCCTATATGTATTGCAACTTCTATCAAGATTAAATTCATACAAACCAACAAAATTATTAAAGATAATTGTTACTATATTTAACAAAATAAAAATAAAGCATAATTATTTTAAAAAATATATCAGTTTTCATTATTTACTATTTTAATTATATTATTTTTCATATTAAAATGCATTTTTATCACGTCCAAAAGGTAAATACAATTTTAATTATACAAAATTTAACTATAAATTTAGAATACTACATGTAAGCTAATTAAAAGCATAGTTTAAAAATAATATTCACATACCATTGTAGAAAATTGCATCAAAATATTCTATAAAATACCTCATATAAGTAATATTCATTCAAATATTACTTATAAGTAAGACTAATATAAATGCTGATATCATTTTACAAATTAATTCACAAATAAATGTAGACTAATATAAGTAATATTCATACAATTTTATCACAAATCACAGCAGAAAGGGGAAAAAAAGGGCAAAGGAAGAAGAGGAGTAGAAGATGCAACAGATGGAAAGTGGGGAAGATGAGATTATCTGTTCAAAGTGCTACTTTGTAACTGTTATGAATACCAATGTGAGCTTGTCATATGGACAGATCCCACATTGATAGTATGAGATATTAATGTTGGGTTGATATAGACTTTGACATTCCCTCTTGAATAGCTAGCTTTTCAGGAAGAAATAGGAGTTTAAGCCTATATCGTAACATTTGGTATCAAAGCAGACGATCCGTGGAACTACCGGCTAAGCGGAAAGGGTTACCTAGAGGCCAAATTTAAATACTGCCGTGAACGTCGGTAAGGAACAGAATGCATAAAGCAGATTCCCCCTTTGCTACCATATCAAAGTAATTTGCAACTTTGATTTTAAGAATGAATTCCTCCTCAAATTTGACTCAAAAAAAATTTATTACAAATTTACCGCTGCTTCTTATGTGTACCCCCATGGATTCCATTGGTCCCGACACATCTCATCTATACCCTGAAAAGATCCCCCATTTTTGTTGTCAGTATAAGAATGAATGTATTATCCAATTGAAACTAGTTGTAGATGAAACTATTAGGTAAATATTGGTGGTTAACATACCCCGCAGTACCGTCAGGTGTGGGATAATCAAGGGGAATCTAAAATGCACAAAACCATTAATTGATCAGGATACACAAATATCACAAAACTAAGATGGAGGCCTGAAAATCACATATTGAGTTGTATGTTTCAATACAAGGAAATTATTTATACACATACCTGAGGAGCCACAACAGTCTTCAAATAATGTGACATATCACCATTGCCAATAGAGGGTACCTTTTGTCCGGGTATATCAACCAAACATCCAATCTCAGTGCTACTAATGCGATATAACAAGATGGGCGAAGGATTTGCTAGGATAACATGTCCATGATTTGGATAAATAAATTGGATTTCAACCTGTATAAATAAATTGAATTTCATTAGATTAATTCAGTAGAAGAATACAATAACAAGATAAAGAACTAATATTATTGTGGGTTGCAGAGAGAGCGTCGCAAATTTGAAAAACAACCATCACACACGATTGTGAGAGGAGCACATGCTGTCAATTCTTGACCAGTTTTAGTCCTATAGTTCAGAACCCAATTTCTCATGATCAAATCAAAGTCATTCATAATTTCAATAAATTTCCCAAATGGGTTCGGAAAAAAAAACAATTCAACATACTCGACAAGCAGAACCCAACACGTCTTGTATAAAGTGATTGATCCGAGATGGATCACAGCAGAAAACCTATACAAGAACCCAATTTCTCATGATCAAATCAAAAACCAATAATTTCAATAAAAAAAAATCAATATAATGAACATACTCATTCTTGGAAAATAATTCTCCAAATCATCCTTATTCCTAATATCGCCCTGCAACCAAACGAACACCACATAATATTTCACTAAGAAAGAAGGAAAAAAAACAAGAAGAAAAATTAACAAAATTGAAAATTCGAGAAGAGCAAAATTAAAGAAAATTACCCAATAATGGAATTGAAGATTCTCAGGTCCAACGAAGTCTTCTTCAACCGCATTATCAAGAACCCTAAACCCTACAGAGCAGCTACTTACCCGATGGCCTCTTCTTGCCGTGAGCCTTTCTAAAATGTTGTTCCCTCTCAGATTCTGTGTAAAAGCGATTCAGGCATTTGCCACATTCAAACTTTCTCCATGTCTTGGAATGTATGTCGCGGATGTGGCATTTGAGGCCATTATCAGTGTGAAAAGACTTCGTACAAAGAAAGTAATAGGCCATCGCATGTTCTAAAGAATAGTAAAGAGACGAATTTAAGAATGAAAGAGACAGGGTTTTCTTGCGCTGAAAGAAGAACAGAGTAATAGTAAAGAGATGAATTTAAGAATGGAAGAGAAAGAACAGAGTGCGTTGAAACTAACAACGTTATGGAAGAGAAAGAATATGGGTTTCTCTCTCTCTTTTCTTGTGATTTCGAATGAAGAACAGGGTTTTCTAGCGCTGAAAGAAGAACAGGGTAAAGAGATGGATTTAACAATAGAAGAGAAAGAACAGAGTGCCTTGTGATTTCGATAGAAGAACAGAATTTTCTTGCGCTGAAAGAAGAACAGAGTAATAGTAAAGAGATGGATTTAAGAATGGATTGAAACCCATATTCTTTCTCTTCCATAACGTTGTTAGTTTCAACGCACTCTGTTCTTTCTCTTCCATTCTTAAATCCATCTCTTTACTATTACTCTGTTCTTCTTTCAGCGCAAGAAAATCATGTTCTTCAATCGAAATCACAAGGAAAGAGAGAGACCCATAGTCTAACTCTTCCATAACGTTGTTAGTTTCAACGCACTCTGTTCTTTCTCTTCCATTCTTAAACCAATCTCTTTACTATTACTCTCTGTTCTTCTTTCAGCGCAAGAAAACCCTGTTCTTCAATCGAAATCACATGGAAAGAGGGAGAGAAACCCCATACTTTTTCTCTTCCATAACGTTGTTAGTTTCAACGCACTTTGTTCTTTCTCCTCCATTCTTAAACCCATCTCTTTGCTAATACTCTGTTCTTCTTTCAGCTCAATAAAACCCTGTTCTTCAATCGAAATCACAAGGAAAGAGAGAGAAACCCCATACTCTTTCTCTTCCACAACGTTGTTAGTTTCAACGCACTCTGTTCTAAACCCATCTCTTTACTAATACTCTGCTCTTTCAGCGCAAGAAAACCCTGTTCTTCAATAGAAATCACAAGGAAAGAGAGAGAAACTCATACTCTTTCTCTTCCATAACGTTGTTAGTTTCAACGCACTCCGTTCTTTCTCTTTCATTCTTAAACTCATCTCTTTACTATTACTTTATTCTTCTTTCAGCGCAACAAAACCCTGTTTTCCAATCGAAATTACAAGGAAAGAGAGAAACCTATATTCTTTCTCTTCCATAACGTTGTTAGTTTCAACGCATCTTGTTCTTTCTCTTCCATAATGTTGTTAGTTTCAACGCAAGAAAATCATGTTCTTTCAGTGCAAGAAAATCATGTTCTTCAATCGAAATCACAAGGAAAGAGAGAGAGAAACCCATATTCTTTCTCTTCCATAACGTTGTTAGTTTCAACGTACACTGTTCTTTCTCTTCCATTCTTAAATCCAACTCTTTACTATTACTCTGTTCTTCTTTCAGCACAAGAAAACCCTGTTCTTCCATCGAAATCACAAGGAAAGAGAGAGAAACTCATATTCTTTCCCTTCCATAACGTTGTTAGTTTCAACGCACTCTATTCTTTCTCTTCCATTCTTAAATCCATCTCTTTACTATTAATCTGTTTTCTTTCAGCGCAAGAAAACCCTGTTTTTCCATCGAAATCACAAGGAAAGAAAGAGAAAGCCATATTCTTTCCCTTACATATCGTTGTTAGTTTCAACGCACTCTATTCTTTCTCTTCTATTCTTAAATCCATCTCTTTACTATTACTCTGTTCTTTTAGCGCAAGAAAACAATGTTTTTCCATCGAAAACACAAGGAAGAGAGAAACCCATATTCTTTCCCTTACATAACGTTGTTAGTTTCCACGCACTCTGTTCTCTCTCTTCCATTCTTAAATCCATTTCTTTACTATTACTCTGTTCTTTTTTCAGCGCAAGAAAACCATGTTCTTTTTTCTTTCTCTTTCCTTGTGATTTCGATTGAAGAACAGGATTTTCTTGCGTTGAAAGAAGAACATAGTAATAGTAAAGAGATGGATTTAAGAATGAAAGAGAAAGAACAGAGTGCGTTGAAACTAACAACGTTATGGAAGTGAAAGAATATGGGTTTCTCTCTCTTTCCTTGTGATTTCGATTGAAGAACATGATTTTCTTGCACTGAAAGAAGAACAGAGTAATAGTAAAGAGATGAATTTAAGAATAGAAGAGAAAGAACAGTGTGCGTTGAAACTAACAACGTTATGGAAGAGAAAGAATATGGGTTTCTCTCTCTCTTTCCTTGTGATTTCGATTGAAGAACATGATTTTCTTGCACTGAAAGAACATGATTTTCTTGCGTTGAAACTAACAACATTATGGAAGAGAAAGAACAAGATGCGTTGAAACTAACAACGTTATGGAAGAGAAAGAATATAGGTTTCTCTCTTTCCTTGTAATTTCGATTGAAGAACATAGTTTTCTTGCGCTGAAAGAAAAACAGAGTAATAGTAAAGAGATGGGTTTAAGAATGGAAGAGGAAGAACAGAGTGCGTTAAAACTAACAACGTTATGAAAGAAAAAGAATATGGGTTTCTCTCTCTCTTTCCTTGTGATTTCGATTGAAGAACATTGTTTTCTTGCGCTGAAAGAAAAACAGAATAATAGTAAAGAAATGGATTTAAGAATGGAAGAGAAAGAACAGAGTGCGTTGAAACTAACAACGTTATGAAAGAGAAAGAATATGGGTTTCTCTCTCTTTCCTTGTGATTTCGATTGAAGAACATGATTTTCTTGCGCTGAAAGAAGAATAGAGTAATATTAAAGACATGGGTTTAAGAATGGAAGAGAAAGAACAGAGTGCGTTGAAACTAACAACGTCATGGAAGAGAAAGAATATGGGTTTCTCTCTCTTTCCTTGTGATTTCGATTGAAGAACAGGGTTTTCTTGCGCTGAAAGAAAAACAGAGTAATAGTAAAGAGATGAGTTTAAGAATGGAAGAAAAAGAACAGAGTGCGTTGAAATTAACAATGTTATGGAAGGGAAAGAATATGGGTTTCTCTATCTTTTTCCTTGTGATTTCGATTGAAGAACAAAGTTTTTTTGCGCTGAAAGAAGAACAAAGTAATAGTAAAGAGATGAATTTAAGAATGGAAGAGAAAGAACAGAGTGCGTTGAAACTAACAATGTTATGGGAGAGAAAGAATATGGGTTTCTCTCTATCTTTACTTGTGATTTCAATTGAAGAACAGGGTTTTCTTGCGCTGAAAAAAGAACAGAGTAATAGTAAAGAGATGGATTTAAAAATGAAAAAGAAAGAGCGTTGAAACTAACAATGTTATGGAAGAGAGAATATAGGTTTCTCTCTCTTTCCTTGTGATTTTGATTGAAGAACATTAATAATTATCATAAAGCACCATACAACAAGCAAAAGTAAATATTTCAGAAGGATTAATGATAGACAACTCATCATCTTAGTCTTGTTCCCAACGACAATTCACAAACAATGAAGATTTGAAAGCCAAAGAAACAAATTAGAAGAGGGGGACCAAAATTGATCTTATTATTACGAACAAGAAATGTTAATTTTTAGCTAAACTTCCTTGGAAATATGGATTTCAACATTGTCAAAAGTTGTAAATGGTAATTAAAGATCGAGCAGCAGCAGTTTGTAAGAATAAGCAAGATAAGTCACTCGTGATGCTGTTTGTTTCCAAGAAAGTAAGATATTCAGGATTAATTGCTATGGGTGATGAATGCTAGTAACAGGAGTAACTTTGATCTTCAACACTTGAGCATTTCATCGTAATATGTCTGTAACTCAGCTTTACAACTTGTTCAAGGAAAAGTAATCTCACCAGTCTTTTGGTTATACTTGTTTTTGATGGGTGGGCTATAGCTTATGTGTGTAATGACTAGGATTCAATAAAAATTTCTTTTTTCCGTGTCACTATTCCATGTCAGCTTTCTCTCTCCTATGTGTCAAATTCCGTTAAAAGTTAAAGGACTTAATGGTTTTTGTAACGGTTTGTAAGAAAACCAAAGTTCAGTGAGCAGACTGTAAAAAAAAAAAGTTTAGTGACTCATATGTAAGTTGACCTAAAGTAGAGGGACCAAAAAAGCATTTATCCCTGCAATTAAGGCATTCAAATCTTTAGTAAAAGAGAAGGTATATAGCTAAACGATTTCCAAAACCATTTCAAATCTTAGTTGTCCTACTTAGATCAATAACAATCATCTCTTTTTTTAGCATATCAACTCCGATAGTAAATTCTCATTGCAAATACAAACATGAATAAAAGTAAGTCATATAATCTAAACAATCATAAACATATTAATTATCCACAATAAGTACAGGAGCAAAATTTTATGAAGAAATAATATAAACTTGTACCCATAAGTCAGTTAATCATAGTTTGATCAAGACAAGTCGGTAAATTCTTTTATCAAGACAAGTCGGTATGACCAAAATTTACCCATGACACAATAAACTTTTACATTCTAAATTTCGCCATGTGTAAATTGTTTGTACAAATCAGTTAGTTGAGCAAATACCTGGTTTTCATTTATCGCAATGGGTGAACATATAATCAGAAGAGTCCAAGAAAGCCATTAGCAATTGAGATGCTTGTGAATTTTACATAAAATAGGTAGAATTTGTCAAATATTTAGGTGGAAAAACAAACCTCAAAATAAGATCCAGAAGTTGATAATTCTAATGCAGGAAGTTGAAGCCCATGCTCAACAGCTTCTCTGGCTACCTATGTCCACAATATATCCACAGCAGCCAACAAACTCAAAGAAATCACAATATGCCTACAATAGCAGTTTCAATGGAATTAGACATAAACCAAGTCCAAGAAAACTGAGGATTCCCGTTCAAACAAAGTAAGTGATTAGGAACCAAAAATAGCTAAGCAAACAAATCATGCATTTCTAAGAAAACCATCAGTATTAGCAAGGCCTCACAAATAAAATAGAAATACAGTTGTTATGTCTCTAACCTGGAGTACGCACAAGCTCAGAAGTGATTCTAGACAAAAAAAGGCAAACCCAACTAGGTAGAAAATCTGCAAGAAAACAAACAGACATACATTATACATTATTTTTAGCACTAATGTAAACTTTATTCATTATGCCGTTCCATCAATATCAGGGTATCCCTACATCTACTTCTCTGATAGCTAAAGATCAGGGATAAGGATAAACAAGAACAAATTGCAAAATTCCAAGTATTTGAAATTATTGAAACATTATTCATGTGCATCAGATCACAAAATTTAACAACCTGCCAGAGTAGATACCTTTGCCCTACATACTATCTACTAAACCATAACATCACCAAAAGTAATCAAGTATTTTAGGAATATCAATTTTCTATAACGGGCAATGTATATAAAACATAAATGCAAGCACAGATGAAAAATAGAAAACTTACCCCAACCAACACATGGTCAGGAAAGAAATCAAAAGCTGTAAGGATGCCCCTGAAAGATTGTAAAAGAGCATAACATTAGCTACAATATGGAAGGTGAGGAATACAGATCTACAAATAAAATAGCTTGTTGTGTAACATTTTAGTGAGAAGAAAAAATCCATAGTTTCAAAATATCTTCATATTTTATTGGATAGAGGCCATAATAATATAAACAATCCATAACAGTCTACAACTATTAAAAAAAATCACCACAAGAAATGGATGCGTATAATAAGACAATGAAATAAGATCCATAAACTTGAACGTCTTCTATACCATTCAACTCTTACATGTGATGAACACTTCAGATTAACTATTACATGTGGTTTGTGGGTTAATGCTTGTATCTATCAGGTAAATCTCACTTCTGAAAGGAGGGGGGATTTCCTTAGATAGCCTAATAAAATGAAAGTTGGAAACAATTATGTAATTTATGTACACCTAGTCCATCATGCTTTGGATTTTGGTCCTTACGCTAACATTTATAGACTTCGAATCCTTGACAGAAAGCTAAATGATATCACTGAAGCCCTTCAAAGGGAGTTCAGATATAGACCGAGTTTTATAGTAATCTTCTACGACAAAGCGCTCTTTTGATTTCTGATCTAGTAGCAATTCTACAGTGCAGAAGCTGATAGTCTTCAGACACTTGGTGCATTGAACATATCAAATCTTGCCTACCTAGAAATTAGATTATAGCCGGATAAAAAGATAATATAATTTCAGGGTTACCATCAGTAAAGCATTTGAATTTACAATTATATACAATCCACAACTTTTATAGTCGTCAAAAAGTTCTCATAAAGAAATTCTTTTTATATTCTCAAATGGAAAGTTAAAATGTGATAAACAATAAGCATTGGTAATAGGAACTAAAAGCCAAAAGCCCAAAACTATAGGGGATCAAGAAACTATAGTTTAGAAACAATGCATGGCATTGGCAGAAAATATTTGATCAAGTAAAAAGTATATCTAATCAATAACTTTTAATTAACATTGGAACATCCCGTGAGCTCACAATTGAAATTATTAGAGTATATTAATATTAGTACTTGGTCTACTCAACTAGTAGCCTATATACAAGGCTTTAGTACTCTTAGTAATAAAATAACAATATTTAATAAATCTATTTTATCTCTAACAAAAATAATATAAGAACTTACGTCAACGACTTCCCATGAAAGCATTGTTGTCAAGTCGTCGCCTAGTCGACGACTAGTCAGAAAGTCGCTCGGAAAAAGCAAGTCGTCCCGCCGACTTGGTAGCTGTGCACAAAGTCGACCGCTCAGCCGGCGACTTGGACGACTAGAAGGGAAATCGGACGACTTGGACGACTATCAGGGGAGTCGGGCGACTTGCCAAATTGGGTTTGACCCGACCCAATTCTTAACTGGGTAAAAAAAAAAACCTCAACTCGCGATCGATCTTCAGAAGACGAGAGGGAGAATCGATCGTGAGGGACTGAGGGAGAAAGAAGGAGAAAGAAAGAGCAATAGAGCATACTCAAAGAGATTGTGACTTTCCGGCGACTCAATCCGGCGAACTCCTCTGCTCGGCTGCTGCTGATCGTGACTCTGCTCACGGCGAACTTCTCTGCTCGACTTTCCTTTGCATGATCGTCTGCTGATCGTCGGCTGCTGATCGTCAACTCCTCTGCTCTGGAAGAATGTGAAGCCTGATATTACATCTCAGCCGTTGGTTACTCCTTTGCTTTGCGTACCCAATTTTTCAATAAAATTTCAGGCTGCGGGATGTAACCTAATGTTAAACATCATCCATCATCATTATATATTAAAAGTATAAATCAAATAAAATTAATTAGCTTACTTTTATAATAATATCCCACTAGTCTATTTATTATTTAATACACACTTTTAGTTACCCTTTTATTTTTCTAATAATATTAGTGATTTACTTTATTTTTATTTTAATTTAATTTTTAAAATTAAATAACAATATATTAATCTTTAAATTTATTTGAATTCATTTGAATTTAAGTTGATACAATAATTATATACAGTATATAATCAAAACTATTAAAATTTTACAACTATAATAAAATTATCATTTAGACTTGATCTTGTCCGCTTCTTGTGATTTGATATGTTATAAGCCTATAACCTGCATTTTGAATATGGAAAATCATTAGAAATATAAATATATAAATATTCATATAAATGATAAATATATATAATTTTACACGTATAAAATTTACACTATTAACGACTTGTCGACTTGCGGATGACTAGTCGGGCGCTTTGTCGATTAAGCGCTTAAGCTCCCGGCTACCGCTTTGCCTCGACTTGGCGACTTGATAACTATGCATGAAAGACAATTGGAGGAGTGATAGCAGCAAATAAGTAAAAACCGATGTGAAGCTGCACAATTACAAATTGCAATAACATGTTTTTCAAGACAAACAAAAATAAGAGTTAACAGTAGTGGCTCTTTTACTGAACTTACCAAGTAGAACAGGAAAAAGTAACCAAACTTCAAGGCACTGTCAGTCCTGCAAATTAGAAACAAATAGCCATTTACAACTACTATCAGCAATATTTGTTATAAACACAACAATGTTTCTGTTAAAACCGTGATTAAAACGAAAAAAATAAGCCCAAGAGCTATCTGGTGATTACCTAATCTGATGCACTGCATATATGTAGTAAATATATCAGTCAATACATGACCAAACAAATTGTCCTACTAAACTAACTTCTTTTCAAAGTCAAATCAGACTACTATGTCCAGATAAAATGGAGCCAAATAAATAAAAAATTAACACTGAAAAAATTACCTTTAGATCATTGATATGGACATATACACGAGTATAAAAATTCAGCAAATCTAGTAAGGTTTAGAGGCTGGTAATTTGTGATGTAAATATGTAAAAGGATTTAGGTTATTGATTGTCAATCTTACTGAAGCCCTATCACCTGCTATAATTAAATTTTTAAACATAGCATGAACACTTGCCACCGCCCTTAACCCAACAAACAATCACAGCAATGATGTTAAATACAAGGCAAATGACAGTACCTGCATGGACGTTAGCAGAAGGTCAAGGAGAAAATGGAAAACAGTAATTATCATAAAGCACCATACAGCAAGCAGAAATTTCAGAAGGATTAATGATAGATTCATCTTAGTCTTGTTCCCAACAACAATTCACAAACAATGAAGAGCAAGTTTAGGGAATTTATATATAAGTACATTTGAAAGCCCAAGAAACAAATTAGTAGATGTTATTAAGAACAAGAAGTATGCAAAATTGCTAAACTTCCTTGGAAATATGGATTCCAACATTGTCAAAAGTTGTAAAGGGTGCAGTTTGTAAGAATAAGAAAGATAAGTCACTCGTGATGCTGTCTGTTTCCAAGTAAGATATTCAGGATTGCTATGGTGATGAAAGTAACAGGAGTAACTTTAATCTTCAACACTTCAGTATTTCATATAATTTCGTAATATGTCTGTACATCAGCTTTACAACTTGTTGAAGGGAAAGAAATCTCACCAGTCTTTTGGTTTAAAAACATGGTAGATATCCTTTCCCAAACATCAATAGAAACTAACTTTGGTCTTCAACACTTCAGCATTTCATATAATTTCGTAAAATGTCTGTGACTCAGCTTTACAACTTGTTCAAGGAAAAGTAATCTCACCAGTCTTTTGGTTAAAAAACATGGCAGATGCGCTTTCCCAAACGTCAATAGAAACTAACTTTCCAAGGATATAGACAGTGAAAACAGTTCTTGAGAGGTTTGAAACGAGCCAGCTGATAAACCTACAGCAACTAACCCCCCCCCCTCCCTACTTCACACGCAGCCACGTATACCAATATTTTGTAAGAAATTAAAAGCATACAACAATACTGAAATTAGAAGATTCAGACAGAAAGCTTTTATTATAATCCAAAAAATGAAAACAAGATGAAAAATACAGAGGAACTAAATTACCCAAAAAACAAAAGGAAAAAAAGAAAAGAAAAAAGAACATACCTAACCAACTTGCAAAAGCCAAATATTGCAACCTCCGAGCACTAACTGGTATCTCATTGGCAATATCATGATGAATAATCGGGAAAAATGGAGGCCTGTTTTTATTATCTACTGGAACATTGACTGAATAGAAACATTGAAAGAAACAAATTAAAGGTGTGGCTAAATACAGAGAGAGCAAGCAACTACAGAGTTTCATAATTTAAATTGTCGGTCATTTCATAGCTTACCACTACAAACAGCATCTTCTTTTGATGTCCTGCAAAAAGACGAGGCAACAAATAACATTCATCCATGTGATATCGAAACTTTGAGTAAATAACAGAACGATGACGTATAAATGAATTATTGCTATGATACATTTAGGACCAAGTACTCAAGAAGAAACTATAGAAGTAATAGAACCAACCCTTTCCCCCCTCCTTAGATCTGCATCCCAACCTGCAAGTTCTTTCTCTTTTTTCTTCGGATCCTGCAAACTTATCCAAAAATATACTCAGACTGCCCTACGATATTTAAGACAAGTACATGAATTAGAAATAGCAATGTCATTACATTCATGGCATCCAATGGTATATCCACAGTTGCATCATGTTTTTGCCAAAACCCAGGGTATTAGCAACCATTTGAGGAATGCGTGACTTTGATCCAGGAGCAGCATTCCCATTCTGCAACAAATACCAATATACAGGTTTAGCACCACATGCTGCCCCCTTTTCACAGGAATCTCCTTAGAATAGATTGGACATTCTTCAAAATAAATTAGGGATAATAAAATGGGTAGACCAAAAGCTCTGAATGGTAAATAAAACAAACTTAATAAGTGGTAAGCTAAAACACAGGATAGAAACTGATTTCTGAAGACAAGACCTCGACAGTGAGTGATCTTGTTAATAAGAGCACAATCCTGGACAGTAAGTTTGGAGGAGATAAGAGGCACTCCTAGAAACTTAATAGGAAGGTATCCTTCTTGAAATCTCAAGCAAAATCCAGAATATCATCTCTAACATAAGAAGAAATATTAGCATGAAAGCGTTGACTGTTATCCAAATTAGGCTTCAATTTATCAAACCAGAGAGCTGAGAGAAATGTTGTAATTTTTTTTTGATAATTATCATATAACTAAGATCTCCTTGGCAAAAGATCTAAAAATCATCTGCAAAATATACATAAATAAGTAATGTGGGGATCTCTGATGAAATTTAAAATTAGAAAAAAGCTTCCCTTTCAACAAGAATCAAAGAAGAACATCCAAAAACAACACAAACAGATAAGAAGATAGGATCATAATGCACGTAAAATAACCATTAAGCCACCATTAACCTTGACAGAGTACATAGTTTGCATAGGTTTTTGATTCTTTATGTCATTTTAACAAACACCTAGCTTGCAAATTTTAGGAGGCCAAAACCAACACTAAGACAATTTCAAAACCCTCTCTTAGAAAATTAAAGAAAAAACAAGTATACAATCCTTGTTCATAAAGAATAAATCCACATATATTAAAAATAAAATTACATAGCATATAGATTAATATCCCATGATTAAATCAGAAGCAAGAGAAACTACTTAATCCTCTAGCTAGAAACTATTAGTCTCGAACTAAAAATAATCATAATGCAATCCACATAGGTGGTGTGATGGGACTACAGGATTTCCCATTGAAGTGAGGTGTAAAGCTTCGATCTTGCAAGTTATAAATCCCCATATCTTTACCTCCTCCTTCATCTATACTCCTATAACTCGCTGTATAATCATCAGCAAAATATATACAATTTGGCTCAACTCCATTAATGGTGCCGCTATCAATAGAGAAGGAAGAATTGTGACCCAAAAACAAAGCTCTATCACCCAAATTACTCACCTCCGTCCAAACCCCACAACTTACATCAAATTCAAATATCTGAAATACAGTTGTTCCGTAAGTATAATAATCTAGCTGAAATGCTACTCCTTCACGTGAAATAACCAACAACTTTCCCTTTGACTCCACCAAATACAATTGCTCGATATATTTGCCACATCTCAGCAATTCTATGGGTATCTTTGCTCTCTGTAATGAATTACATCCAAATACATAGCCGGTCTAGTTTTAATTTGGAAGAAACGCCATAAATAATCATTATTATTGCGCTTAAAGAACTTGGCGAGGATAAAACAACCTTATGGACAAAATGAGCATAAAGTAAACCGTCGTGATCAATATCCTCCCACGTCACATATTCATCCCCATATGGTTCATAATGTTTCAAAGAGGATGTGAGATGTGGGAGTTTAATTTGAACCCGAGATAGGGGATGCAACAAATCAATGGATATATTTTTGTCAGTTTTACCAATGTTTATGAGCCAACCCTTTGATGCAAAGCATCTCTTATTCTTAGTTTCGGAATTTTCAGCAAGCATAGATCGCCATAATCTACAGATTCCGCCAAAAGCAATGAAATCGTTAAACGAATCTATTCGCTTAGCAATAGCAACTATCAGATCGTACAGAAATTCTGAAAAAATACTACTCATTCTCTCCATGTCTATTAGGTTAATTCGTTTTGTCGGTATATATATATATATTTATACATACTGAAGAAGACTTGCCGAATAATTATAGGATTTGGTTCAAACAGAAACAAATTCGAATAGGGACACTTGCAGAATAATTATAGGATTTGGTTCCAAAACAGAAACGGATTGGTTTTGTCCCTATATGAATAATTTAGATATTTGTATAAACTTATATGATTAATTGTATTAATAATATATGTAAATTTGAAACTTAATAATTGTAACATTAGTTGAAAAACTATAGTGCATTCATTCCTAACTAATTGTCATAACTAAATTAAAATTTATTAAAAAAAATTCAAGCAAATTTTATCAATATAAGCACTAATATAAATTTTTATTACAAACTTAAATAAAATTAAAATGATTATTTTCTCATAATCATAATTAATTATAAATCTACAATAATCCATCAAAATTAATTTTTTTTAATTAGTATTATCCATGTCAACCATGCTTGGGTTGGTGAACTTGTAATAATATACTTGGTCAAATTTGTTTATGTGTAATAAGGAACTTTAAGCGATAATATATACTCTCTCCGTTCTAAAATATAATATCAGTATTGACTTTTTGAAGAACTAAAATATTTTCAAATTCAAAATTGACTAGATTCCCTTTAATTTTAGTCAACAGAATGATGAATATTATAAATTAACTAAAAAATGTATTAGTTATTGTAATAATTATTATTTCATAATTTTTAAGAAGTTATTTAATTTTAAGTTTATAAATGTCTCAAATTGATTTTCAAAAATCAATAGTGATCTTATAATTTGAAACGAGAGTAGTAATAAAGCAGGACAATATCATTTTTAATTTATATTATATACTGTAACGTAAACGGTACTCCTTCCGTTCTCTTGTTGCAAAACCCGAGGCGAGGCGAGGCGAGGGGAGGGGAGGGGGGTGTAAGAGGATGTGAAGTTTGCTTTGTTGGAAAGGCTTAATCTTGTGTGTGTGATGGCGAATTCTGAGCAAACTTGATGGTGCATGCACTCTATCAAAATGAAGACTTTTGATGCCTTAATTTGAGCTCGCAGGCAGAAGAGAGGTAGAGACCAAGTGGGCAGGCAGGCGGGCATGTGTAGTAGTAGTATATATCACTCCTTCGGGCATATCATGTTGAGTGAAAACTAAGTTTGTATATACATACATACTAGTAGCATCAAGGCCCCCATGGCTCAAGTCCATAGTGTATGTATGTCTCTGGGTGGCACCACTTGGCTAGCTAGCTTCATTCACACAAAAGCACCAATATATATATATATACAGTCCGCTTCTCCAGCGAACTGGAAGGAGCGGACTAAGAGCGAACCAGCTATAGCGACGGTTTTTTCCGTCGCTATAGCATACAGAGATCCATATTTTCAAGTTCTTGTATTCTTCTTTACAGCATATGCTAATATTAAAAGCATAAACGTGTTACAATAAATATAAATATATAAACAGTGACAAACTTTTACCAGCAGCTGAATGACAAATATTATAGTAATAATTTAGCAACAAAAAAAAAATATTATAGTAACCTCAGTATGCTATTCACAACATAAAGAACAAGAACGAAAATAAAGTCAAATAAACAAAGAAGATTACAAGAACTTGAAGTCTAACCATCTAAAAGGCTTATTCAGACAATCTAGTTTGTAAGCTCCATAATGGCAGAGACAGTATCCCAGTCAGCAGATACAATATACCCTCTTTCAAGTTTTAGTCAACATTATATCACACACATGTACATATCTCAATCTATTTGGCAGAGGGACACAAACAAGAAGTGATCAATTTGTATTTGTACAGATCTCTTTTGTTCCCCCCCCCCCCCCATGGCAAGATTTTGAACAATAAGAGAAAGCAACTAGTAATGCCTAATAACACCAATCAATATTGTGCTCATTTCCCAGTAGCTATAATGGAGATAAAGATGCTCGACACCAATGTAAAATATAACTGCCATCTACATGAATGCATGTGAAAAGCCCCCAACAATATAAACAGGAGTTTGTTGTACCAAGTAAGTAACTTACTACAAGAGCTTATTTCATATTAATCGAGCTTATAATCTGTCTATATCGTTCAGTACATGTAAATCACTAAAATGTAGATAGGGGTTTGTTCTATAATTCACTTATTATTGAAAACTAAAAAGTGATTGTGAGGCTTTTGTGTGTTCCCTATTCTAATCTTCATAGGGTCAATACATCACATGTGGTGCACATATATCCAAAATCAAAATTGATTGAGCACCAAAATCACTACATATAACCAAAATCAGATTTGATTAAGCACAAATGGATGAACAAATTGAAGAAATTACAAATAAATAAACTGAGATTAGATGTCTTAACGAATTGAAAGAGAGCCGAAGAAGAAAAACCCTAGAAAACGAAAATCAATTTAAGAGGATAGATGCAGGAGATAAAGGAGAGAACAGAGTGCGGAGAACAGAGAAATCAGAGATCGAGAGGAACATGTACCTGTGATGGAGGATTAGCCGATGGGATCGATAGAAGAAGATAAAGTCTGATGGAAAAAATTGGAAGGAATGAAATGCTCAGTTAGTGACTAACCAAACATGCTTTAAACATGCCTTCTAAGGGGCTGTTTGATACGGTCTGAAACAGTCTGAATAGCTCTGAATCTGAGCGATTCAACCATTCAGACTGTTTGTTTGTCAATTTTTAATATCTGAATGTTCCAATTTCCACCGACCGAATCAGGTACAATTTTCAGGCTGAATAGGTAAGCTTGTCGTCTGAATGAAATTTTAGGAATGTTGCCCCCCAGACCCATAACTCAGAAAACCAACAAAATTGTGATTGAGTCCAAAATTGACAAGGAGACAACAAATCTCAATCAATGAAAGTTCTAAAATCCTCATTCATCTCCACTAACCCTTTCAATTCCCCATCTTCAAAACCCTCCAAGCCTCCAAATCAAAAAGCACCATCATATTATGCTCAATCTCACCAGACCCATGATCCCTCAGCGACGGCAGCAATTTCACCAAACCAAAAGTCAAGTCGAAAACCCCCAAAAATCGACTCTCTGATGACAACGCCCATCGCATAATCAAAGCAAAAGCCCAATATTTAAGCACCCTTAGGCGCAACCATGGCTCACATGCCCGGACCACAAAGTGGATCAAGAGATCGCCGGAGCAAATGGTGCAGTATTTGAAAGATGGCAGAAATGGTCATTTGTATGGTAAGCATATGATGTGGCGATCTGAGATATGAGAGATTTGTATGGGCATTTGTAATATATGTTTTATTTGTAATATATGTTTTGGAATTGACTTAATTACCCTTCTTGTTTACGGATTTGTGTTGATATAAATTGAACAAATGAAAAATAAGAGACAAACATGTTTTTTTATATCAATTTTGGTTGACACTTTTTGTGTTAAAAAATGTCAAAAATATCTTTAATTTTTTTAGACAATTCAGAAGGTTAAAATGAGAAATATTGTCATTCAGTTATTTCAAACGAATCAGTTAACAAATAATTTTTTCGTTCAGTGTTCAGTTTCAATCAGTTCATTCAGCCATTCAGAACTGTTTCATTCAGTTTTATCAAACAGCCCCTAAGTTATTCCGGAAGGACCCGGCCCATTCCATTCCATTTCTGCCGACCAAACACAACATTAGTGTGTAATTATTTTTGCCTTTCATATTTATTTTCGTTTAAAATTTCATATTATTCTTATATTGATTATAAGATTTTGATAAGTTATAGTTAATCTATGAATTTTTCATAACTTATATTTGTCCATATTAATTATATGAATTCTTTTTTTTAAAAAGAAGAGAAAATAATTTAAGAGTTAATTCGGGAAAGTAAGTAATTATTATTTATGTTAATATTTAGTGGATTCGGATTCGGATTCCAATATATTTATTTCTATTTTGTTTGAAATATTAATTAAGAATATATTAAATAATTAATCTAGTCTCTGTAGTTCGACATGTACTTGCCAAATCAAATTAAGACAAAATAAAAATATACATAACCGAAGAACAAATACCAAGAGATTTTACCCGAAACAATTGTGCATAACAATTAACATGTTTGATAAAATGTTACATTATAGAAAATCCAAATATAAATATACCTACTGCTTACTCCTTCAAATTTTTTATAAATATTTTTTTATAAATATGTTTTTTATTTTCTATTTCTTTATTTCAAGTTACTAGTATGCAAAATCCGTTTATACCAACAAGAACAATGAATTCATGTGGCTCATATCGATCATCTTAACTCATAATTGGTTAAACAATAAGTCTAGGCAGACATTATTACTGGACATTAGAATTTTTTTATTTTTTTGATTTTTCTTGTGACTTAAAAAATGTATAGTATTTATTACAACTGAATTTTTTACAAAATATAGTTTTTATGTATAATTTAGATACATATACAAGAACAATGTTGAACAGTCTGTACAACACTGTTCTTGTATATGTATCCAAATTACACTTAAATTACTAAATTTTTTAAAAATTTCAGTTATAATAAATATTATACATTTTTTTGAAGTCACAAGAAAAACAAAAAAAAAATTAAATTAAATTAAAAATGTCCAATTTTAATGTCCAATAATAATGTCTATGTTGAAGGACTCTTGGTTAAATGAAAAAAGTGAGCATATAATTGTGGGTCTATTTAACTCAGTTGAACCATTGATTGACATGAGTTTAACTCGGCTATGATGTTTGAGTTTGGGGCCTTAGCACTATTCTAAAAGAATAATGTTTGGAGTCTCAATTTTCTGTGATATTGAATTTTGTAATAATAATTTATAGCATAGTCTAGGGTCGGCCCTGAGTTTTTAAGGGCTCAAAGTGACGACAAAAAAATGGGCCTTTTACGAATTGCTATTAAGATAGGCATAAAAAAAACTAAGAACTTTCCTGAACAAAAGAGTATGAATACCAAATATAATAACTCACAAGTCTGTCATTGAGATTTAGGCCTATTTCATTGGGTAAATTTTTTGTGGGCCTTTAAATTTAAGGGCAGGGCTCTTTTATTTGAGTATATATATACATAACACAAATACCTCTTGGGGGCCCTAAAAATTTGTCAATTTTAGTGGATCTAAAGTCCGGGCACCTTGGGCTTTAGCCCAGGGCCGGAGCTGGCATAGTCAATCACACAAGATCGACCTAACTAATGTGTTGGTGATAAAATATTTTAATAAGTTTAAATATTAGTTAATAACCTTAAAACTTTATTGGGAGGGGGGAATCTGTTGGGTTTGCGGGAGAGTTGATGATCATAGGGTAATTAGGATTCTGTGAGTGGACATTCTCATAAATGGTTTAGGAGTTGCATAATTTTTTGGAGAAGGAAACAAAGAGGAAGTGACTTTGTTTTGGGAGGGGAATGACTCTTCAATCTTAAATTGGAGAGTAACTAGCTCGTGCAAACAAAAATGACTTAGTCATATTTTAAGTATTTAACATAATTGAACTTATAGTCAAATCAAAATTAGTTTATTTTTATGGTTAACTTAGTAAAATAATTTGTACCATGAAAATGACTTTAAGAGTCGACTCAAATTGGGATCGTCTTACCGTCATAAACCATCCGTTTCTTCTTCACTGTCATAATTCGTACGATGAAAATGACTCTTAATTCGACTCAAATTGGGATCGTCTTACTACTTATCTTTTTATATATATAAAGGCAGCAAAGGAGATCCTAATTTAAAATCGGACTCTTAATCAATTTAAGCCGATTTCGTTTAATTTGACTGAGTTATTTACCGAGTTCCTCTGCCTCTGCCATAAACCATCCGTTTCTTCTTCACTGCCTTCTCTTCAATCACTTCAGTTTCTTCCTTTCCCCTTCTCCGCGAAATCGATTCCCTCAGTTTTTCTTTTGTTCCGTTTCTCTCCCTCCTACCACACGCATCCCAATTCTCTTTTCTCTATCTCTGATTTACCCTAAAATTCGACAAACGAATACGATTTGGGGCTTTTGGGTGGAGCAATTCCAGAAATTGCGAACTGTGGAGTTTGTGGATCCTAAACTTAAGTCTGAAATGCAGTTCATAGGAATTGACTGAATCGATGGTTGGGCTTCTCAATAGAATTCAAATTTTGAAACAGGCAATCTCAATTAACTGTTGCCCTGGAATTTTAATTTAATTCTCTTCTATTGTGGACTTCACCACTTTGCATATTCCTTCGCATCTGAAACAGCTCAATTCGAATTATATCTCCAATTCCGTCGGAGTTCTATTTCCAATTCAATTCCGGTGGCCGGACATACAGATCTGGTCGAACATTTCACAGCCGGGAGTTTGATCCTAGCTGCCAAATACTAATTACCCATATCACATAATTAAGGTTGGTATTTGAATTCCTCTTATAATCTATCAAGTTATTAATTTGTCTTGAATTTCATTCTAAAGCGGCAAGATCTAGGTTTTGTATGCTACAAGGATTGGAATGGTTTGTTTGATCTGAAAATTTTATGCATTTATGTTGAGTATATTGAATTTTATCTGAAAGCATAGAAATTTGTTATTTTGATGGTAAGATCTGATTGGACGGTGGTTTTCTTCATTTGTTTTAGGAAATTGAGCAATTAGAATGTAATAGCCAAACAAAAAGATTTTTTTTGGTTTGCATTTATATGTGAATTTATGGCATTGGTTTATGTCCTTTAGTATGTTTAATAAGTGGGGGTAATTAGTTTTTAGATGGTAACTGCAGTTTAATGGGTGTATTGGGGGATGTTATTGTCTTATTAATGCTGATATGTTTGAGGGGTTGCAATGACAGATTTAAAGTTGTGTTAGAGTGTGAGGGTTTCGGGGTCAGAGTTGATGAAAAACGGGATGATAGAGTGTAGTGTGTCATTCCAAGTTGGTTTCTCCTTCTACAAGGACCGTTTCAAGGGCATATGATCAACACAGGAGCAAATGTCAGTCTTTGATTAATTTTTCGGGCTCTAATGATGGATTCGAGCTCGATGTCAGTCTCAATGTTGAGGTATTCAGTCTTTGATTAATTAGTTCCATATATATTTGGTTGTATATATTTAGTTGTCTCAATGGTTTGATTGGATTACCCATTTGGCATTTGCATCTCGAAATAAATATACCCACCTGTGTCAATTGTATATATCTGTGTTAGCATAATTGCTCAATTGTATTGAGGGTTTTAGTTTTCCATGTTTTTGGAATAAGAACTAACTCCTATAAAAAGATGATTCTCTTTTCTAATTATATCCCTTGGAACTATATAGGGGAACACTTTTTCTGAATAAGCCACCTATTATACTACAAGCCTTGGGGTTCATCAATGCAATATGTTTCAGTCTGAGAGGATGATGGATTCGAGCTCGATGTCAGTCTCAATGTTGAGGTATTCACTCTTTGATTAATTAGTTCCATATATATTTGGTTGTATATAATTGGAAGTCTCAATGGTTTGATTGGATTATACATTTGGCATTTGCATCTCGAAATAAATATACCCACCTGTGTCAATTTTATATCTGTGTTGGCATAATTGCTCAATTATAATGAGGGTTTTAGTTTTCCATGTTTTTGGAATAAGAACCGACTCCTATAAAAAGATGATTTTCTGTTCTAATTATATCCCTGAAAATATATAGGGAAACACTTATTCTGCATAAGCCACCTACTATACTACAAGCCTGGGGGGTTCATCGATGCAATATGTTTCAGTCTGAAGAGGATCTATAGATGGTTCTTATGTGTTGTTTGATGTAGATATCTTTAGGTGTAAAGACTAAATTCCCGAAAATGTGATCATAGGTCCATATACAGCTGATATTTGATAGTAAAAAAGAACATAGATGGAGTTGTAGAATGAATTGAATAACATAGGGATTTAGGGCTCGATAATATTATAGGCTTCAATTTCAGTGGGGTTGATGCTGATCACCATTTGTCATATTAATATGAAGCAACAACCACCAGTGGGAATTCACTGAATTCATTTGTATCAGTAGTCTCTCTCTCATTATCTACAAGGGGTGTTCTGAGGTAAAATGGAATCCATTCTTTTATGTGATTATCTGCTTATAATATTCTTAATCTTATTTGTATGATATTTTGTTGGTCTAATTGGCGATACCTTTTGGTTTGGTTATTCAGGGAAACTAATATGTTCCAGTGAAGACATAAATTTGATCTTTCAGATATTCGAACGAATCCATATGAATCTTTTTATGGTTCAATGGAAGAGGTTGTTCAGGAACTAGAGGAAAAGTGGGCACAAGTTCAAGATAATATGCTAAAGCAGCTTACTCCAGGTATCTTCGACTTGCTTTATTAATATTTACATGGATGATATGTGGTCAGCTCCATACATTCTTATAATTTTCGTTTATACATTGGTATTATATTGTCTATCCGATCGTTTATACATATATCAATTTGTTCTATTTGATTATTTACTTATATTGTAGTTGAAGTGCAATTGAAACAATCGCTTATTGGATCCAAGTATTGAAATTGTTTCCTTTACAAACAAAAGTATTGAAATTGTTTGGTGGTTTCTTATTTATGTATTCAGATGAATTTAATCTGCTTGATTGGTATTTTGTGATTTGTAATTTTTGCAGTCATGACGAGTTGTGTTTTTATGACCCCATCGAGAAAGCAACAACCCCGGCCCCCTTATACATATATATATATATATATATATATATATATATTACAAGTACATGACATATCATCTAGGCTCTAGCTAGCTATTACATTAATTTACAACGTACGCCCATAAAAAGCAAAAAAAGACCTATCAACCCCTGCTGCTTCATGGAAAATCACCTAGCTAGCTCCCTATTCTTGATTTTTTTTTTGTATATAAATGCACAAACAAATTTAGTAATTGGTCATCACTTCTTCAAAGCAAACAAAACCTTTTTCCTTTCTTCACTTAGCCAATTTCTCAGCACTATCTCTGTTCTTTCTTGCAGATGCAGTACTAAAGCAGATTGATCTTTAGTTCTTGTAACCAAATTGTAAAAATAATGAGCTGTTCTTTAGAAAAGAGTATTGAGATGGAAAGGAATAATAAGGAGAGAAATTCTATTGCTATAATTTTCAGATATGCAGATTGGGTTGATGTTTGGCTAATGTTTTTGGGTACTATTGGAGCCATTGGAGATGGCATGTCAACAAACTGTTTATTAGTATATGTTAGCCATCTTTTTAATACCTTGGGTTATGGTAAGACTCCACAAAATCCTGGCAACTTCATGGCTGAGATTGAAAAGGTGCTTAACTACCTTCATTTCTAGCTATAATCTTTAATTTCTCTTCTTATATATTGCTAGCTAGCTTAAAGATCTCTCTTTTCTCATCTTTTTTATTTTTATATTATAGTGCAGTTTATACTTTGTATACCTGGATTAGGAGTGATGGTGGCTGCTTTTATAGGTAAATATATAATCTCTTTCAACTATTTTTTTTCCTCAATAAGTGGTATATATGCCTTTTTGTGGATATATAAGGTCTCATGATAGAAGACACTAATGGTCACGTCAGATCACTGCTTTCGTGTGTCAAAGTCGCAGTTCGTTTCTACTGATGCAATGTTTTTTTGTCGGTAATTCTATAATAATGCTCATTTTAATAGCAGAGTGCTCATTCTTGGTATTTTAAACAATGTCAAGGTAGTACTTGCAAGAATATACATTCTTGATATTTAGACTGTCAATTTAATCTATTGTTAGTTGCCTTCAAGGTTGTAGTTTTTGTTCACTAAATTTAATAGAAGTATGCATTTTATTGAATTTATCCTCTCGACACAGTTACAAGATGTGATGTAAGTTCTTTATATGTCTAATTGTCTTTTAAATTTTGGTTGTCTATTACTATGAGTTTCCGTGGTGTGCTTCGTTGAATTGCTTGCTTTTTGTGTAAATAGGTCACTGATTCATCGACCTTTGCTTTTTGGACCAAAAGTTATGTGGACATTGAGCCAAGACGTATAAGATTGCAGTCAAATAGTTATACTACAAATACCATTTTGGATACAGTGACAGCTGCAACAGTACATGTTAGATCTTACAAGTTGAAATTGTGCACTGTTTTTTCAAGTTGAAATTGTGCACTGTTTTTTCTATAAACAAAAATAGTAATAAAAAAATGTTTACAATTCCAGTGGAGATTCTGTCAATCTTTAGTGAGGTTAGATACATTTTATATTTCTACACGCATTATTAATGTTATTTGATTTCCCTGAAAATAGCCCCCCTTTTTTTTTACAAGTTCAAAGTTTTTTTTATTTTTTTGGTTTCTGCTTTAATTTTTAAGGCTGGGTTGTTTTAGTTTTTCTTTTTAATTCCTTTTGGGAAGAAACTGGGGGTAGGTCATAAAAGGTTATCTGACAAATCTCGATTGTGTGCTTCAAGTTTCGTGTTTACTTCTGAAGTACTTCCATTGTTTCTTATTGAGTAATGGAATAAGGAACTTTAAGCCACAGAGGTGGAAAAACCTTGCTGCATTACCCTTACTTAATTTTAAGATAAAGCGGTGACCAACTAGTTATATATAAGTATAGATTAGTATGTTGGAATTGACGAGAGTAAAACATCCAAACTCGACTCAAAAAATTGGCCAAAATTAGGGTTGTAAACAAATATTTTTGAATGTAGATATATTCATATTTGCGTCTGAAAATAAAACTTGATATCACTATATGTAATTGACGGATATGCAAATTGAAATATCTGTATTTTTATTCGACGAATATTATCCAAATTCGTTTTGTATAGTATAATATGAATAAATATTTTAAATATATGTATTCGCATTCGTATCACATCCGTTAAAAATATAACTTTAAAATTGCTTTTTGTAATTCTTGCTAAATGTTGAATCAATGACCCCAAAAAATGTTTACTTAATCAAGTAAAAATTAAAAATACTCTACAATCAACCAAATAAAATAGTAACTAGATATAATATTGGCAAAACTAACCTTTAGCCTACTATACTTGAACCATTTTGTACAATACCTATTAAACTTTAAAAAATTGTAATTACCAAATTAAACAAATTAAAATTGTGAAATTGGGCTACTCTGTCAAATTAAACAAACAGACAGTTTAATTTTTTCTTACATGGTTGGACAGAAAATATAAATTAATCACAAACATTAAGTAAGTGGCAAAAAGAAAAATAGAAAAGCTTAAAAATGAACAAAAAAATAAAGATTGCAAATAATTTTTGTTCTTCTTAATCAATCTTCCTTTTAATTTTCAAAATCATTGTTTCCTTTAAGTTTCTATATTAAAGGAACGAATTGCTACAACAAGAATTGTTGGTACGAATTATGCCAGAAATTTGGGGCTTTTCTAGGGTTTCATATCCTTGCACTAGTTCATGGCCTAACTAATTTATAGGTTTATTTTTTTTTAAAAAATGGTTACTTACCCATTTTATACTTTTAACTTTTAGCTTAGTAATTCTCATTGCCACTTCATATCTATTCAGATTTTATAGGGAGCCACGTAAACTTTGATTTTATTTCTTTTATTTATTAAACAACCATCTAAGTTTAGGTTTAATTCTAATTTTTATCAAACAACCACTTAGGAAAAGAGTTAACTACCGTTTAATTTGACAAAATAACCCAATTTCATAATTTTAATTGGCAAAAAAAGGTAATAACCTATTGTGGTTGTTCGAGTTTCAGCATTACTTAGAATTGCACATTGAACTTTTTAAAAATTATTAATTGGACCATTCTATCTTGGACGGACGTCAAATTCCATATCCTATTTTCATAGGTTGCTTTTAAAAGAAAAAGAAAAAAATAACTAAAAGTGGATATAGCTTATCAGTTGCTTCTGACGTAGAATTTTTTTCATCGACTAAAATTTATGTTTTCTTTTATTTTCTTTCTCTCTCCTCTTATTCATCTTCAACCTAGAAAACACATCTTTCTCTCTCCTCTTCATCTTCAACCCAAAAAACACATACCCAAATTAAATCATGTGAAATTGAAACCCTAGATATATTTCCCAAATTGATTACAGTTTCTTTTTCTTTCTCTCTTCTTCATCTTCAACACTAGATATATTCCCCAAAATGATTATAGAAAAACAAAAGCAAAAAAGATGATAGAAGAACTAAGGTTTCAAAAACTTACAAAAATTGGGATCGATTTGTTGTGAAAAATTAGGGCTTTTGTTGGAAATTAATTCTCACTCTAGTGCGCACCAGTCCTACTTCTCATATGGTTGTATTGTAGACAATTGCACCATTCAATGCGATGAATTTCAATAGTGTCCTGAGTCGACCCGGTGAACCCAACAAATATGAAATCGTTCACGTACTGATTGAGATCGAGAGTGAGGGATAAAAGGGATTCTTTAGGCTTGAGATTGGAGTGAGATGCCGATATGTTGAAAACCTGAGTTGATCCAGAGTAATTGATTCACGAGTTGACCAAGTTGTCGCTTTTGAGATCAGTTTCAATATATTCTAAATCCCCCATTTGTCTTGAGACCAAATAGATGATAAATATAAGTTTTATTGTGATGGGCGATGTGTGATTAAGGATTTAGGGCAATAAAATTAAACCCATATGAAGAAGGAAGTAACCAGATGAAGAACTTATGAAAGAGAAATAATAGGTAAATGAAAGAAAAAAATCAAAATTTATTCTTCTTTCTTTAAATTCTTATGTGGTTGCCAAATCATTGGTCACATCATTAAATATTTTGTTCACCTATTTTTTTTCTCACTATCATATATGTAAATGCGAATACGGATGTAAATTTTCGGAGCTGAGTATCCAATATTTCGAACTTCATTAATAACAATTAAAACGTGAGAGAGAAACACTATAACTCTTGTATTATCTTTTCTATATATCATTTACAAAGAGAGTTGTCCTATATATATACATATAGGATACCAATGTCGGTGGTTTTCAATACTTGATCAACATCCAAAGTGTTAGATATATCAATATCAACAATAGAAGAGAGTTCCTCAGGATGTGTAACCACAGACACATGAATATCATTAGGCTCAATTTGTAGTGTACCAATAGATGGGATTGAAGTGAGTTGTTGTAACAAATTTTCATGTTCGAATAGAAGAGTGGACAAATCATTAAATGAAGGATTCATCAAATAATAATAAACATGAACTCTTTGAAAAAGAGTTTCATCAAGACCTTCAACTAAAAAATCGGTAAACTCTGACGGACTAAGAGAATCGCCCGCTCTTTCGAGTGTATAAAGAAGCGATGTCGCTTCTGCAAGATAACTTTTGACAGATTGAGTAGGTAGCTTTTGTAAGCAAGAAAGTTGATCAAAAAGATCATCTGCATACCAATTTGATGTTGCATCATCTAGGAATTCGCAGTCATCATTTTCATGGACCGAAGAGTCGTCAAAATTTTGAAATGAACCGTATATTTGATCGGTCATGGAGGCGAGGCTAATTTCCTGGAATAATTCTGAGTTAAACCACCTTTCCAAGTCATAGGAAGGAGAATGAAAATTAGAATCCACGGAAGCCATTGATAGAAGAAGAATAATTTGAGAATCAGAAGAAAATGGATAAATGGGTTAAAACGGGTGAGTAGGGTGTCTGGATTGGTACGCAGATTGTCTAGATGGAGAGGAATAACAGAAGACTGAATAACAGAAGAAGAAGAAGAAGAAGAAGAAGAAGAGGTATGCAGCGGAGTTAAGTTGAGGGAGGCAGAGGATTGCAGGAAGAAACGGAAGAAATCGGGGACAATTTGTTGGAATGCAGACAGGTGAGGAGACCGTCTGGATGGTGCACAGACCGTCTGAATTGATATGCAGAAGAACTGATAACAGAAGATGTGCATCGGAAGAGAAAAAAATTGGATCATAAGCCGTTAGGCATTGTAGCTCTGATACCAAATTAAAGCGTGAAAGCAAGAGAGAGAAACTATAACTCTTGTATTATCTTTTCTATATATCATTTACAAAGAGAGTTGTCCTATATATATACATATAGGATAACCACCTAATCTAGAATCAAGTGATTTATAAAATCACATATGCTAAAATCAAGGGATAGACATAATGAAATATTCCCAAGAGATAATTATGATAATTCAAAAACAATATCCTAACTACTTGATAAATATAAAACTATCCTAAATAACAATATTATATTATTTCTCTAATAATAACCCTAGTCAATATTAGTGAACTAAACTAGTCAATATTAGTTAACTAAACTGAGTTGACCCCGACTTAAAACTCATTTTTTTGTCTTATTATATTATACTAGTTGATAGCCCGTGCAATTGCACGGGCTAGTTTATTGCACGTGCTAGTTTGAATAATAAATTGAATAACCTAAACCTAAATATATCTAACAAAATACATTCATTAAAACATAACAAATGAAACATGAAATAAATACCATGGAGAATGGAATGAAATAGTGAGTGAAATGATTCATTCTAGACCTAGCTAAAATGAGTCATTATATACCATTTATCAAATAATAAAATTCACAAATTTGGTGGGAATGAAAATGGTTTATTCCATTCCCACCTTAATTCCCACAATCGAAATGTAGCATTAATCTCTTTCAACTTGCATATAATGATGCTATATCAACTTCAGAAAAATGAAAAGCAAAGAAACATTCGTCATTGTAGGAAAATGATATCTAAAAGCACAAAAGGTAAAAGATTTGATAAGACTACAGCAAACATATGGTGACACATTGTCCAAATGGTGGAATTAACATTGCTGTCAAGTATTCCAAGATCTATAAGAGACTATAAGTGTCCACTACTATGTGTAACAATTTCACACAGTACTAACTATTATGGTCACAAAATATTACAACAAAGCACAGGTTGGTTTAGAGAACAGATGAAAAAAAAATTGATTGTAAAACAACCTAATCTAAAAAAAGGTTGACCCTTCAACTCTGTATCACTTAATTCACAATATATCAAATTTAGGGACTGACACATGTATAAATAATCTTTCCCTTCCAAGTTCTAACTTAACTGCAAGTGATGCCTACC
This sequence comes from Panax stipuleanatus, assembly GCA_020205555.1. Classification (NCBI taxonomy): domain Eukaryota; kingdom Viridiplantae; phylum Streptophyta; class Magnoliopsida; order Apiales; family Araliaceae; genus Panax; species Panax stipuleanatus. The sequence continues at coordinate 97,726,571 of CM035123.1, read as the reverse complement.
CAATCACAGCAATTAGAGGAAAAAGATGAATTTGCATTCAATTTCCACACAAATAATAACCATCTTAGACCATCTAAAACAGCTAATAGTTTGCAGTAATATGTATATATTTGTTTCTGCTGCAGCATTAAATAGCATTACAATGATCTATAAGAGACTATAAGTGTCCACTACCATATGTAACAATTTCACACAGTATTAATTATTATGGTCACAAAATATTACAACAAAGCACAAGTTGGTTTAGAGAACAAATGAAAAAAAATTAATTGTAAAACAACCTAATCTAAAAAAAGGTTGACCCTTCAACTCTGTATCACTTAATTCACAATATATCAAATTTAGGGACTGACACATGCATAAATAATATTTTTATATTCAGTTAGAAATGATCAGTATATAATGTTTTCTATAAATGATCAAGATACCTGAAAGAGAAAATACTGGTAATGATCATTTGTAAGTGCCTGAGACTACTTGACAATTTGATGCAAATCTGTATCCATAAGTTCATAAACAAAGTAGATCTCCTTAAAACATCTCCTATGGATAGACATCATAACATCTTTCAAAGCAATCACATTTTCATGTCTAAGATGGCAGAGAAGCTTTAGCTCACGCAACAATCTCAAAGCATCAATACCAGTCTCCAAAAACCTCTACTTGTAAATAAATTCCAAAAAGAATCAAAATTACCCATACTTCCTTAATACACATCTCACAAAAAAAATCACAAATACTCAGTCACAAAGAAAGAAAAAGGGCCTACTGAAATCAGCCATAAATTAAAATTGAACCTTTAACCATCTTTCAGAGCAAAAGAAAAATGAAAAAAAGACGCCCAAAAAATATTTTAAAAAATGGGGACTTGTTGGAACAAAAATGAATATACAGAATATCATCAATTACCTGATTTGTTCTTGAAATGGAATAAATTTGATCAAAAATCCCTACAAATTACATCAAAAAAATTTAATGAAACAAAGGAAACAATCATCAAGTACCTGATTTGTTCTCGAAATCGAATAAATCGGATCAATCGAGCAATTTTGAGATGTTTCTTTTTTGCAGATGTGTGACAGTCAGCTTTCTTGTTGGAGCGAGGCGATACGGATTCACGCATATCAATAAGGCCTTGAATTGCTTCCGGGGTCGCCTCATCTTTCATAATACTTTGCCAGTACTCACCAGCAGGATCATGTCTTGCATCTGAAATACTTGCAATCTGCTCAAGAAATAAAAGGCTAGAATTCAAATGTATACAAATAAATAAAGGTAGTACCCAGTGCATTAGGTTCCTGCAAATGGCAAGGACATTAAAGAACCAATTACTATTAAGTATTAACACACGCACATATGAATCAACTATGATAAATTATACACAGGTATGTAACTATAGCCTGTGTTGTAGTTAAATATCAAACTTAATACTAAGTTTCAAGTATATTCCCATTTTGATGGTTGAATCTCTATGAGTTGGTTGATTAATAATGTGACAATATTAAGTTAAACATCAAAACCCAAAGGATCAATGGACATGTATATCAAAAGTAATAGGCTAATGGAGTGTTCAAACATACCAAGAGGAGAGAAAAGAGAGCAAACAAAGTAAAAAAAAAGACTCCATTTCTGAGTATTCCTGCCCTTTAATTTGTATGGGTTTTATGATCATGTGTTAGCTACTAATAGATCAATCAAAAGTTTAAAGAATTACATTTTTCAAGAAGATAACACCCCGTGATTGAAAAATGAATAAAAAACACCCAAAAAATATTTAAAAAAATGGGGCCTTGTTGGAACAAAAATGAATATACATAATATCATCAATTACTTGATTTGTTCTCGAAATCGAATAAATTGGATCGAAAATCCCTACAAATTACATCAAAAAAATTCAATAAAACAAAGGAAACAACCATCAATTATCTGATTTGTTATCGAAATCAAATAAATCGGATCAATCGAGCGATTTTGAGCCCATAAAATCGAAATCGAGCATGGTTCGGGAAAGAGAGGGAAGAAGCGAAGTCAGATCTGCAGCAGAAGAGTAAAATTTAACAGAATATAAACCCAATATACCCACATAAACATACGCATATATAGAGATACAAAAAGTAGTGTAAAGTACCTTAGCGAATTATGTGCACAAAAATTAACCATTTTCGATATAGGAAACTCAATATGAAAGGGATGTCAAGAAAACTCACCGTACATCCATATCGATATGGGTCGATTTCTTGGGTTCCTTCATTCTTGGGTCGATTTCTATGGAAGCCAGTCTCGCTGCCGGCGAGACATCGTCACGGGTCGAGGCGGCGGCGGGGGAAGTGGAGGAGTAGGAGGAAGAAGAAGGGGAACAGGTATATGGAAGTGAAATAGCGGTGAGGGTAGTAAAGAAGAGAAAGAGGAAGATGAAGAATTGGGAAATTTGAAGAGGGGGAGGTGGCGGAGTAGGAGGAAGAAGGGGAACTGGTATATGGAAGTAAAATAGGGGTGAGAGTAGTAAAGAAGAGAAAGAGGAAGAGGAAGAATTGGGTAATTTGAAGAGACGAACGGTTTTGTCGATTAAAGGCTCAATTCCAATCTCGCGTCAGTTTTTGTGCAATTGATTTAAAATTGACTAAGTTTAGGATCGTCTTTGCTGCCTTTATATATATAAATTGATATATCATACTGATAGATATAGAAATGTTAAATAAGCATAATTGAACTCTTAAAAAGCTTTCATTCCATTAGTTTTTGAAATTTTCATCCAAAAATCAATGGTCAATACAAGAGGTTGACCAATTGATATCAAAACTACCTAGTACCCAACTACCTCGCAGTCTTTCTCCTTAAATACTAAAATATCCTCCAGGTTTTCTTTCACCCTACCGTCACTATATCTATCTATATGATATATAATAAGACAAAAAAACTTTCATTCGATTCAATTTCATGCAAGAATTTTCATTCAAATTAGAACTTAAAGAAATTTCATTGAATTTCAAAAAATTACTGAACTTTCAAGAAATTACTGAAAAAATATTGGTAATCCAATTTCATGCGAGAACTTACTGAACTTTCAAGAAATTTGAATTTATATCTAACCTCGCACTATTAGTTTGGACTTAACTTAAAGAATATCATAATCCAATTTCAAGCAAGAACTTACTGAACTTTCAAGAAATTTGAATTTATATCTAACCTCGCACCATTAGTTTGGACTTGCTGAAAGAATATCGTAATCCAATTTCATGCAAGAACTTTCATTCAAATTAGAGAGCAATTTGGGAAACTTACACATGTATTCAACCATTTTAGGAGTGTATTTTCCAATGGTCATTTATCTCAAGGTTCTTCGAACCGGACCGTTTATCGAACCGGAAAAAGTACCAGATGGATGGGTTACTGGTCCAATTAGTGGTCGAACCGTTATTGACCCAATGACGTCATTAATATATAAAGATATATATTAGTAGTAAATAATAAAAATTTAAAAAAACTCTTTTTTATGAACTAAAAGATAATAAAAGGCTCCCAAATTACATCTAAATACATGGCCGATCTAGTTTTTATTCCTATCCATTTAACAACATTGGCTCCCAAATTACAAAAGACTAATTTGGAAGAACGGCCATAAATAACCATAATTATTGCGCTTGAAGAACTTGACGAGGATAAAACAACCTTATGGACAATCCTAACATAATGTAAACCATTGTGATCGAGAATTGATAATGTTTCAAAGAGGATGTAAGATGTGGGAGTTTAATTGGAACACGAGATAAGGGATGTATGCAAGCACGGACCTACTTTAGGGTTAGTGGCAGGGGGCACCTGCGCCCCCACTCAAATTTCATGGGTCAGGGGGTCATCCGGCTTAAAAAAAAATTTGAGAAGGCTACACCACTACTACAAAACTACTATTACCTCTAAAAACTACAACACTACTAGTATACTATAGTACAGTACTACTATTACCTCTACAAAATTGAGAAGCCTACAACACTACTACAATACTATTATTTCGAGTAAGATAAAAAAGGATGATGTGTATTTCCAAGCTTATTTTTTGTTAAAATTAGCCCTACTTTTGTCCGTTGCTACTACAATTGTTGAAAGGACAATTGAACTCTGTAACCAAATGGGAGATGAATGGATTAATGACTGTTTAATACTATACATTGAGCGTGATATTTTATAACTACTAAAAATGAGGCTATCATGCAACAATTTCAAGCAATGAAATCTCGAAAAATGTTATTATAAATAATATTTGACGATTATTTAGTTTTGTTATTCATTTTATTATATCCCGCCCCTGGATGTATGTAACAAATCAATGGATATATATTTTTCATTTTATGAGCCAACCCTTCGATGCAAAGTTCTTTTGTTTCAGGTAAATTTACCTTAAAACTCATTCCCTTTGAGAGACTATAGAACGGCAGGGCGCAGGACACATCGTCGTCGGCGCAGGAATCAGCAAGCATGAGCCAAAGGTCATGATGATTAATTAGGACCTAGATCAAATTTATTGGCCTCAATCGCAGCAGATCGCCATAATCTACAAACTCCACCAAAAGCAATGAAATCGTTAAACGAATCTATTCACTTAGCAATAACAACTATCAGATCGTAGGGAAATTCTGAAAAAATACTACTCATTCTCTCCATATCTATTAGGTTAATTCGTTTTGTCGGTATATATTTATTATACATACTGAAGAAGACTTACCGAATAATTATAGGATTTGGTTCCAAAACAGAAACAGATTCGATGTTTTATCCTTTGCCGATCTCAACTCAACAAAGATAACACTCGCCCACTTTACTAAATGCTAGTATCCTGAATACATTACGTGCACGTAATTTAATAATTAAAAGGGATAGAGAAGTGCGAGAGAGTAAGGGAGTAAAATGAATAAGAGAATGGGGGAGAGAAAATAGGAATGAAAAATAAATAACTGTGAGTTTGAGAGAATTAATAGAAAGCTTAAATATAAATTATTACCCTGAACTTTTTATATTTTTAAAGTGATCGTCCTTTTAATTTTTGCAATTAAGGGGATAAATATTTTTTTTTGTCACTCTACTTTAGATCAACTTACAAATGACTAACTAAATTTTTTTTTCTTCTTATAATCAACTCACTGAACTTTACTTTTCTAAAAAAAATTTAAATTTTTGATTTGAATTTCTGCCAGCGGAGTTAAGTATTTTAACAGAATAGTGACGTAAAAATGCCACATATTTACTGAATCCTAGTTAGAATTTATTGTTAACAGCATTATACACATAAGCTATTGTCCACCCATCAAAAACAAGTACACCCACGCCCACCTGATCCGACCCAACGAATTTCATCCATGTTAGATAAGAAATTAGACATCAAAAGGGGCTAAACGTAAGAGCAGATATCAGACATCAATTCATTGAAGTAATAGAAAGTAAAAATCCAATACATAGGTAAACTTACAATTTGTTAAACCCAAATCAAATTTCCTTTGTAAATGATCCTAATATTATCCTAATATTATCCATCACATTGGATTACATGTGTATACTTGTTTTTGATGGGAGGGCTATAGCTTATGTGTGTAATGACTAGGATTCAATAAATATTTCTTTTTTTCGCGTCACTATTCCATGTCAGCTTTCTCTCTCCTATGTGTCAAATTCCGTTAAAAGTCAAAGGACTTGATGGTTTTTGTAACGGTTTGTAAGAAAACCAAAGTTCAGTGAGTTGACTGTAAGAAAAAAAAGTTTAGCGACCAATATGTAAGTTGACCTAAAGTACAGGGACCAAAAAAGCATTTATCCCTACAATTAAGGCATTCAAATCTTTAGTAAAAGAGAAGGTATATAGCTAAACGATTTCCAAAACCATTTCAAATCTTTGTTGTCCTACTTAGATCAATTACAATCATCTCTCTTTTTAGCATATCAACTCCGATAGTAAATTCTCATTGCAAATACAAACATGAATAAAAGTAAGTCATATAATCTAAACAATCCTAAACATATTAATTATCCACAATAAGTACAGGAGCAAAATTTTATGAAGAAATAATATAAACTTGTACCCATAAGTCAGTTAATCATAGTTTGATCAAGACAAGTCGGTAAATTCTTTATCAAGACAAGTCGGTATGATCAAAATTTACATGACACAATAAACTTTTACATTCTAAAATTTTGCCATGTGTAAATTGTTTGTACAAATCAGTTAGTTGAGCAAATACCTGGTTTTCATTTATCCCAATGGGTGAACATATAATCAGAAGAATCCAAGAAAGCCATCATGAGCAATTCAGATGCTTGTGAATTTTACATAAAATAGGTAGACTTTGTCAAATATTTAGGTGGAAAAACAAACCTCAAAATAAGATCCAGAAGTTGATAATTCTAATGCAGGAAGTTGAAGCCCATGCTCAACAGCTTCAATGGAATCAGACATAAACCAAGTCCAAGAAAACTGAGGATTCCCGTTCAAACAAAGCAAGTGATTAGGAACCAAAAATAGCTAAGCAAACAAAAACCATCAGTATTAGCAAGGCCTCACAAATAAAATAGAAATGCAGTTGTTATGTCTCTAACCTGAAGTACACACAAGCTCAGAAGTGCTTCTAGACCAAAAAAGGCAAACCCAACTAGGTAGAAGATCTGCAAGACAACAAACAGACATACATTATACATTAGTTTTCTATAACGGGCAATGTATATAAAACATAAATGCAAGCACAGATGCAAAATAGAAAACATAAATGCAATGTATATAAAACATAACGGGCAATGTATATAAAACATAAATGCAAGCACAGATGCAAAATAGAAAACTTACCCCGACCAACACATGGTCAGAAAAGACATCAAAAGCTGCAAGGATGCCCCTAAAAGATTGTAAAAGAGCATAACATTAGCCACAATATGGAAGGTGAGGAATACAGATCTACAAATAAAATAGCTTGTTGTGTAACATTTTAGTGAGAAGAAAAAATCCATAGTTTCAAAATATCTTCATATTTTATTGGATGGAGGCCAGAATAATATAAACAATCCATAACAGTCTACAACTATTAAAAAAATTAATCACCACAAGAAATGGATGCGAATAATAAGATAATTAAATAAGATCCATAAACTTGAACGTCTCCTATACCATTCAACTCTTACATGTGATGAATACTTCAGATTAACTGTTGCATGTGGTTTGTGGGTTAATGCTTGTATCCATCAGGTAAATCTCACTTCTGAAAGAAAGGAGGGGGGACTTCCTGAGATGGCCTAATAAAATGAAAGTTGAAAACAATTATGTAATTTATGTACACCGAGTCCATCATGCTTTGGATTTTGGTCCTTATGCTAACATTTATAGACTTCGAGTCCTTCACAAAAAGCTAAATGATATCACTGAAGCCCTTCAAAGGGAGTTCACATATAGACCGAGTTTTATAGTAATCTTCTACGACAAAGCGCTCTTTTGATTTCAGATCTAGTAGCAATTCTACAGTGTAGAAGCTGATAGTCTTCAGACACTTGGTGCATTGAACATATCAAATCTTGCCTACCTAGAAATTAGATTATAGCCGGATAAAAAAGGTAATATAATTTCAGGGTTACCATCAGTAAAGCATTTGAATTTACAATTATATACAATCCACAACTTTTATAGTCGTCAAAAAGTTCTCATAAAGAAATTCTTTTTATATTTAATAAATCTATTTTATCTCTAACAGAAATAATATAAGAACTTACGTAAACGACTTCCCATGAAAGACAATTGGAGGAGTGATAGCAGCAAATATGCAAAAACCAATGTGAAGCTGCACAATTACAAACATGTTTTTAAAGAACAAATAAATTAAGAGTTAACAGTAGTGGCTCTTTTACTGAACTTACCAAGTAGAACAGGAAATATTTGTTATAAACACAACAATGTTTATGTTAAAACCGTGATTAAAACGAAAAAAATAAGCCCAAGAGCTATCTGGTGATTACCTAATCTGATGCACTGCATATATGCAGTAAATATATCAGTCAATACATGACCAAACAAATTGTACTACTAAACTAACTTCTTTTCAAAGTCAAATCAGACTACTATGTCCAGATAAAATGGAGCAAAATAAATAATAAATTAACACTGAAAAAATTACCTTCAGATCATTGATATGGACATATACACGAGTATAAAAATTCAGCAAATCTAGTAAGGTTAGAGGCTGGTAATTTGTGATGTAAATATGTAAAAGGATTCAGGTTATTGATTGTCAATCCTACTAGAAGAGGCGGCACCCGGATTTTGTTGGGGGGGGGGGAATTTTTTTTATAAAATTTAATAGTTAATATACTTCAAAAGTATATTAATGTACCACAGAATATATGAAAGGGGCAATCCAAGTAGAGCATAAATAGTTGCCAAAAATAAAATTTTGACACCTGGAAAGTCAACCATGTCAGAAGCTCAATACTGAAGCCCTATCACCTGCTATAATTAAATTTTTAAACATAGCGTGAACACTTGCCACCGCCCTTAACCCAACAAACAATCACAGCAATGATGTTAAATACAAGGCAAATGACAATCCCTGCATGGACGTTAGCAGAAGGTCAAGGAGAAAATGGAAAACAGTAATTATCATAAAGCACCATACAGCAAGCAGAAATTTCAGAAGGATTCATCTTAGTCTTGTTCCCAAAGACAATTCACAAACAATGAAGACCAAGTTTAGGGAATTTATAGATAAGTACATTGAAAGCCCAAGAAACAAATTAGTAGAGGGGGACCAAAATTGATGTTATTAAGAACAAGAAATGTTTCTAGCACGGATTTTTGCTAAACTTCCTTGGAAATATGGATTCCAACATTGTCAAAAGTTGTAAAGGGTAAAGAGCAGCATTTTGTAAGAATAAGCAAGATAAGTCACTCGTGATGCTGTCTGTTTCCAAGTAAGGAAGATATTCAGGATTGCTATGGTGATGAAAGTAACAGGAGTAACTTTAATCTTCAACACTTCAGTATTTCATATAATTTCGTAATATGTCTGTACATCAGCTTTACAACTTGTTGAAGGGAAAGAAATCTCACCAGTCTTTTGGTTTAAAGACATGGTAGATATGCTTTCCCAGACATCAAAAGAAGCAAACTTTCCAAGGATATAGACAGTGAAAACAGTTCTTGAGAGGTTTGAAACGAACCAGCTGATAACCCTACAGCAACTACCCCCTACTTCCCACGCAGCCACGTATACCAATATTTTGTAAGAAATTAAAAGCATACATCAATACTGAAATTAGAAGATTCAGACAGGAGCTTTTATTATAATCCAAAAAATGAAAACAAGATGAAAAATACAGAGGAACTAAATTACCTAAAAAAACAAAAGGAAAAAAAGGAAAAGAAAAAAGAACATACCTAACCAACTTGCAAAAGCCAAATATTGCAACCTCTGAGCATTAACTGGTATCTCATTGGCAATATCATGATGAATAATCGGGAAAAATGGAGGCCAGTTTTTATTATCTACTGGATTGGCTGAATAGAAACATTGAAAGAAACAAATTAAAGGTGTGGCTCAATACAGAGAGAGCAAGCAACTAAATAGTTTCATAATTTAAATTGTTGGTCATTTCCTAGCTTATAACTAGACAGCATCTTCTCTGCGTTTGATGTCCTGCAAAAAGACGAGGCAACAAATAACATTCATCCATGTGATATCGAAAATTTGAGTAAAAAACAAAACACTGATGACGTATAAATGAATTATTGCTATGATACATTTAGGACCAAGTACTCAAGAAGAAACTATAGAAGTAATAGAACCAACCCTTTCCCCCCTCCTTAGATCTGCATCCCAACCTGCAAGTTCTTTCTCTTTTTTCTTCGGATCCTGCAAAATTATCCAAAAATATACTCAGACTGCCCTACGATATTTAAGACGAGTACATGAATTAGAAATAGCAATGTCAATACATTCATGGCATCCAATGGTATATCCACAGTTGCATCATGTTTTTGCCAAAACCCAGGGTATTAGCAACCATTGAGGAATGCGTGACTTTGATCCAGGAGCAGCATTCCCATTCTGCAACAAATACCAATATACAGGTTTAACAGGTTTAGCACCACCATGCTGCTCCCTTTTCACAGGAATCTCCTTAGAATAGATTGGACATTCTTCAAAATAAATTAGGGATAATAAAATGGGTAGACCAAAAGCTCTGAATGGAAATAAAACAAACTTAATAAGTGGTAAGCTACAACACAGGAGAGAAACTGATTTCTGAAGACAAGACCTCGACAGTGAGTGATCTTGTTAATAAGAGGGGCACAATCCTGGACAGTAAGTTTGGAGGAGATAAGAGGCACTCCTAGAAACTTAATAGGAAGGTATCCTTCTTGAAATCTCAAGCAAAATCCAGAATATCATCTCTAACATAAGAAGAAATATTAGCATGAAAGCGTTGACTGTTATCCAAATTAGGCTTCAATTTATCAAACCAGAGAGCTGAGAGAAATGTTGTAAACAATTTTTGATAATCATCATAGAACTAAGATCTCCTTGGAAAAAGATCTAAAAATCATCTGCAAAACATACATAAATAAGTAATGTGGCCAGGTTGGGATCTCTGATGAAATTTAAAATTAGAAAAAAGCTTCCCTTTCAGCAAGAATCAAAGAAGAACATCCATAAACAACACAAACAGATAAGGAGATAAAAGATCATAATGCACATAAAATAACCATTAAGCCACCATTAACCTTGACAGAGTACATAGTTTGCATAGGTTTTTGATTCTTTATGTCATTTTAACAAACACCTAGCTTGCAAATTTTAGGAGGCCAAAGCCAACACTAAGACAATTTCAAAACCCTCTCTTAGAAAATTAAAGAAAAAACAAGTATACAATCCTTGTTCATAGAGAATAAATCCACATATATTAAAAATAAAATTACATAGCATATAGATTAATATCCCATGATTAAATCAGAAACAAGAGAAACTACTTAATCATCTAGCTAGAAACTATTAGTCTCAAACTAAATATAATCATAATGCAATCCACATAGGTGGTGTGATGGGACTACAGGATTTCCCATTGAAGTGAGGCGTAAAGCTTCTATCTTGCAAGTTATAAATCCCCATATCTTTGCCTCCTCCTTCATCTATACTCCTATAAGTGTCTGTATAATCATCAGCAAAATATATACAATTTGGCTGGACTCCATTAATGGTGCCGCTCTCAATAGAGAAGGAAGAATTGTGACCCAAAAACAAAGCTCTATCACCCAAATTACTCACCTCCGTCCAAACCCCACAACTTACATCAAATTCAAATATCTGAAATCCCGTTGTTCCATAAGTATAATAATCCCCATTACTCTCTTCATAAATCTCTTCATTGAGTTCTTTATTTATGAGCCGAAATGCTACTCCTTCACGTGAAATAACCAACAACTTTCCCTTTGATTCCACCAAATACAATTGCTCAGTATATTTGCCACATCTCAGCAATTCTATGGGTATCTTTGCCACAATATTCGCCACAGTAGGATTAGTCCCAGTAACATCACAAACAACAATCGTGCCATTACAATCAATGGCATAAAAATGCTCTCTGTAATGAATTACATCGCAATACATGCCCGGTCTAGTTTTTATTCCTATCCATTCAACAACATTGGCTCCCAAATTACAAAAGGCTAATTTAGAAGAACTGCCATAGATAATCATCATTATTGCGCTTGAAGAACTTGGCGAGGATAAAACAACCTTATGGACAAAATGAGCATAAAGTAAATTGTCGTCATCAATATCCTCGTCATATGGTTCATATGGTGGATTATCGTCGTCATCATGAATAAGTAAACCGTCGTCATCAATATCATCATCCTCAAGTAAACCGTCGTCATCAATATCCTCCTCCTCCACATATGGATCATATGGTGGATTATATCTGAAAGAGGATGTGAGATGTGGGAGTTTAATTTGAACACGAGATAAGGGATGCAACAAATCAGTGGATATATCTGTGCCATTTTTACCGATGTTTATGAGCCAACCCTTTGATGCAAAGCATCTCTTATTCTTAGTTTCAGGTAAATTTACCTTAAAACTCATTTCCTTTGAGAGACTATAGAACGGCCGGGAGCAGGACACATCGTCGCCGGCGCCGGAATTTTCAGCAAGCATGAGCCAAGGACATGATGAGCAATTAGAAGGACCTAGATCAAATTTATTGGCCTCAATTGCAGCAGATCGCCATAATCTACAGACTCCGCCAAAAGCAATGAAATCGTTAAATGAATCTATTCGCTTAGCAATAGCAACTATCAGATCGTAGGGAAATTCTGAAAAAATACTACTCATTCTCTCCATGCCTATTAGGTTAATTCGTTTTGTCGGTATATATATTTATACATACTGAAGAAGACTTGCCGAATAATTATAGGATTTAGTTCAAACAGAAACAGATTCGAATAAGGACACTTCCAGAATAATTATAGGATTCGGTTCCAAAACAGAAACGGATTGGTTTTGTCCCTATATGAATAATTTAGATATTTGTATAAATTTATATGATTAATTGTATTAATAATATATGTAAATTTGAAACTTAATAATTGTAACATTAGTTGAAAAATTATAGTGCATTCATTCCTAACTAATTGTCATAACTAAATTAAAATTTATTAAAAAAAATTCAAGCAAATTTTATCAATATAAGCACTAATATAGATTTTATTACAAACTTAAATAAATTTAAAATGATTATTTTCTCATAATCATATTTAATTATAAATCTATAATACTCCATCAAAATTATTTTTTTTTAATTATTATCCATGTCAACCGGGTTGGTGAACTTATAATAATATACTTGGTCAAATTTGTTTATGTGCAATGAGGAACTTTAAGCAATAATATATACTCTCTCCGTTCTAAAATATAATATCATTATTGATTTTTTGAAGAATTAAAATATTTTCAAATTCAAAATTGACTAGACCCTTTAATTTTAGTCGACGGAATGATGAATATTATAAATTAACTAAAAAATGTATTAGTTATTGTAATAATTATTATTTCATAATTTTTAATAAGTTATTTTAATTTTAAGTTTATAAATGTCTCAAATTGATTTTTAAAAATCAATAGTGATCTTATAATTTGAAACGAGAGTAGTAATAAATCAAGACAATATCATTTTTAATTCATATCATATACTGTAACGTAAACGGTACTCCTTCCGTCCTATAATAAACATCATTGTTTGACTTTAATAATTAAATTAATCATTTTTAAAATTAATAATTAAAAATATTTATATAAAAATTTACTAAATGCTACATGATGTGCACTGATGAGTGGGTTTAATATCCACGAATCGGTATTCTTAATAGCTTGAGTCTTAAGATTTCAAGTACTTTTGCTATCATTTTAATATCATGTGCAGGAATTGAGATAGATGCAAAAGGAGTTTAAAAGGATAATTAATTCGATTCATTCTCAAACAATATGGGCCACGCGCATGCATCACAAATTGAAGCGTCACAAATGAAGCAGCCCACTTGTTAGCAGCTTGCGGATGGATATGATGAGCCCACTTCCTAGCAACTAACGGATTTAACAAGTTTAATGGGAGAAAGGAATCCTAGATGGCAGCATGTAAATATTCGACAAGTCCTAGCAGCATACAAGGAAGGATTCCAAATGATTTATATTCAGCATATATGTGGGCCAAGAAATCAGCAACAAAGGGAGCATGCAAGGGAAAAGATGCAAGGCCGGACAGAATGATCCCCCGCTGGGGCGGGGAGGCACCAGACTTGCTGCTGTTTTCTTTTTCTCACACGGATTTGGTGCAAGATAGAGATAAATATGGGGGCCACGCGTATATGATGCAAGGGACTTAAAGTAAGGCTAGAAAAGGGAACGAAAAAGTGACAACATAGATATATAATATATTAAATAGTTCCATAATAAGTGATGTTTTAGAGTTGGGCACAACCATTAAGGAAATGATTATATAGTATTAACTATAGTATCATTTATCTATAATACCCTTTGTGTTAATAAGGGGAGGAAGAGAGTTAAAAGCATCTGGGTATTGAAATAGGAGTAATGAGGGGTAATTTTGAAAATATTGTAATTAATACTCCTAAATTTTCTAAAACATCAAATAATTTGGGTCAAATAAAATTACCTAAAACATCACTTATTATAGAACGGAAGGAGTATTCTATTAGGATTTCAATTAATGAGAGGCGACACCAGCTACTCTCCTTGGCCGAGTGGGACACGAACGCAATAAAGTGGATGGGCATGATGAGAAAGGCGCCATGGTGCTCCTATTCCAAGTAGGACTCGGACGAATTGTGGGCTATCAATTGGAGACTTGACCCGGATATAAAAAGAGGAGCACGGTAGCAGCTTAGTATAAATATATATATATATATATATATAGGATAAGGCTCTGGAACGAACAGTTCGTTTACGAATATATGTAGGGCCAAGTGTTGAAGGTTGTTGATTGGATGAGAATATTTACCATCATATATTCGTAATTAGTGTTAAATATTCTCATCCAATCAACAACCTTCAACACTTGGCCCTACATATGTTCGTAAACGAACTGTTCGTTCCAGAGCCTTATCCTATATATATATATATATATATATATGGGTAAACATCCATGGAAATCGGTTGCTCAAAGCACTGTTTAGCAACCAACATTTTAACCATTGATTAAAATGAGCAACGGCTGAGATGGACCTTTTTTTTCCCCTGCCGCATGAGACTTGTTGCGGCAGCACTACCTGCCAAAAACCAACTGCAAATTTACACTATTGCCCTCCATTCAGATATATATGTTTAAGCAATTTACTGTTATGCCCATCTGCCCCTCCAATATTAGCTGCCGGTTTTTTAAGTTAACGGGGGGAATATGCATTGTAGGTTGACAAGACTTGGGGCCCACACATGACAAGATAAGTCAAGAGACACAATTACAATAGACATACAATTATAATATAATAATTATATGTAATAATTTAAAATAATATTTATTTTTTTATTTAAAATACAATATTATTTTTTAAAAGTTATAAAGATAATTATTATTCTAAGAAAAAAAATTAGAAGTTTTTATTTTTTTTAAAATAAGTAAAGTTTTATAAAATATAATTCAAAAAAATTATATAAGAAAATAAAATTTTATTTTTTAAAAAATAAAATGATTTTTTCATTTTTTTTATGTAAAAATTTATTTTCAAAAAATAAAAAATTAATATCTTTACCATTATGGTATGTATTCTTAATGTTAGAATTTTCAAGAACAAAAACTAAAAATAGAAACCGGTTTAAAATGTTGGTTGCTAAACAGTGCTTTGAGCAACCGGTTTTCATGGATGTTTACCCATATATATATATATATATATATATATATATATATGATACGACTTTGGAACGAACAGTTTGTTTACGAACATATGTAGGCTCCAGTGTTAAAGGTTGTTGATTGGCCCAATTATGTACCATCATATATTCGTAATTAGTGTTAAATATTCTCATCCAATCAACAACCTTCAATATGTTCGTAAACGAACTGTTCGTTTCAGAGCCTTATCCTATATATATATATATATATGGAGAATGATTCATAGCATCTAGTTGCTATGGATCAAAAAGTGGCATATAGCATCTACACCTTTCATTAGAAATATGAAGGGCTGATATTTAAATAAAAACACGCCGTCCGCTAGAAGTACTAGCGGACGTGGTTAATATAAAATGTTGACACTGATGCCCCCACTTAGCCTTATTCATAGCAGGTCTAAAAAAATTACATCTCTAGCGGACGGTAATATGTAAATTAAACATACTTCCTGCAACAGTCTTATTACAACATGAATTCAAGTCAAATCAACATCAGCATCTTTATACAACATGACACTGAAACATTGAATCAACATCAGCAGCTATCAGCAGCTTTATACAGCAGGACAGTGCAACATTGAAGCAACATCTGTTACTTTATTATAACCAAATAAAAGTGCAACGTCCCTGATTTCAACAATCAAATCACAGCAACAGTTGAGCAACATCACAAGCAAATTAAATCACAACAACAGGTGACATAAGCTGTAACAAACACATCAACATCACAAGCCAAAAGAAGACCCTTGCAGAACAACACAACACAGCCATATAGCCATTTTATAGTGAGACTCATGAATAATATTTTTTCATATTTTTATAGAATAATGAGTGAGACTCGTGTTCATTTATTTTTACATTGTGTGGTTTAAACATTTCATTGGCAAGCCTAGCCAGTCAACTACTTCATTTTTCATCTTCAGCTCAGTTCTTGTGAATATTAGTGCTTCTTGTATTGACTTCAACAGTCATATTCAAAATTATTTCTTGTATATTTATGGGGATATAATACCCAAACTCTACTCTAATTGAAATCAAGTGCAGACACACGAGCAAAAGCACATGTTCGCCTTTCTTTATTTCTAAATACTTTCTTAAACTAAAGCACATGTTCGTCTTTCCTCCCTTGCTGCAATGTAAATGAATGCAGCTTAGCATTTTAAATGAGCTAAAAGCGTTCGATAAACATACAAAAGGACAAAGATGACTGAGCAGCACATAAAAATTGCACATAGAATATGACTAAGATTTAGAATAAATACTAACACATTTATACTTATACATGATATTTCCATGAGTGTGTGTGCGCGTGTGTATCCTGTATTCAAGGAGAAGTTGGTAATATCTAACTTCAATAGAGAATAAGCAGAGGATAAAGCTAGCTCCCACATACCTTTCAACCATTGGAAAAATTGAAGAGCGCTTGAATGTCTTATACCTTTCAACCATTGAACAAAGTTGGTCATTAACAACTTTGGCCTCAATCATATCACCTTTTATCGGTAAGCAGCTTAACCAGGCAGGAAGAACCTGCCAAACAACACAGCAATCACAATCTAAACTTTGAAGAAATCACCCAAAAGTGATAAATATGTGATGATAATCGGAGAAACTTTGATTATTTCTCATAAAAGCTATATCTAGGAGATTACCCCATGGGGAATATATATTATTTAAACCAAGATATCATCTTTTAAACAAGTTCCCCAGATGGTGTGGCATGTGCAATACAACAATTAACATAAACGAAATTAAATGGCACATTTGAAAGGATACTTGGTTTGGAAAAGCCATCAAAAACTCTGCAGACCAGTGACCACAATGAATAAGTGCATATATGCAACTTGCTTTCTTACCATCAAGCATGAACAGGATTTAAAAAATTAGTTTAGAATTGTATTACATATTATGGATATCATATATAATTTCGCCCTGCAATATATCATAAAATTTCACTTCTCCAGCTTTAAGATCATTAATTTAACAGCATCCCATTCATTGGTTACTAACCAAGTCCACCTTGGCTACATAGAACAAAAGCAGAGCAAGATAGAAACAGAGACATTATTTTCCATTCATCAAAATTTACCTAGGCTACATTGAACAAATTATGTTGTTATTTTCCAATCATCAAGAATTTACCTAGGCTACATTGAACAAATTATGTTGTTATTTTCCAATCATCAAGAATTCACCTAGGCTACCATCAAAAATCAATCAAACACTTTTTACTGAGACTAATAACTGAACTACTACTATTACTACCAGCTAAAACTACTTGTGATCAATGCTTATCAAACACTTTTTACCACCAAATGACAACTACTACTGCAATTAAGATCGATCACCGGCCATACTACTCTTGAATTCTACTTATACACTTTACTACATCTAAAGATCATCATCATCACTCATCAGTGGCCACCTAGCAAGGCACAAACTATGGTCTAACAGAGAACTAAGGTGAAATGCATACACAATTTAAATAAATGATAATTTTCGAATTATGCTATAAGATAAGAAGCATGCATTCAATATAGATCATAATCATTTTAAAACAAATCTGGTGGTTGTTTAATTCGTAAAACTTACCGATTAAATGTAGGGCAAATTGATGTAGAACACAGATCTTCCACTATTGAGTACGAATTTTGCTCTTTTCTCGACAAATTGAAGGGTTTTCTACATGCGATGATGAAGAGCAAATCACGTCGTTCGCTGAGATTGAATGGACAGATTGAAGGGTTTTCTTTCAGCGTTGATGAAGAGCTAGCATCGCCGCCGAGCAAATCACGTCGTCCGCTGAGATTGAATGGGACTATTGAAGGGTTTTCTACGGACTGAGATTGAATCTATTTGCTGTCATTTCGCCCGGGCTGAGAGTGAATTCTATGAAAAGGCCGCTGAGATTGAATGGGTGAAAACCAATTTGCCCTAAATCGATTTCCCGTCCGCTAGAACTACTAGCGGATCTTCAATTCTTTTTTTGAGGCGGAGTGGGGGGGCAAATTCGTCAACAAATCATCATATCATAACCATGTCCGCCAGTACTTCTAGCGGACGGCGTGTTTCCAATTTAAATCTCAGCCTTCATATTTCTAATGGAAGGTGTAGATGTTATATGCCACTTTTTAATCCATAGCAACTATATGCTATGGATCATTCTATATATATATATACACGGAATCCTTCTAAATCCAAAGACGGACTTAAAAAAAAATGCGGGTTGCTAGATTGGCTGGGTTGGGTGTCAAATGGGTCGGCTGACTTAAAGAAACCCATCTAAATTCATTTTGTGGAACCTCTTTCTCACTCTAACTCTTCTATCTCACTACGAACCAAAGCTTAGGCAATTTCATACCAGCTCGGGCCAAATCGACAACTTTCTGGCCAAATCGACACTCTAGCATCTCTCTACGAAGGTAATGCTCCATAACTCTATTAAGTTTTAATTTAATTTTCTAGCATAAGAAATTTAGGGTTTAAAAGTTCAAAATTGAAAAGGTAGTTTTCCTTTTCTTAAGCTTTTGTCTGATACTGGTTGGATTGGAAGTGAAAGAGAAAGAAATCAATGAGTGTTTTGTGTTCTTATTGTTGTTGCTGATGATGGAAAAGCTACCAAACTGTGTATTATTATGTCGTGCCATATCTTCTATATATATCCAGAAATTTCTTTCAATTAATTGGGATAAAACAAATCTCTACTTATTTAGGAAGAACTACTTAATCTTTTTGATCTTCTCCCTCCTATTTGTTATTCTTCTCCCCTGTTCATCTTCTATTAATTTTTCTTCTTTGTTTATTTTTGAAACAATTCAATCGTTTATGAATAATGTCTTCACTGAAGTTTTTTTTTGGGAGGCTGTTGTAGAGGAATAATGAAAGACCATATCTTGTGTACTTTCTGGACGCTGGCCACAAAGATGATTGTATAAGAAAAGCCGGATAACAAAGGGCTTCCAGTGTAGTGTATATATCAGATACTAGACAAGATTTGGCTTATGTAAGAGTTAAATTACAAAGTCTACCATGTAAATCTAGTATTCTAGAGGACGGGTAGGGATCGTGCATGTTAAGGCCTTTGTTGGGTACCACCTTATTCTGTAGATGTGTGTTCCAGAGTTTTTTTATTTTATTAATTAATGTCTTCTCCTCCCTGTTAGCTGAGATGCTACTATATAAACCACCTGAAGAACTTAGTATTCCCACCATTTTCACCATTAGAAACAACAAGTCCCATAGGACCCCTGGCCGGTACTAAGAATTTGGAAGCCCTGTGCGAGAAAAAAATAGGGGGTCCTCTCGCATATAAAAATACTAATTTTTTTATCAGCACCAATATATAAAGCACAATTTATATCAAAATTCATCATTAATTAAAATAATAAATGTCAACGTCGAGTAATAAAATTATCAATTAGAAAGAAAATATAGCTAAAACTTCAATAAATTATCAATTAGAAAGAAAATATAGCTAAAACTTAAATAGACAATAAACTTCACACGATCGCTAGCATCATTCTTGCATTTTTTGCTGCAAAATCATCAATCAAACTTTCATAATCAATTTTCTATATATACACAAAAAAAAATCGAGTGCCCTCCGAATTTGGGAGTCCTGTGCGGTCGCCCCTTCTGCACCCCCTCAAGGCCGGCCTTGATAGGACCAGGTCCCAAATATTAACTTAGTACTGTTTATATAGCTCAAAATAAATGTGACATATTAATCTTGTTGATAAAAGCTGGTGAGAAATATTAGCAATTATTTTTGAAGACTAATTTAATGAGTCTATATAATTCAAAAATTAAAAATTTGGGAGTAAGAATCTTGGTGTGTGCAGTGAGCTATATATATTAGATTAGCAGTAGCAGAGATTATTATTGATATTAGTATTAGTTTTAGTTTTTAATAAAATAATAAACCCTAGTTTTATGGGATTGGAGATTGAAGCAATTGGAAGCCATTGAAGAGCAAGGGCAGGAGCAAGAGGGAGCTTGATGATGTGTTGATCACAGATTTATTCTCTTCTCTACTTTTATTCTGATCTTTTAATGTGTATTCAATTGTGGATTCTTAGTTTCAATTCAATATCAGTGAACTAATTTTTTGTTTGAGATTACAATGGATTTTATTGTGTTGTTTGTTTTAATATGCTTTTTATCAATTATTGTGATCTATTATTGTGAATTGTCTATTGTAATTTGAACTTAACTGCTTAATTGCCTAATTATCAATTACCGTGATAATCTATATGAAATCGAGAGTGGAGTATAGATTTAGATCGGATCATGATAGCATGTGTTTGTGATTTCTGCGTAGATGGAATTCATGATTCGTGTTTAGGATAGGAATATACATTTACACCATATGTAATCTAATAGAGAACTTGTGTGTGAAATCCTTTTTAATTGTAATTCACATAGAGATATAGTGGATTAGTTAATTAGGATGTCTTGCTTAATTCTATCATCTATGAATTTAAGTGAGTATGAGTATGATGCATCGAGAGGTGGTTACATCTGCTTTAGTGTTCTTGATTAACAATTCAGAATAGTGAGAATAATTGATGAGAAGTGTGTTAATTGAAATGAAGCAATGAGTGAAGTTGTGATCTTAAATCTCCGTAATCTTAATTTAACTAGTGGGATTTAGTATTAGTTTAATTATACAAATTCATTCGTTTAAATAAGATATAGTTTGGTTAAGGGTTAGTACTTGGTGATTCTTGTTAAATAATTCCTCGTGGGAACGATACTTTACTTTCACTCGTTAACCACGTATACTTGCGTGTTGTGCGTATCTAGATTTTATCCAACATGCACCTAATTTAATAATTAAAAGGGATAGGGAAGTGGGGGAGAGTATGAGAATAAAATAAATAAGAGAAAGGAGCAGAGACAATAGGAATAAAAATTAAATAATTGTGAGTTTGAGAGAATTAATAGAAGGCTTAAATATAAATTACTACATAAACTCTTTACCTTTTTTCACTTTAGAGGTCATTCTTTTAATTTTTATAATTAAAGCTTTCAACTCTTAATTTTTTTCACTTCAGTTTAATTAAAGCTGCAATATCATCAATTGATGACTTGATAAAGACACATAAAATATCAATGTTGATGTGTTTGTAAAAAGTATTTATTTAATCTATTTTTACCATTTTAAGGTTTTAAAAGGGCAAAAATATAAACAACATAATTAAGATTTATAATATCAAAACAATTTCACATACATTAAGTAAAGACAAAATCAAATCAATTAATTAATTAAAATAAATAGAATATAAATCAAGCTAGTTACGATTAACTCATTAAATGCAAAAAATAATAAATAAACTTTCAAAATATTTCTTATTTAACAACAAAAAGAACAAACATTTATACTGAATTGAAAAAGAAAAAGAAAAGAAAAATTAAAACTAAACAAGAAATAAGAAATAAAATCAAAAATAAAATCAGATTAAAATATAAACAATCATCAATGACCGGCTTCATATTCTTTTTCCTCCTTTCTTTTTACAAAGAAAAAAATTTACAAATTAAAAACTCTAAACTTCAATATATGAATCATTACAAGGTTGTGATCAATTCATGTCTAAAACTTTAAAGTCTTGAAACATCAAAAGAAGAGAAAGAATTTGGAACCCACCTTGTACAATTGTGCAGGGGGGATAACCATCTCCCCCTCTTACTTCTTCATATTTTCAATTACTAAGGTGAATCTTGGTGGATCGGGGGTTGTGGTGGGTAGGGCCTCTTGATGAGGGTGAACCTAACCCCACCACCATCATATATATATATATATATATATATATATATATATATATATATATATATATATATGGTAATGATCTATAATATTTATTTCATATGGATTCTTATAAGTCATAAACCATCTATATCATTGAAAACAAAAAGGAACGACCATGATAATTAGAAACTGAAAAACAACATAATCAAAATAAGAGTTTAACTTTACCAACAAATGTTTAAGGTTTATTAACCACTTAATCAGGGTTTAAGATTTATTACCTAAAGTTTAGGGTCTAATAACTGGGGTTTAGGTGTGACTCCCTTAAATCCGGGTCACTTTTACCTCGGGTTTGGTGTTCACCTTTACAGTTGGACTTGATTTTGCTATAGGGCACAATCAAGCTATGTGACCTTCCTTTCCACAACTGTAACACATATTGAATTGCTGTGTACAGTTTGGAATGATGTGTCCCTTCTGTCCGCATTTGTAAAATCTGATTGGTGGTCGTTCTCCTCCCCTAGAAGCTGGTGTTAGTGATGTTGCTGCTGCCGGTGTCTTTCCACGGTCATTGTTGAATCTCCTCTTTTTGAAATTGTGTCCACTCGAATCACTTCTTTTATTATCTAGGCCAGGACTACCACTGAAGTGGCTACCATTTCTGGCATGATTATTCCCTCCTTGCTGATTCTCATTATTCCGGTGATTATTGTGTTGGGTTTGTACGAAATTGTGACGCAATCAAATTGCAAAAATTAGCGGAAGCATGGTATATCAGAGTTTAAAATTTTTTTACAAAACCATTACCCGGATCATCCTTTATGCAAATTATTAATTTAAAACGATAAATAAGAAATTATAGAATCATACCCTTGTAGAACGAAGCTTCCACAGGTACTAGTTCAACTCCTTGTTCTTCGTGATCTCCTTGAATTTCCGGGTTCGATTCCTTCCTTTGATCAACGTTAGCCACCCAAGTGTTTGGCCTCTAGAGGTGATCCACCAAGGAAGAGGAATTATCAAGAAGGAGGGTGGTTGGCTTAGTTTTCTATCCTCTATAGAAAATGAGTACTCTCTAACAATTGAAATTGCATCAACTGATATCTATTATAAGACTCCTCTTATATAGATATTGGTCAACCCTTCTAATCCTATTAGACATGGGATTTCTTTTAATTAATTAAACTCCTTTAATTAATTTAGGCTTCTCACCACATGGGGAATGTTTAATTAAATTCATTTAATTAATTTGTCTCCTAATCTTATTAGGAATAAATGAGAGTACTAATATTAAATTAATTACTAAACTCCTTTAGAAATTAAAATAATAATAATTATAATAATATTAATAAGACTCCTCTTATTAATTTATATTTAATATTTCTAAAATATTAAATAATAAACATTAAGCTATTTAATTTATTCTATCACCACAGATTAAATTAATTACACTTAATGCATTATTACGATTATGCCATTACCTTCTTAAATAATTATTATTCCTTTTATGGTGTGACCCTTTAGGTTCTCCATATTAAACCGGTTGTGAATAAATCAATTAAAATAATTTTAATCTTATTTAAATAAATAAATTAAACTAATAATCTATTTAAATAAATAATATTTATTCTACAATAGGGATAAGCCTCCCTAGCGATCAACGACTTTCCAGATAATATAGATTTCAACATTAATCAAAAAGAACCTGTGAGTAAATAGTTACCATACAATTCAATCCTTCCACCATACAATGTCCCAATTAAATATAAGACATGGATTTACTGTCAAGTCTTATTTTATTTAATTATATGTATTTCGATTAGAAAATGCACAACTCCAAATAATGCAAATTAGAAACTCCTTTCTAATTTCATTTCACCTTGGCTAAGGATTCCTGGGTTGTCATTTAACGAATCACATAGGATATATCTCCTCTTTTACAAGAGGTGGTAGATTCTTTATTGATCATTCATTATCTCCATATGTAACTCATTATACCCAAGCATACCCTATATATGCCTTAAAAGGTCTTAAGGAATAAGTCAAAGTATAATTTGTTACATACAAGATACTATGATGATCTCAAGTCCAAGGATTACTTGTACTACTATCACATTAGGAATTCCTATTGACAGGCGAGTAAATCTCCATAAGGTATTCCATAGCGAATCACGTTCAGTGAACTTATTCTCCAATAAGCACCTACATACTTGCTTTAGTGTCTCCACACAAATGATCATAAGATCAATCATCCTCATCCAATGAGCAAGCAACATATGTACCAATCTATCCAGATTTACTAATCCCCTTTTTAGTAATCCCACGATTGGGAACTACTTTAGTTTTAAAACTTTCTAAGAATTTAGATCTCATTAGCATGATCATCATCATGATTCTAAAAGCATTGCTTAAAACTATGGGTTATTTACATATTATAAAAACAGCAACATGTAGATAATTAAATGCCTTTAATAAATGAATATTTTATTAATAAATAAATAAGATTGTTTACAAAGTACGTGCTTTATCATCATACATGATTGGCTTGTATGCACACTACTATCAATCTCCCACTTGCACTAAAGCCAATCGCCATGGTATCTCATACCCATCTTCTCTAAGTGACGATCAAACTGCTGTTGTGTTAAAGCTTTAGTAAATGGATCTGCAATGTTGTCTTGAGAGTCTACACGCTCCAAGGTGACGTCTCCTCTTTCAATGATTTGCCTGATCAAATGAAATCGCCGCAACACGTGTTTAGATTTCTGATGAGACCTCGGTTCCTTAGCCTGTGAAACTGCTCCTGTGTTGTCACAGTAAACGGGAACTGTTTCTCCAATGCTAGGAACCACACCAAGTTCAGTTATGAACTTCTTCATCCAAACAGCTTCCTTTGCAGCTTCACTTGCAGCTATATACTCTGTCTCTGTCACTGAATCAGCAACTGTTTGCTGCTTGGAACTCTTCCAACTCACTGCGCCTCCGTTCAAGGTAAAAACATATCCCGAAACAGATTTACTGTCATCTTGGTCCGTTTGAAAACTTGAGTCTGTGAAGCCCTCGAGTTTTAATTCAGACCCACCGTAGACAAGAAAAATATCCTTAGTTCTTCTCAAGTATTTTAGGATATCCTGCACTGCCTTTCAGTGCTTTTCTCCTGGATTCGACTGGTATCTGCTCGTTACACTAAGTGAATGAGCAACATCCGGTCTAGTACATATCATACCGTACATGATAGATCCTATTGCAGAAGCATAAGGGATCTTACTCATACGGTCTCTCTCCTCAGGTGTCTTTGGGGCCTGTTTCTTGGAGAGATGTATTCCATGGCTCATCGGCATGAGACCTCTTTTGGAATCTTCCATGCTAAATCTCTTTAGCATTGCATCAATGTACGTTCCTTGGGATAAACCAAGCATCCTTTTAGATCTATCTCTATAGATCTTTATCCCCAAAATATAGGATGCTTCTCCCAAGTCCTTCATGGAGAAGTGTTTAGATAACCAGATTTTAATCGATTGTAGCATAGGAATGTCATTCCCTATCAGTAATATATCATCAACATATAATACAAGGAATGAAATTGCTCTCCCACTAACCTTCTTGTACACACATGGTTCATCGTCATTTTTGATAAAATCAAACTCTTTGATTGTCTCATCAAAACGAATGTTCCATCTACGAGAAGCTTGCTTCAATCCATAAATGGATCGTTGAAGCTTACAGACTTGATTTATTCCAACTTTTGAAACAAATCCCTCTGGCTGTGTCATATACACATCCTCCTCAAGTTTTCCATTGAGGAAGACCGTTTTCACGTCCATCTGCCAGATCTCATAGTCGTTATAAGCTGCAATCGCAAGTAAAATCCGAATGGACTTGAGCATAGCTACTGGTGAAAAAGTTTCATCATAGTCAACTCCTTGTCTTTGTTTGAAACCTTTTGCAACCAGTC